>JAHLGP010020640.1:7487161-7629663 GCA_020141445.1 Bruguiera sexangula | reverse complement strand
CCACCCGGAAGAGAAGACAGCAGACCTGGTATCCGTGAGACCACCCGAAAGAGAAGACAGCAGACTAGAAGCGTGAGGCAGGCTGAAAGACGTGAACCAGAAAAACCAGTAGCGTGAGGCAGGCTAAGAGACGTGAAACAGCAAACCAGAAGCGTGAGACCAGAACGTGCAACAGCGTGACTGATCAGAAGCGTGGGGCAGGCCATGAGACGTGAAACGGCAGACCAGAAGCTTGAGTGCAAGCTGTGAAACCGTGAGACGGTGAAAGCAGGAGTTGTGTGAAACAACCTAGAGAAGGAATTCGGCGAAGCATCGGAAAGAACTCAACGTATTTCCAGATTTCTTCAAGAGAGATTAGAGAGCGTTGAGGTGAACTTCTAAGCGGCAGTGGAGCAGCCTTTCAATTCAATAGAGGCAAGACAAGCTAGAAGAAGGGTAGACACAGTAAGTGACACTCTTTGTATTGTACTTGCTTAGTAATTGCAATAGTGAAAGGAGCAGAAGATTAAGACATCCATTGTAACTAGAATTCTCAAGTATAGTGGATAGTCTCGGTAAGGGAGAGTCCTTACCACCGTGGATGTAAGTCACATTGATGGAACCACATAAATCTCTTGTGGTCTTAATTTGCTTTACGTTCTGTGTTTTGAATTGAGTTGTGAACACAGCTAAAGTATCAGCCAACCCATAACCTAATGAAGACCTAAACAAGAACATCTAAATTGTCTATTAGGCAAGGTGTCTAAAAGGTGACTTTGGGGACTATTTTGATTAGTAGGTAGCAATAGATCTACCTTAGTCGAATCTGAGAAAGAGTTTACTTTTAAGAAGAGATTGAAGTTATTTACTTACCTACGAATTGCAAATTGTGGTGATACTGATTCACCCCCCCTCTCAGTATCACAAACTAGTAGATCCTAGGGTGAAGTTAGGAACTTCAGAAGGTTTCTATGGTTCCATTGAGCATTCATAAAGGGCTAATCACACATTCAAAGGCTAAAAAGATTAAAGAAGTACTAAATAGGTTGATTGAGGACTTTCAGGCCAACCAAGTAACCAATGGTATGAATTCAAGTTTGGAAAAGGACCAAAGCTTTATTAATATGTTTAATGGGCTAGGGCTAGGTAATTAATCCACTCCTAAATATGAGTTTATTATAATATAAGAGTTATAAAATAGGAATGTTCTTATATTTTAGGAGTATATCATTGTCTCTACTTTTAGGGTTTTAAGATTATTATTTTAGCCTATAAATAGGCTTGATATCATTGTTAAAAAATATAGATCATTGGTGAAAAAAAAGGTGAGAATTTTCTTTCTCGATTCTTCATTGAACTTTGCAAACTTATCATGACTATTATCTTATGGCATAATAACTTGACTTATCACTCCTAAATCCCTTCTTTCCAGAGCGTGGCATCCACATCCTTCTATATACTTTTTGGTTCATGTTACTTTGAATGTTGGGTCTAGGTTTATACCTTAGGTTCGTGTTCCTTTGGAAATTGGGTCAAGGTTTTACTTTTGTTAAACCTAATTTAACTTTTTTGGAGTTTTGAATTCCTTATTTTGCTTGTGGGTTTCATTGTGCTTTTTGGGGTTCATGTTAGTTGGTATTAGAGCTCTAGGGTTTAAATCAAGATTGCTTATCTAAATTTAAGTTTTTTTTATTGTTCTTCTTTTTAATTTCCTTTTATAACCTTTTGTTATTTTAATCCACCGAACCCTAATTTATTTTTTCTTGTCTTTAAATTCATCCAAAAAAAAAACAAAAAAAAGAAAGAAACAAAAAAAAAAGAGTGACAAACTTTGAGGCAATAAGCCAATGGTTTGGTTAAACTAGCCACTATAATGATTTAATCCTTTACCTTGACACTATTTCCACAATCTATTTTCTTATTTTGTGGTCCAAGTACTTGTTTCTTTTGAATCTACTTAAATTTATTTTCCTTAATGTCCTTTTCCATTTTCTAATTTCTTATTTTCCATTACATCAATTATGTCCTATTTATTTTATTTTATGATTTTGTTTGCTTAATATTAATCTTCTTGATTTAGCCTATTTAGTTCCTTAAAGAGCTGAAAAAGAAAGTTAAAAGTTGTAAAAGACAAGAGTGTAAGCTCATTATAAGAAAAGCCACTAAAGAGAAGTAAACATAAGGGTTGAGTGACAATAATTGAAAGAAACACGTGAGTAAGTACATGTGATGTTATTTCTAACATTATTGGTGCAACTTAGCAACATGACTTCAAAAGATATGGGAGTGAGTGAGGAAGGCAAAAAGGATGATTCATTCATGCTCCAAGCTATACAACAATAGTTTAAATGCATGAATTTTATGTTTGGTAAGATGTAAGATTTGATGGAAAGGCAAGATGCTATTATGCCTAATTTGCAAAGGTGACAGTCACAAGAATGTCCTAATGTAGAAAGGCAAGAGAGGCGTAATTATCATGATGACCATGATGACCATGATGATGATGGAGATAATGATGCCAATTTTGATGATCTAGCTACTTTGTTCAAAATCGCCAATAATAGAAATGGTTAGAGAGATTTTAGGAGGTATGACACCTATGACCATGATTTGGGTAGTATTAAAATGAAAATTCCTCCATTCCAAGGAAAAAAAAATGATCCTGAAACCTATCGAGAATGGGAAAAAAAGGTTGAGTTGGTTTTTTATTGTCACAACTACTCCAAAGAGAGAAGTAAAACTTGCTACTTTTGAGTTGATTGATTATGCTACTATTTAGTGGGATCAACTTGTTTTGACTAAGAGGAGGAATTGTGATAGACCTATTAATACATGGGAGGATATGAAGGTTATCATAAGGAGGAGGTTCATCCCTAATCATTATGATAAGGATTTGTACCAAGGCTACAAGGGTTCACTCAAGGCACCAAGAGTATGGAGGACTTCTATAAGGAGATAAAGATTGCCATGATTCTGGCCAATATGGAGGAGGATAGAGAAGCAACCATAACTCGATTCTTACAAGGGTTGAATAGAGATATCACCAATGTAGTTGAATTGCAACATTATGTGGAGTTAAAGGACATAATGCACATGGTAATGAATGTTAAGAGGCAACTCAAATGGAAGGGTTATACACAGTTTACATAAAATTTAGGTTCCACTTCATCTTGGAAGCCTAATTAAAGCAAAAGGGAGGAGAGGGTTGATTATAAGCTCAAGGCCAAATCTTACAAGAGTAAGGGAGTCCTAGCTAAAAGAAAGGTAATTTTAAATCCTAAGCTAGTAAAAATAAAGATGTTAAATATTTTAAGTGTTTGAGAAGGGAACATATTGCATCTTAGTGTCTAAATAAGCATACAATGGTGTTATTGGGTCATGGAGATATTGAGACTAAAAGTGAGTCTGATGATGACCCCATGTCACCATTGAAGGATGCAAGTGATGGAGAGGAGTATCAAGTTGAGGGAGACATGTTGGTGGCTAAATGAGCATTAAGTGCACAAGCCAAGGAAGATGATGAAATGCAAAGCAATAATATCTTCCATTCAAGGTACCACATCAAAGATAAGGTATGTAACATGATCATTAATAAGGGTAGCTATACAAATTTAGCTAGCATTGATTTGGTTAAAAAGCTTAATTTACCTACCATGAAGCACCCTAAGCCATGTATGCTTCAATGGTTGAATGAATGTGAGGAGGTTATAGTAAATAAGCAAGTGTTAGTATTGTTTACTATTGGGAGATATACTAATGAGGTCTTGTGTGATGTAATACCCATACATGCTAGGCATATTTTGTTGGGAAGTCCATGGTAATATAATAGATGAGTAATACATGATAGGTTTAAGAATAGGTACTCTTTGGTAATAAATGATAAACCTATTACTTGTATACCTTTGACACTTTGGCAAGTTTATAAAGATCAATTGATGATTAAAATGGTGAGCAAGAGAAAAATAAGAATTAAGGTCAAGAGGAAAAAAAAGGAACAAAAAGGAGAGAAAGAGATAAGACTGAGAGGAAAGAAGGAAGAGGGCAAGAAAGAAAATTTGAGAGTTTGTATGCAAAAGAGAGTAGTGTTAAGAGAACATTTTATTCAAAATAGCTTATAATTGTACAAAGAGGTTTATTTTAGTACTAACAAACATAATCACTCTTTCCCTAGTGTTGTTCTTTCTCTTTTCCAGAAATTTGTTGATGTTTTTCCCCAAGAACTAAGCAATTTGCCACCATCAAATTGAACTCATTTCTAATGCAACAATTCCTAATTGACCAGCCTATAAAAGTAATCTTGAGGAGACAAAAGAGCTTCAAAGGCAAGTGGAGGAGATTAAGGCAAAAGGCTATATGAGGGAGAGCATGAGTCCATGTGTAGTTCTAGTAATACTTGTGCCTAAGAAATATGTGGCATAGAGGATGTGTGTTGACTATCAAGTGATCAATAAAATCATTGTAAAGTATCATTATCCCATGCTCAGATTAAATGACATGTTTTATGAATTTCATGGTTTATGTGTCTTTTCTAAAATTGATTTGAAAAGTAGATACCACTAAATTAGGATGCAAGAGGGAGATGAGTAGAAAATAACTTCCAAAAATAAATATGATTTGCATAAATGGCTTGTTATGCCATTTGGTTTCACTGATGCACTAAGTACTTTTATGCAATTGATGAATCATGTTTTGCATGCATTCATTGGCAAACTTGTAGTTGTGTATTTTGATAATATTTGGTTTTATAGCCAAAACTTAATTGAGCATCTTAATCATTCACGTTATATTCTAGCTATTTTATATTTTGATAAATTATATGCTAACCTTAAGAAATGCTCATTTTTCATTGATAAGGTTATATTCCTTGGCTATGTTGTGTGTGCTAGGGGTGTATTGAGGTTAACGAGAAAGAGGTTAGGGTAATTCGTGGCTAGCTTACAACTAAGTAAGTTAGTGTTGTGCGTGGTTTTCATTGTCTAGTTGGTTTCTATAAATGCTTTGTTAAAGACTTAAGCACTACTGTTGCACCCTTAACTAAGGTTGTTAAAAAGAAGGTAGCTTTAAGTGGGGTAGCAATGAAGAAAAGGCTTTTAATTTGATTAAAGAAAAATTAAGTTATGCACCCTTATTTGCTTTACCTAACTTTGTTAAAACTTTTGAGATTGAGTTTGATGCTTTAGGTATTGGCATTGGAGCTATTTTGATGAGAGAAAGGCAACCAATTGCCTACTTTAGTGAAAAGCTAAGTGGAGTAACCCATAATTGTCCCACTTATGATAAGGAGATATGTGCATTAGTACGGGCTTTTGAAACATTGCAGCATTACATTTGGCTCAAGGAGCTTGTCACCCATACTATTCACAAATTCTTGAACACTTAAAAGGGCAAGGGAATTTAAGTAAAAGACATTCCAAGTGGATTGAATTCAATGAAACCTTTCCTTACATCATTAAATATAAACAAGGTAAGGAGAATGTGGTGGCTAATGCATTATCTCGAAGGTATGCTCTTGTTTTTACTTTGAATGCAAAATTATTGGGATTTGAGTACATTAAAGACTTATATGCTAATGATCCTAATTTTGCCAATGTTTATGGAACTTGTAAGAAAATGACTTTTGGGAAATTCTATAAGAATAAATGTTTTTTTCTTTTTTTGAAAGAACGGATTGTGTGTGCCTATAAATTTCTTATGAGAGCTACTTCTTATGTGTAAAATTCATAGGGGTGGTCTAATGGGTTATTTTGGAGTTAAGAAGACCTTAAATGTTGTTGTTAAGCATTTATTTTGGCCACACATGAAACAAGAGGGTGTGTGGGAAGTGCATAACATGCAAATAGTCCAAATCTAAGGTTTTACCCCATAGCTTGTACACTCCTTTACCTTTACCTAGCCAACACTAGGTTAATGTCTTTATGGACTTTATACTAAGACTACCTCGATCAAAAAAGGGTAGTGATTCTATTTTTGTTGTTGTTGACAAGTTTTTAAAGATAAAGCACTTTATCCTATACTATGAAATAGACGATGCAAATAACGTGATAAAATTATTCTTCAGAGAGGTCATACACTTGTATGGTATGCCTCAAAGCATTATTTCAAACTAGGATACAAGTTCTTAGGTTACTTTTAAAAGACTTTGTCCAGTAAATTAGGTACTAAACTATTGTTCTCAACTACCTACTATCTATAGACAAATAAAGGAACTAAGGTAATTAATCAAATTCTTTCTACTTTGCTACATGCTATTATTCACATGAATTTGAAAACATGGGAAGATTGTATGCCATATATAGAGTTTGTATATAATAGGAGTGTTCATTCTACTACTAGTTCCATTTGAGATTATTTATGGTTTTAATCCTTTAACTCTTTTGGATTTAATGCCTTTATCTATTGATAAGTAGATTTACTTAGATGGTGAACGCAAGGTTGAAATGGTGAAGAAGTTGCATGAGAAGGTGTGGCAAAAAATTGAAAAATGAACTAAGCAATATTTATCTTATGCCAACAAAAGGCGAAATAAGGTGGTGTTTCAACCTAGTGATTAGGTTAGGTGTATATGTGCAAGGAAAGGTTCTTGACTCAAAGTTGTTCAAAGATATAGTCTAAAAAAGATGCTCCATTTTAAGTAGTATCATGAATTAATGACAATGCCTATAAGTTGGACCTTTTCAATGAGTACAATAGGAGTACAACATTTAATGTCTTTTTATCTTTCTCCTTTTGATGTATGTAATGATTTGAGGATGAATCTTTTTGAGGAGAGGGGGAATGATGATGTCCATAGAGTAGTCGATGCATGGAAATTGATGCATTAGATAAGGGTTATAAGGGAATCCTTGAACATAGGACTAATTCAAAGGAACAATTAGTTCATTTTACTTCAGGAGTCTAGAAAGAAGCTAGAGTTAATTACTCTATTATTAAAAAAGAAATTTTAGCTATTATTGATAAGAAGTTTAAAGATGATACATGGAAGTATCCAAAGGATGCAAAAGATGCATTGCACATTCCAAAAGCTCCAATAACATAAGTTAGAGCCAAAAAGATGAAAAAAGCACTAAATGGACTAATTGAAGACATTCGAACCAACAAGCTATAAATGGTGTGAATTTAAACTTGGAAGAGAGTCAAGGCCTTATTAATATGATTGGAGTGCTTAATGGGTTAGGGTTAAATAATAATATTCACTCCTAAATAGGAGTTTGTCCTAAATAATTATTTGTTATAAAACTGGAAGTTTTCTAAATAAGAATTTGTCTTAAATTAGAGTTTATCCTACATAGGAATTTGTTCTAAATAGGAATTTATGTCTCTCTTAAGGTTGTTATCTTAGCCTATAAATAGACACCTCTTTGCAATCTCTAAAATCAAATAATTTCAAAGAAACAAAAAAAGCATGAGTTTTCTCCTTTGGTTCTTTCAAAAACTAAAGAACTTATAAAAAAGTAACTCTTCTTATGGCATTTAACCCAACTTATCACTCCCAATTCCCTTTTTTTTCTAGAGTGTGACATCCATATTCTTCTTAATACCCTAGGTTCGTGTTCCTTTAAATATTGGGTATGGGTTTGTGTGATTGAAATCTAACTTAGCTTTCTTAGATATTGTTTGACTCCTTATGTGTGTTAGGTCTCTAAGCCATGTCTTTTATGGTTCACATCAATTGGTATCAGACCTTGTTCTAAATTAGGTCAAATCAATTAATTCTTCAATTTGTTGCCTTATGCTTTATCTATTTCTATTTAGTTTATTTATTAAGCATATTACCATTCGACCACACTAATCTGTCTGTTTGCAATCCTTCTTAGTTTGCTTATTTGTTTGAGAGCATAACTATCAAAACATGCTCTTTTGAATTCCATTTGCTGTCTCTAAGTATTCTACTATTGTTTTGTGTTAAGAAAGAGAAAAAAAGAAAAGAAAAAAGGGCAAGAACAAAAAAAACAAAAAGGAGAAGAAACAAAAAAACAAGCATCAAATTCAAGTTATTGATAGAAGTTAAATAGTTTGGTCAAATTGGTCATAATAATAATATAGTTTTCTTACTCAACTCCAATTCTACCATCTATTTTCTTGTTATGTCATCCAAGTTTGTCCTCTAAGTTTAACCCCTTATCTTGATTTAAGTGAGTCTAGTTCATTAAATCCATTTGTCATGATAACCTTTTTTGTTCTTCAATTAGTTCAATTCTACCCCATTTACCTTATTCTATTCAAAGTCAATCCTCTTGATTTAGCTTGTTTAGTTCTTTAAAGAACAAAAAGGGGAAATTTAAGTGGTAAAAGGAAAAAGTACAAACTCATATTAAGAAAAAACCATAAAAAATGAAACACAAAGGAGTGTGATACCCTTTTTGAGTGAAACATGTAAAGGTGTGTTTTATGAGGTATCCTAATCATTTTTGTGCATAAATAATACTATGATTTCCAAAGATGAAGGTGTAGCTCAATAGGAAGTTAGTGATGTGTCCTTTATGATTAAAGATATGCAAGAAAAAATTGAGCACATGAATACCAATTTTGATGATATAAGGGAGAGGATGAAGAAGCAAGCTAATACAATAGCAAAGTTACAAAAGAGGCATGGAGACTATAAGGTTCCTAATGCAAAAAGGCAAGTAAGATGAGCCTATGACCATAAAGATGATGAATTTAATGATAAAGGAAGTTAGAATTGCCAACAATAAAAAGAATTATAGAGATTTTAAGAGGGGAGGCACCTAGGACCATGATTTGGGCAACACAAAATAACAATTTCTCCATTCCGAGGTAAGAATAATCCTGATGTGCACCTAGAATGGGAGAAGAAGATTGAATTGGTTTTTTACTACCATAAATACTTCAAAGAGAAAAAGGTAAAGCTTGTTGTCATTAAATTTACTAATTATGCTAGTATTGGCTAGGATCAACTTGCTTTGACTAGCAGAAATAATCATGAGAGACCTATTAATACATGGAAAGGGATGAAGGTTATCATGAGGAGGAAGTTCGTCCCTATCACTATTTTATGGATCTATACCAAAGGCTACAAGGGTCACTCAGGGCACCACAAGTATAGAGTACTACCATAGAGAGTCATAGAGACATACGAGAAAAGAGAGGAGAAAAAGTGAGGACATAGGAGAAAGAGAAGAAAAATGAAAGTTTTTATGTAAAAGAAAATGATGTCAAAATAGCATTTTATGCTAAATAGCCTATGATTGTACGTTTATACAAAGAGGCTTATTTTAACACTAACAAGTTTGACACATCTTTGCCTAGTGTTGTTATTTCTCTTTTGTAGGAATTTGAAGATGTATTCTTTAAGGATGTTTCAAGCGGATTACAACCTAAGTGAGGAATTGAGCATCAAATTGATTTTATCTCTAGTGCATCTATTCCAAACTAACCAGCATATAGAAGTAATCCTGAGGAGACAAAGGAGCTTTAAAGGCAAGTTAAGGAACTTATCTTAGAAGGATATGTGAGAGAAAGCATGAATCCCTGTGTATTTCCTATTTTACTTGCACCCAAGAAGGATAAGACTTAAAGGATATGTGTTGATTGTCAAGCAGTCAACAAAATCACTCTAAAGTATCATCACCCCATACCTAGGTTAGATGACTTATTAGATGAATTGCATGATTCATGTGTCTTTTCTAAAATTGATTTGAAAAGTGGATATTAGTATATTAGGATGAGAGAGGGAGATGAGTGGAAAATGACTTTCAAAACTATGTATGGTTTATATGAATGGCTTGTTATGTCATTTGGTTTCATTAATGCACTTATGAATTTTATGCAATTGATGAATCATGTTTTGCATACATTCATTGGTGAATTTGTGGTCATGTATTTTGATGATATTTTGGTCTATAGCAAAAAATTAGAAGAGTATTTTGATCATTTATATTTTGTTTTAATGGTTTTATGTTCTGAGAAATTGTATGCTAATTTTAAAAAATGTTCCTTTTGTACTAACTAAATCATATTTCTTGCTATGTTATGAGTCCTGTATTGAGGTTGATGAGGCAAAATTTAAGGCAATTTATGATTGGCCTACACCTAAGTTAATTAGTGATGTATGTAGCTTTCATGGTCTACTTAGTTTCTATAAAAACTTTATTGAGGACTTTAGCACCATTGCTACACCATTAATTAAAGTTATTAAAAATAATATGAGTTTTAAGTGGGGTAGTGATCAAGACAAAGCTTTTAATTACATTAAGGAAAAATTAAGATCTATACCCTTACTTGTTTTATATGACTTTACAAAAACTTTCAAGATTAAGTGTGATGCTTTAGGCATTGTCATTGGAGCCATTTTTATGCAAGAAAGGCATCTAATTGCTTGCTTTAGTGAAAAGCTAAGTAGAGCAAGCCTTAATTATCCTACTTATGATAAAAAGATGTATGCATTGGTATAGGCTTTAGAGACATGGCAACACTACCTTTGACCTAAGGAGTTTATCACCCATACTGATAATGAATCCTTGAAGCACTTAAAAGGGCAAGGAAAGTTGAACAAAAGACATGCCAAGTGGGTTGAATTCATTGAGACCTTTCCCTATGTCATCAAATATAATCAAGGTAAGGAAAATGTAGTGGCTGATGCATTATCTCATAAGTATGCCTTTATCTCTACACCTAATGCAAAATTATTAGGATTTGAATATATTAAAGATTTATATGTGAAAGATCCTAACTTTGCTAATGTGTATGGAGCATATGAGAAGTCATACTTTAAGAAATTTTATAGGCCTAATGGTTTTTTATGTAGGGAGAATTGTATATGTGTGCTTATCAGTTCTTTGAGGGAGTTAGTTATGAGACAAGTTCATAGGAGTGGTCTAATCAATCATTTCATAGTTAGGAAAACCCTAAATGTCTTAACTAAACATTTCTTTTTGGCCACATAAGAAACAAAATGTTGAAAAGGTATATAAGAAATACATAACATATAAACAAGCTAAATCTAAAGCTTCACCCTATGGCTTGTACACCCTTTTGCCCATAACTAGCCATCCTTGGGTTGATTTATTTATGAACTTTATACTAGGATTGTCGTAGTCAAAAATGGGCAAGGATTTTCTATTTGTTATTATTGACAAATTTTCAAAGATGGTAGACTTCATCTCATGCCATAAAATTGATAATGCAAACAATATGGCTAAATTATTCTTTAAAGAAGTAATCATTTGCATGGCATGCTTTAAAGTATTGTTTTAGATTGGGATACAAAGTTCTTAAGCTACTTCTAGAAGACTTTGTGGGTAATTTAGGTACTAGGCTATTGTTTTCAACTACTTGTCATCCATAAACTTATGGCAACTGAGGCGGTTAATTGAACTCTTTCTACTTTGTTGTGTACTATTATTCAAATGAATTGCAAACATAGGAAGATTGTTCACTACATCCTGTGTTTTCATATAATAGGAGTGTTCTTCTGCTACTAGTTAATTTCCATTTGAAATTCTATATGGTTTTAATCCTTTGACTCCTTTGGATTTAGTGCCTATACCTGTTAATGAGAATACTAGCTTAGATGGTGAATACAAGGCTAATATGGTGAAGAAATTACATGAGAAGGTGCTACAACATATTGTAAAATGAATTAAATAATATGCAACCTATGTCAACAGAGGGTGAAAGAAAATGGTGTTTGAACTTAATGATTGGGCTTGGGTGCATATGTGTAAGGAACAATTCTCAGCTCAAAGGCATTCAAAGCTACAACATAAAGGAGATGTTCCATTTCAAATAGTAACACAGATTAATGACAATGCCTATAAGTTGGACCTTCTCGGTAAGTATAATGTGAGTACAACATTCAATATTTCTAATTCTTCTCCTTTTGATATAGGTGATGATTTAAGGACAAATCCTTTTAAGGAGAGGGGGAGTGATGAGAATCTTGGAGATGATGCATGAAAGGATTCAAAGGATATAAGAGATCCATCACATATTCTAGAATGTCCAATAATACAAGCTAGAGCCAAAAAGATGAAATAAGCATTAAATGGGCTAATTGAAGACATTTAAGCCAACCAAACTACAAATGGTGCGAATTCAAACTTGAAAAAGAGTCAAGGCCTTATTAATATGATTAGTGTGCTTAATGGGTTAGGATTAAGTAATAGTATTCACTCTTAAATAGGAGTTTTTCCTAAATAAATATTTGTTATAAAAGTAGAAGTTTTCTAAATAAAAATTTGTCCTAGATAGGAGTTTGTCCTAAATAGGGATTTGTTCTAAATAGGAATTTATGTCTTTTTTAGGGTTGTTATCTTAACCTATAAATAAGCACTTGTAAACTCTAAAATTAGACAATTTGAGAGAAAAAAAAATGAGAGTTTTCTCCTTTGGTTTTTTAAAGAACTAAAGAACTTATCAAAAGTAACTCTTCTTATGGCATTCAACTCGATTTATCACTCTTAATTCCCTTCTTTTCTAGAGTGTGGCATCTATATTCTTCTTAATACCCTAAGTTCGTGTTTCTTTGAATATTAGGTATGGGGTTTATGTGATTGAAATCTAATTTAGCTCTCCTAGATATTGTTTGATTCCTTAGGTGTTTGGTCCTAAGCCAAGTCTTTTGGGTTTGCATTAATTATGCTATGTATTAAAAAAATTTGAAAGTGATCTATTAAATTAGAAATTTTTTTTAAGAATATATTGTAAGGCAGCAAAAGATTTTCTTACTAAAAATGTTAAAAACATCACTTATAAGTAAATCTTTGCAAGATGGTAAGGAATATTTTTTGCATTTGATTTTGATATTGAGTTTATTAAAGGAAATTCTAATTTTTTACCAAATCTCCTAACTCCTGAATTTCTGCAAGGAACTAAGATATGAGTAAAAGGCCTCTCATACAAGGGCCTTACTCTTTAGTAAAGTAAATTAATTTACCAGTTAAAAATGCAAAAGCAAAAGAAATTGATAAACTTTTTAATAATGGGTGTGAGTGAGCTTTGGATAAATCCATTACATATCCTTTAATTCTAAAGCACATAGATTTTTTATGTGCTATTGAAAAAAAATTATTCTCAACTTAAACTTAATGAGGTTACATGTTTTTATCTTAAATATGATATGTATCCTTATAATAATATGTAGGATTGTCTATATTATCAACAGATACTACATGAAACAAGCTTAAGGGTTATTGAACCCATAGAAAATATGATTTATAACATAATTTGGTTATGGCTTCAAGGATTAGGCTCACTTTTACCAAATTCAAGATAAGGAAAATTCTTTATCTAGAAGATTGGCAAAGGGAACTCTTTGGCTCCAAAGAGTTAAAAAAGTAGTGGAAGGTTAAAACCTATAATTATTTCAATTATATTGTTACATGGGAAAAGGCCTTATTGTATGAAAGTAGGTAGAGAAAATTTAATTGGTTCATTCAAATATATCTTTCAAATGACCTAAAAAGATTTTCAAATTGGTTTAAAACTTAGTTTTTTTAAAAGGGATTTACATTGTTTAACCTTACCCTATAAAGTCAAAACTATTTATGAATAATTTTGTGAAGCAAATGAGGTTAAAGACCCATAGTTAATGTTTGCAACCTAATATCATGCTTCATGGATTATTAAATGGGACTACACCATTATGGCTAAATAATGTCCAAGATATTGACATTAGACATGTTCCATAATCGGTAAGATGGATAAAAATTTGATGGTGGGAAAAATTTTACTTTTTTTATGATGAAGTCTATACAGGAAAAGGAGTCATTTGCATAAATGGATTTAACGCTCCACCACCAAAGCCCACTCCTACAAGTCCTAAAAAGATATTAAAGACTTTAATGGAGTTTGTATCAAAAGAAAGATTATTAGAAATGATGGCTACTCTACTCCAACCAAATCATTACAACTAAGCTAACCAAGCTAAAAGTAGTCAAAGGCATCTCAATGATGATATTATGCAAGATTCTTAAGGTCCATATGGGTTGTAAAAGGCTAAAAGGCAAATAATTTTTGGTGGACAAATTATCATGGAACCTAGAAGGTAGCTTTAATAAAGTTACTTTAATTATAGTGATCACCATTTTCCATGTATAAGTAGACATCTCATAGGCCAAGAGAGGTAGAGTATAATTTTTTCTCTAAGTTTACTTTTCTCTCTTCGTCTCTCCTTTTTTGTAAAATATTAGCTTGTAACAATGTTTAATGTTTAACAAAAGCATTGTTTCTATAAGTATTTTAGTTTTGTTATTGTTTGTTTTAAGTTTCTTTCTTTTATATTGGTGTACTTAAATTAGTTTTATATATTTTTGTGTGATCCTAGGTTGTCAAGATTGGAATGGCATTAGATCCATACTCTAGTGGAATGTTAATCTTCTAAGTAGTTAAAAACTTAAACTCTTTGGTGTCTCATTGTTGAAACCCTAAGTTGCACTACCTTTGTACCCATGTTTGCTATGTATAGGTGTGTAGGTTTATGGTTTAAGATATTGATAGTGATATGGTGAGGCGTGGACAAGTTAAGACCTGATTGACTGTTTAGAAGTGATAGTTCTTTTAGGAATAGGAATAAAGAAATAATAGTTAGTAAAAATCTAGATAATAACTATTTATTGAATTTGAATCTTCCTTCTTCTTCATCTTCTTACGTTTATAAATATGAAACTTTCTTTTCTAAAATTGATTATGTTATTAAAACTACTAAAGGAGTTTTACCCTTAACTTAGGGTTATAAGGATTTCTTTTTGCTTATTAGTTCACATCAACAAAAGTATAAATTTATCCATATTTAGATGGTCAAGGTAGTACTAAAACCTACTATTATACTAGATTTCAATAAATCAACAATCATATGTATTAGAGACAAATGGTATAACTACTTCTATAACTCTTTATTAGGAATAATTGAAACCACTTTTTAGTGATGGACCTATTTGGTTTTATTGTTTTTCAAACTTTACTTTATCATTATAAGATCCCAATTTAATGCATATTTTATGTCTAGATATTAAAACTGAAGGATTTGATATGATGCCTATTTTGGAAATTTTAATCTTTATTTGTAAGATACACTATAAAGTTTTAAACATTTACGTCCCAAGAATTAAAAAAATTCCTACAAGATATGCAGATAAAGGGACTACTACATTGTTTTTAACTAATACGTCAAAATCAAATGTTATGTTTCCTAAAACAATTGCTTGGGATCATGTTGTAAAAAATGGATGTTAGAAAAGGCAGTTGAACTTGTTAAAAAAAGGTTAATAGATAAATGGAAGAAGTAATTAAATTTAAAGATAGTGACACCAAAATTCGATTTGTTTCATCTTGAAGTGTGAGGTTGAACCATAAAAAAGGGAGAGGAAAGGTTAAACCTAGATTCTTTACCTCCTCAATGCCAGTCACTAAGTTGGAAGGTATTAGAAGAACAAAAGAGTAAGTTGTCTACCTAAATATAGAATTGACTTTCCTCCCTTGACTTTTACTTCTATAGTTAATAAACTATTAGAAATGTCCAATCAAGCTTCTAAGCCTAAGTCTTATATCCTTGAGGTTGTTAATGAGGTAGATGAAAAGGTTAAAGAGTTATTTTACTCTTCTGAAAATATTATAAAGAGAAAATGATTTTTTATGACTTGTAATGAAAAAGAACAAGAAGTATGGTATTGGAGTTGTATATATTTTTACTTATTTGGAAAAGATCTATAGAATTAAGAAAAACTTTTCTCAAATTTTTTCGTCACAGAAAAGTGTATGGTTCTTAAAAAGGTATAACAAGAATGCACAACTAAAAAAGAAAAAAGGGTTATTAGTATTTACCTTCCTACTTTAAACTTAAATAAAAAAGTAGAGGATAGTGAAGAGATAGTTTCACCTTATAAAGTAGAATCATCTGCTAATGTTGTTATACAACAAGGACATTATACTAATATGTATTTTTAGTCAATAGGAAATTAGTTTAATAGAATTAAAGAAAAGATTAAAGAAGTAGCTTAAAAAACTCTAAGAACTCTAGTTAAACTAGAAATGGAAAAAAGGGTTTTACTTAAACTCATCTTAATAAAAGAAATAAACTACAATATGTCAAGTAAAAGTCTTGAAAAGAAAATTATTTGACGAAATAATTAAAAGATTAAAAAACCTAGGATTAAAAGAATAGGATATTTCTGTATTAAGAAAAAAGGAATAAATTATAAAGGAAGAATCAAAAATTAAGGATTATATGGATAAAATTCAGAAAATGTTCTTATCATAATAAAATCTAGGTCAAAATGATATATCACCTTCTTATAAGAAGAAAAATATGGAAATAAACAAAATGACTTTTAATAAAGTCCTCACAAAATTATATTATCCTATACCAACCTCGATTAACCTCTTATTGTATACAATATGATGGAACTAATATTATAGAATGGAATTTAGATGGAATGTTAGAAAATCAAATTCTTATTCTACTCCATTATATAATAATATTTTCCATTGCTACAAAATCTAAAAAAGGTAATTCTAACCCTCAAATAGTAAGATTCATAGTAAATAGTTTTACTAAATAGTTTAAAAGTTGGTGACATTTATATTTCTCAAATGAAGTTAAGACTCAGATATTTAATACTATAAAAATAAAGCATGGAATGCAATGAACTAATAATGTCAATACATTATCTTATATAATTACTAATCATTCTATTAGTACAAATACCTTATTAATAGACAAAATATATGAGTAACTCATTTAATTTGAGATGCTTGAATCTATCTCACTTTAGGTGATATAAAGACGTGTTTTTTTCAAAAGATTTTAGCAAAAAAAAGACAATTAGAGTATTTTCTAGAAAGAAAAATTTTTGTTCAGGTTACCTACCCTATTTCTTGAAAAGGGTAAAAAATAGGTTAAAATTCTATCATGGAAGAGTTATTGATTACTGTAATTATACACATGGAGAATTAGCTGTAAAAGGAGTTAAACTTTAAAAATAACATTTGATTTTGACCTATTAGTCAAAAATAATATAGTAGTCCTTTTATTTGCATATTTTATAGGAATTTCTTTGATTCTTGGGACAATAATATTTATAACCTTATAGTATATCCTATAAATAAAAATTAGATTTTTTTAAGAACGCATCATATCAAATTCTTTAGTCTTAATATCCAGACATAAAGTATGCATCAAATTAGAATTTGATAACAATAAAGTAAAGTTCGAAAAACAAGAAAACCAACTAGGTCAATCACTAAGAGTAGATTTAATTACTCCTAATAAGGAGTTATGAAAGCGATTATACCTTTTGTCTCTATCAAATATGATTGTTGAGTTATTTAAATCTACTTTAGTAGTAGGTTTTTTAGTCCTACCTAAACCATCCTAATATGGATAAATTTATACTTTTATTGATGTAAGCTAATAAGCTCATGTGATAGCAAAAAGAAATCATTATAACCTTGAGTTAACAAAAAATCTTCTTTAATGGTTTTAATAACATAATGAACCTTAGAAAAGAAACTTCCCTATTTATAAACCTAGGAAGATGAAGAAAAAGGAAGTGTCTAATTCTACAAATAATTATTATCTAAATTTTCACTAACTATTACTTTTTTATTCCTATTCTTAGAAGAACTATCACCTTTAAGTAATCGATTAGGTTTTAACCTATTCATGCCTCACCATATCACTATCAAAGTCTCAAGCCACAACCTAAAAATTTATTAGTCTTTTAGAAGCTCCTATGCTCTAATACCATTCCTATATTGGCAGCACAAAATAATTTTAATGGAGACGCAAAAGTTAATTTCACAATCATTTTAATTAAACGAGCCCTTGCAATAAATGGAGAAACCTTATTTGTAATTAATGAAGTAATAGTCTCATCTTTTAGGAATTAAATCATAAAATACTTGTACGAAAATCCAATCATTAAATACTGAGACTATTACTTCACAAAATGATTGAGTAATTAACATCCATGTCACCACTAAACCTTGATTTCATTGTGACAAGGGAACAAGAACTTCGATGAAACTCTATATTGATTGGAATCCAATCAGCATGTGTAGAGATCCATCACATGTATATAGAGTTCCAATAACAAGAGCTAAAGCTAAAAGGATTTGAATGCTTTAAATGGGATCATTGAAGTTTTTTCGGCTAAAAGCAACACACAACAAAAGGTGCAGGGCTTAGAGGAACATCAAGGTGTAATAAACTTCATACAAGCTCAAGAATAGATTATTTGAGGAGTTTGGGTTAAATTCTAAACTTGGCCACATACTTTGCTTCTTTAGGGGGCCCATGTGTGTCATTTCATTATTTTATAATTGTAATGGGCTTAACAAAGTTTTAATTTAAGCCTAATCCACCCAATCCTTTATATAATAGTTTGTTAGGTGAGTTTTTTATTTCCTATTCTATTTTAAACTTTAAATATAGGCATGTAAGCTTCTTTTGTAGGGGTTGGTTGATTGATTATTTTTAAAAGAAATTTGAGAAACTTTGGAACTTATTGAAATTACTCTTGTAACATTCAAATTCTGATTTATACCTTTTATTCATGTTTTCTTAATAAACATTAGGTTAAGGTTTTCTTTTTTACTCTAGTTGAGCCTAATTTAGGCTACTTAAGGTTTTGAATTCTTTGTATTATTTGTAGGTCTCATTTTGCTCTTTAGGGTTCACATCATACATGTATTTCAATGTGAGACACACGTTATTATGTCATGTGTAGTCCAAATCAATTAAAGTCCATCAAATAAAGGAGTTATTGCTCTTGATTAGCTTTTTTCATTCAAGGAAAAATCCTTTTAAAGAGAGGGAGAATAATGAGATTCATGAAGGTATCAATGCATAAAGGGCTTCTAAGGATCCATTGAACATTCAAGAAGAGCCAATGACACATTCAAGAGCTAAAAAGATGAAAAAAAAAACTCTAAATGAGCTGATTGAGGATATTTGAAATAACCAAATAATAGATGTCATAAATTCAAACTTGAAAGAGGGCCAAAACTTCATTAATATGATTGGAGTGCTTACTGGAATAAGGTTAAGTAATAAAATCCACTACTAAGTAAGGTTTGTTATAAAGTAAGAAATCTACTCCTAAGTAAGAGTTTGTTGTAAAGTAGGAGTTTGTCATAAAATAAGAGTTTACAATAAAATAAGAGTCTTCCTATATTTTAGGAGTATATCATTGTTCTACTTTTAGGGTTAGGGTTGTTACTTTAGCCTATAAATAGGCTAGATTTCATGGTTAAAACATATATATCATTGGTGAAAAGAAAATGTGAGAATTTTCCCATTCGGTTCTTCATTGAACTTT
This sequence comes from Bruguiera sexangula, assembly GCA_020141445.1. Lineage (NCBI taxonomy): Eukaryota > Viridiplantae > Streptophyta > Magnoliopsida > Malpighiales > Rhizophoraceae > Bruguiera > Bruguiera sexangula. The sequence goes on along the minus strand of JAHLGP010020640.1, from coordinate 7,610,407 downwards.
AAGAACTTACCAAGATTATTGTCTTGCAGTGTTCCAACCAGACTTATCACTCTTGAATCCCTTATTTCTATAATATATGCCCATGTCTTTCTTTGTACCTTTGGTTCATGATTATAGGTGTCTCATCTCCTAAAATCTGTTCAACCATTTCTATTATTGACAATTCTAACCAAAGTAATTGGATCATCAAATTCATCATCTTCTACATCATCTTCATGGCTATAGAAAGCAATCGAGTAGAAAAGATAAAACTAGGGTTTGTAGATTCAAGGAACAAGAAAAAAACTCAAATTTAGATAAGCAAACTTGATTTAAAGTTAGGCTTTGATACCAATTGTTGTGAACTCCAATAGATATAGCTTAGGGACTTAACATGCACAAGGAATCAAACAATAACCCAAGAAAGGTAAATCAAATTTCAATGATGCAAACCCTAGATCCAATGTTTAAAGGAACATGAACCTAAGGTATAAAGAAGGATATAGATGTCATACTCTAGAAAATAATGAATTTGGAAGTGATAAATCAAATTGAATGTCACAAGAAGAGTTAATTCATGATCAGTTCTTTATTCTTAAAAGAATCATTGGAGAAAATTCTCACTTTTCAATTCATATAATTATCTCCTCTTTAACAATGAAATCAAGCCTATTTATAAGCTGAAATAACATTCCTAAAACCCTAAAAATAAAGATAATGATATACTCATAAAATATAAGAACACTCATAATTTATAACAAACTTCTGCTTAATAGTGGATTTTATTACTTAACCCCAACCCATTAAATACTCCAATTATATTAATAAAAACTTGGTCCTCTTTCTAGTTTGAATTCATACCATTTGTTACTTAGTTGTCCTAAATATCCTCAATCAACCCATTTAATGTTTCTTTTATCTTTTTAGCCCTTAAATGTGTCATTGGCCTTTCGTGAATGCTTAATGGATCCTTAAAAACCCTTCATGCCTTAGCTTTTCTATAGATCTCATCACAAATTAGTTTTTCTTAATTACCTTTTCTTACATAGATAGAATGGTTCATTGCATGAAAAATGAGGTTTGCACTTTATTTCTAGGTGATAAGGCTAATCCTTTTATTCCAAAAAGTCATTCACATGAAGGAATCATGAACTCAACTTCCATATCTACACCAATAATGTAGTTCATTGCACAATACATGTTATTATGTCTTAAGTAGTTGGAATCCATTAAAGTTCATCGAATAATGTAGTCATTTATTTTGTTTAGCTTTCTTTTTTAGAAAGAATCCTTTTTCCCTTAAGCTAGACACCATTACCTGATTCCTTGGTAATTTTATTTTTGCTTCAAGGAATCATTCACATGAAATTATCATTCAATTAGCATCCATATCTATATCAAACCTTGATTTCTTTGCAACATGCATGTCAATACACCTTGGGTTATCTGAATCCATTAAATGGCATCAAACAAAGGATCATTTTTCTAGGCCACCTTTGTTTATCGATAGAATGGTTCATTGGAGAAATATAAGGTTGCCACCTCATTTTAATCTAGTAAGGTTTTATCCTTTTGTTCTAATTTGTCATTCACGCAAAGGAATCATAAACCTAACATAAGTGTTTGCTTCAATCATGTATTTCATTATGAGATGCATCTTGTTATGTCTTAGGTAGTATAAATTCGTTAAAATCCATCCAATAAAGAAGTTAATGCTCTTGGTTATCTTTCTTTATCGAGAGAAATATTTTTGCTTTAAACTTGACACCATCTCCTAATTCCTTAGTAATATGGCTTTTCTTTTCATAACAAGAATCATCCACAATATGATCATGTAATTAACATCCATGTCAACTGCAAACCTTGATTTCATTGCAACATACAACAATAATATTAACATAATATTAAACAACAATATTACAAACAACAACTATCAATGATACAAATGACTATTAATACAAACAGCAATATTAAAAAGACAAGGTAAGGGTTATAAAGCTTAAAAAAGATAGTTTTCATTGATTGATGATACAGGCTCCACTATTTTATAGGAAGCAGAATACAAGATTCCAAAAGAAAGAAGGAAAAACTAGACTTTGAAAAGAAAGTAAAGAAAAACTTAGTTTGTTTTAGACTCAAGCATAATTATTTATAGTAGGAGAAAAGGTAAGGAGCATCTCCTTTTGTCCTGTAGGATTCCTTGCTTTTTAAAAGCTAATAGATTATTAGCTTTATAAAAGTTGTTAATGTTGGGCATCTTTGTAGCCTTATTGCCAAAAGCAATTATGTTGGGCATCTATATGGGTTTATAACTGAAAGTAATTTTGTTGTTTTTACAGCTCATAAAGGTCTTGTGAATTTTATATAATATCATCCTTTTGATTCAAACTACTTTCAAGCTAAGTATGACTCTCTTATACGTGGGTCCAATTTGCAATAATAATGTCATCAAATCAAGTAATTTTTCTTTTGAGACGGACTCTAACAAAGTCTTGAATAATTGTTTTGGATTATTGGATATTATAGGTTTTGGTGTAGCCTTAAGACCATTTAAGCTAACTATACTCTTCGTGGTATAAACCCCTTCTTTGAATAAGTTAAATTTTTCTCACCAACGAATATTAATTTGTCTAACTAACCAAGGAACATGTTTAATGTCCATGTCTAGCATGCTGACTAGTTTAGCCATAACGGTGTAGTACTCTTGATGATTCGTGGAACATGATACCAAGATGTAAATAGTAGTAAGAGGTCTTTACCTTCGTCATTTTTTTGTTACAAAACTATACATAACCTTTTCTTACCTTATTTGGTAAGGTTATGAGATGTAAACCCCACGTGAATAACCAAGTCTTAAACCAACTGGAACATCATTTTGGGTCATTTGGAAAGTGAATTTGAATAAACCAGTTAAATTTCTTTTGCCTATTTTCATGCAACAGGGCTTTTTCTCATGCCTTAATATAGTCAAAATAATTGTAAGTTTTAATCTTTTACCATTCTCTGAGATCTCTAGTGGCAAACAAGTCACATTGCCAGTCTTAAGGATAAAGAACTTTCTTTACCTTAAACTCGGCATATGCCCATTCTTTATTGCCATCACTTGTTCCAGTGCCTTTCTCTATGGGTTCAATAACCATCGAGCCTATTTCATGCAGAATTTTCAAATAATATAGGCAATCCTTCATATTAGTAAGAGGATACATATCATCTTTAAGATAAAATCATGCAACCTAATTAGGTTGAAACTGAGTATAATTATTTTTGATAACACACAAAAAAATCAATGTGTTTTAGAATTAAAGGGCATGTCAAGGTTTTATCTAAAACATGCTGATAAGCATCTTCTCAAAGTTTATCAACTTTTATTTTTTTTGATACCCTTATGTTGCAAACCCTAAAAGACAAGCCTTAGGGACCTAACGTATGTAAGGAATCAAACAATACCCAGGAAAGGTAAGTCAGGTTTAATCATATTAACCCCAAACCCAATATTCAAAGAAACACAAACCTAAGGTATTAAGAAGAATATAGACACCACACTCCAAAAGAGAAAGGAATTGGAAGTGATAAGTTGGTTGAATGCTACAAAAAGAGTTATTGATAAACTTTTTAGTTCTTGAAAGCCTCAAAGGTGAAAACTATCACTTTTTATTTCTCTCAAATTTTCTAATTTTAAAGCTTAAACAAAGAGGTGCCTATCATAGGCTAAGATAAGAACCTAAGAATAACAGAAATTTATGTTTAGGACAAATGCCTATTTAGGACAAACACTTATCTAGGACAAATTCTTATTTAGAAAACTTCCAATTTTTATAACAAAATGACAAAGTCCTATTTAAGAGTGGATGCTACTACTTAACCATGACCAATTAAGTACTCCAATTATATTAATAAGGCCTCGACTCTCTTTCACGATTGAATTTGAACCATTTGTAACTTGATTGGCCCGAATGTCTTCAATCACCCCATTTAGTACTTCTTTCATCTTTTTGGCTTTAGCTTGCATTATTGGACCATCTAAAATGTGCAATGGATCTCTTACATCCTTTAAAACCTTCCACACATTATCTCTAAGCTTCTCATCACCTTAGCCAATGAAATAACTGACTTGGATGGGGATTAGATCCCTTGTATTAAGGGTCATTTACTAAGTAAGATCCCTACAAAAATTCATAAGTTAGAAAATCAAGGAGAGAGTTTAATGTTCACTAAATAAACTTGATATAAAAATCAAGTATAGATAATATTCCTTGCCATTTAGTAAAGATCTATTTAAAAACTATGTTCTTAACATCTTTCATAAGCACATCTTTTATTGCTTCGCAGTCAATATGAAGAAGGAACTTCTGATTTATCAAATCACTCTCAAATTTAATACATAAGACTATCACAAGAATTTCTTAACTCTAGCATCTTTCCATACTCCAAAAGCAAATCAAAGAAGTTCTTCCTAAGAATGAAGTTTTGTTTAAGAATACCCCCATATCCCTTATTTGATGCATCTATCTCATCAATCTTTGAGGTATCATGTTAGGGAATAGTTAAATATGGTTGCTCTTTTGCTCAGAATTTTACATGTCATATTGCAATTTATTTCTTCTAATGACATAGGTTTAAATAAAACATTTTTTTTTCTATTTTGGATTTAAATAGAGGTTTTGGATGTCTTTGAGTTATTACTTCAATCTTATCTTCAACTTTATCAAACTTGTTTCTTATAGATTAAAGATAAAAATTGGTATAATTTTCTTACTGTATAACAGCAATTGTAGAATATTCTACTTTATTTGGTGAAACTATAACCTCATTATCTTTTACTTTAGCACTTAGGTTAAGTGCAAGAGGGTAAATAATAATAACCCTTTTCCCCTTTTTATTTGTGTATTCTTGATAAGCCTTTTCTACCACTATACACTCTTATAGGTAGAAAAATTTGAGAAAGGTCTCTTTTTAAGTCTATAAACCTTTTCGAAATAAGTGAATCAATTTTAAAAAAGACATATGAACTATGCAATTCATCTAACATATCATTTAATCTAGGTGTGAGATAACAATACTTTATAATGATTTTGTTGGATGCCTAATAGTCAATGCACATCCTCTATGTTTTATCTTTCTTAGGCATAAGTAATAATGGAACTGCACCTAAACTCATGCTTTCCCTCACATAAATATTTGCCATAAGCTCCTCAACTTGCCCTTAAAGCTCATTTTTCTCCTTAGGATTACTTCTATAGGCTGACTGATTTAGAATTGTTACATTAGGGATGAATTCAATCTAATATTCTATTTCTCTCAATGGGTGCAAACCGTTTAGTTCTTAGAAAAAAAACATCATTAAATTCCTACAAAACAAAAACAATAACACTAGTCAAAGAGGATTTAAGTTCATTAGTACTAAAATAAACCTCTTTGTATAAAAATACAATCATAAGTTGTTCTTAATAAAAAGCTCTCTTAACATCACTCTCTTTTGCATATAAACTCTCATATTTTCTTTCTTTCCCTTTTCCATCTTTTCTCTCAATCTCATCTCTTTTCTCTCATTTTTGTTCCTCTTTTCTCCTTTCGACCCCAATTCTTGTTTTTCTCTTACTCTTTTTTTAATTCTTAATTGATCTTCATAAACTTGTCGAGGTCTCAAAGGTACAAGAGTAACAGATTTATTATTTATTACACAAAAGTACTTATTCTTAAACCCATTAATCATTACTTGTCGATCATATTGTCATGGCCTTTCCAACAAAATATGCCCATCATGCATGGTTTCTATGTCACATAAGACCTCAACAGTATATTTCCTAATAGTAAATGATATTAATGCCTACTTATTTACCTTAACCTCCCTATATCCATTCAACCATATGGCTTAGGGTGCTTCATGGTAGGCAAATTAGGCTTTTCAACCAAATCAGTGCTAACTACATCCATAAAACAACCCTCATCAATGACCATGCTATATACCTTATCCTTAACATGGCATTATGCATAAAAGATATTATCTCTTTGCACTTCATTATCTTCCTTGGCTTGTAGACTCAATGTTCATCTATCCCTCTCTTCCTTTTTGCTCCAATTAAGCTTTCAAGATGACATGGAAGTCAAATTTTGTCTAAACCATGTAAACCCCTTCCATTTAAGTTGCTTCTCTACTTTACATGGAAGTCAAATTTTGTCTAAACCATGTAAACCCCTTCCATTTGAGTTGCTTCTCTACTTTCATTATCATGTGCACCATGTCCTCCAACTCCATATATTGCTATAATTCAACCATATTGGTGATGTCTTGATTAAGCCCTTGTAAGAATTGAACCATGGTTGCTTCTCTATCCTCCTTTATATTAACATGAATCATGGCACTCTCCATCTCCTTGTAGTCGTCCTCTATACTTTTGGTGCTTTAAGTGAGCCTTTGCAATCTTTGGTACAAATACCTATAATAGTGCTAAGGGATGAACCTTCTTCTCATGATAGCCTTCATCCCTTCCTATGTATTGATAGGCCTCTTATGATTCCTTTTCCTAGTCAAAACAAGTTGATCCCACCAAATAATAGCATAATTAGTAAACTTAACAGTAGCTAGTTTTACTTTTTTTTCTCTTGAAAGTAGTTGTGGCAATCAAAGACCAACTTAACCTTCTTCTCCCATTCTAGGTAGGTTTTAGGATCATTTTTCCCTTAGAATAAAGGAATTTTCATTTTAATACTAGCCAAATCATAGTCATGCATATCTTGCCTCCTAAAAATCTCTCTAACCATTTTTATTATTAGCAATTTTGGCCAAAGAAACTAGATCATCAAAATCAGCATCATCATCACAGTTATCATGATGATTACGCCTCTCTTGCTTTCATGCAATAGGAGATTTCCATTTTTATCGCTTGCCCACTTATTTACTTAATCTACTCCAAAAACATTAGAAATAACCTCACATGCACTCCCTTACATGTTTCTCTCAATTATTGTTATCCGACCCTCATGCTTACTTCTCTTTAGTGGCTTTTTTTATAATGAGCATGCTCTTGCCTTTTACCACTCTTAACTTCTCTTTTCAGCTCTTTAAGGAACTAAACAAGCTAAATCAAGGACAAAAATAGATAGATTAATCTTGAACGAAGTAACTCACAAAATAAAATAAATAGGATAGAATTAACCTAATGGAAAACAAGAAATTAGAAAACAAAAAATGGATGTTAAGGAAAATAAATTTAAAGTAGATGCAAAGGAAACAAGAAAATTGTTCATGAAAGTAGAGTCGAGCTAGCGAACTAGATCATTATTGTGTTTCCAAACCATTGAGCTATTACCTCAAAGTAGATCTTTTTTTATCACTTTTTTTTCCTATTTCTTTTTTTTTTTTCACAAATGTAAAGACAACAAAAGATAAATAAGGGTTTAATGGATTCAAAGAACAAAAGGTTATAAAAGGTGGCTAAGAAGATGAGAAAAACTCAAATTTAGATAAGCAAACTTGATTTAAACCCTAAAGCTCAAATATCAACTAATATGAACTCCAAGTAGCACAATGAAGCCCACAAGCAAAACAAGAAATTCAAAACTCCACGAAAGTTAAATTAGGTTTAACAAAAGTAAAACCTTGACCCAATGTTCAAAGGAATACAAATGAAAAGTATAAAGAATGATAAGGAATTTGAGAGTGATAAATCGAGTTAAAACACCACAAAATGATAATCTTTATAAGTTTGCAAAGTTCATTGAAGAATCAAAAAAGAAAATTCTCACCGCTTTTTTCACCAATGATTTATACCATTTAAAAATGAAGTCAAACCCATTTTTGTAACTAGTTTTACAACTAGCCCATTCTTGTCCTCCATTTTTCAAACTTCACTATAGGTCCAACTCACCAATTTCATTACTTTGTTGCTTTAACTCTTCACAATCACTTAACTTAGGCTTATTTAACATACTTATACAATTAATAAAACTTTGGCTAGCATTAAGATATACTTTATTGCCCTTTAAGTTTGAATTAGCTTCCTTGGCCCAAATGTCTTTAATCAACTTATTAAGTGCCTTTTTCACCCTTTTAGCCCTAGAAAGTGCCATTGAGCATTCACGAGGGGCCAATGTCACATTCAAGAGGTTAAAGGATGTAAAAGGCACCTAACAAACTAATTGAATAAGTTTGGACCAAATAAGCTAATTCGTGCTTGAAAGATGGAAAAGCATATCTTAATGGGGATTGAGGCTTTATTAATTGTATAATTATGTTAAATGAGTCTATGTGTTAAGTGATTGTAAGGGTTTCTTCTAAAAAATAGGAAAAGATTTGTTGTTAGTCTATTTAGGAAGTTTTTATTTATCTTTAATGTTGTTAATTTAGTCTATAAATAGGGCTGATTTCATTGTTAAAGGGAGCATTCATTAAGTGAAATAAAAGTAAGAATTTTCTCTTCAATTCATTCAAGAACTAAAGAACTTATTGAGAACTAATTATTCTTTTGGCATTTAACCCTACTTATCACTCCCAAGTCCATTTTTTGGTGTGTGGCATCCATATCCTTCTTTATACCTTAGATTTGTGTTCTTTTAAACATTGGGTCTAGGTCTTGCATGGTTGAAATTTAATTTAGCTTCTTTAGGTTCTTGTTTGATTCCTTGTGCATATTAGGTCCCTAAGCCATATCTTTTAGGGTTTACATCAAAGAGCTAATAAGCTTTAAAGATAGCAAACAAAAATCATTATAACCCTAGGATAATGGTATTGCTTCTTCAATGGTCTTAATGACATAATTAGTTTGAGAAATAAAATTACCACTTGATTTATTAAAAATATAAAAAGAAGAAGAAGGTGGTAGTTTCCAGTTTTGCAAAAAATTATTATCAAAATTCTCATTAATAATAATTTCATTTATCTTATTATTATTATTATCATTACTACTACTATTACCATTAATATGCCAACCTTAAAATAATCTATCCATTATCTTCATACAATCACAATCAATGATTTTCACCAAAGCTCTTTAACACCTCCCTTGGCTCGAACAATATATGGATACATGACTTAAGATTTCACCTAAGAAGGAATCAATGAATATACTACTAAGTTTGGCTATGATACCAAATAGATAATATAAATAAACATACAAATAGTTAATAGAAACTATAAACACAAAAGCAATAGATAATTCATAACATAAATAGATAAAACTTATAGAATAAATAAGTGTCCAAAAGGTGAAAAATGCACTTCTAAGGCACTTATTATAGAAGTTGATGATATCTATGGAGGAGCTGATGCATGATGCATGAAGGACTTCTAAGGATCCATTTAGCATTCATAAAGGACCAATGGCATATTCAAGAGTTAAAAGGATGAAAGAGGCACTTTTTTGGGCTGATTAAAGAAGTTTAAGCCAAAGAAGCTAATTTAAGCTTAAGTGGTGGCAAAACCAAATAGGCATTTAATATGGATTGAGGATTTATTAATTGCATGGCATGCCTCAGAGTATTGTTTCAAAATAGGATATAAATTTTTTGAGCTATTTCTAGAAGTCCTTATGGGGTAAGTTAGGTACTAAGCTATTGTTCTCAATTACTTGCCATCCATAGACAAATGGGAAAATAGAGGTACTTAGTTGAACTCTTTTTACTTTGTTGCTTGCTATTATTTGAAAGAATTTAACAATATGGGAAGATTATTTGGTGCATGTAGAGTTTGCATATAATAAGAGTGTACATTTTGCTACTAGTTACTCTCTATTTGAAATTATGTATGGTTTAAATCCTTTGACTCCTTTGGATTTAATGCCTTTACCCATTAATAAGTATACTAGCTTAGATGGTGAATGCAAGGCTGAAATGGAGAAGAAGTTACATGAAAAGGTGTGGCAACAAATTTGAAAACAAACTGAGCAATATGCATTCTATGCCAATAAAAAGAGAGGAGGTGATGTTTGAACCTGGTGATTAGGTTTGGGTGTATATGTGTATGAAATCCTACCTTAGAGGCATTCAACCTAGAAAAGATGGTCCATTTCAAGTAGTGGCATGGATAAATGACAAATGCCTATAAGTTGGACCTTCCCAATGAGTACAATATGAGTGCAATACTTAATGTTTTTGATCTTTCTCCTTTTGATGTAAATGATGATTTAAGGATTAATCCTTTTGGGGAAAAAGGGAATGATGAGATCCATAGATGAGCTAATTCATGGATGGATTTTAAGGATCCATTGGGCATTCATGAAGGGCAAATGACACATTTAAGGGCTAAAAGGATGAAAGAGGCACTTAGCCAGCTAATTAAAGAAGTTTGAGCCAAAAAAGCTAATGTAAGGTTGAAGGGTGGTAATGCATGCCTTAATGTGGGCTGAGACTTTATTAATTGTAGAAGTATGCTAAATGGGCTTATATGTTAAGTGATTGGGATCCTCTAAAAATTCTAGAAAAAGAGGAGTAGATTTGTTGTCAACCTATTTAGGAAGTTTGTCCTTATCTCAAGGGTTGTTAATTCAACATATAAATAAACTTGATTTCATTATTAAAGGGGGCATATCATTAGGTGAAATAAAAATGAGAATTTTCTCCTTTGGTTCCATCAAGAACTACGAATGTATCACGAATTAAATCTTCTTATGGCTTTCAACTATACATATAACTCCCAATTTTGTTCTTTTCTAAAGTATGGCATTCATATTTATACTTTAGGTTCATATTCCTTCAAACATTAGGTGTAGATCTCAAGTCCAGGTCTTGCATGATTGAAATCTAATTTACCTTTCTTTGGTTCTTATTTGATTCCTTTTGTGTGTTAGGTCACTAAGCACATCTTTTTGGGTTCGCATCAAAAGTTAAGTAGTTTACTGGAAAAACATGTCATTACAATGTTGTTTTTAAGGATTGAACCATTCAAACCTAGCAATAAAAACTAATCAAAATAAATGACTCTTTTGTTAGATAGATTTCAATTGACTAAAAGTGCTAAAGTTGTAAAGACAAGCCTGTCCTAATGAATATAGTGTTTATTGCAAACACAAAAGTTATTTTCATTATCATTTTACATGAATAACTCCTTGTAATGAAAGGAGAAACTTTGTTAATAAGAAATGAAGTTACTTCTCATCCTTTAGGAATTTAACCATTCAAATGTTACAATAAAAGCTAATCAAAATCAATAGCACCTTTGTTTAATGGAATTCAATGGATTTAAGACACTGAAGTTGTAATAACATGCTTGTTGAAATTAATATAATATTTAGTGTAGACATAAAAGTTAATTTCATGATTATTTTTTGGGAGTGACTCCCTATAACAAAAGGGAAGTCTTGTTAGCAAGAAATAAGTTATTGAAAAATAATTTAGGAATTGAACCATTCAAAACAAGTAGGAAAAGCTAATCAAAATCAACAATTAATTTCTTTTTATTGTATTCAATGGATTTAGACTACCAAAGTTGTAACGACATGCATGTCATAATAAATAAAATTTTGGTGTGGTACAAATGTTAATTACATGATCATTTTGTGTGAATAACTCCTTGTAATGAGAAGAGAAGTTTTGTTATGATGCGAAACCCCAAAAGACATAGCTTAGAGACTAGCACATATAAGGAATCAAACAAGAAACCAATAAAGGTAAATCAAATTTTAATCATGCAAGACTTAGATCCATAGACCTAAGGTATAAAGAAGCATATATATGCCACACTTTAAAAAAGAATGGACTTGGTAGAGATAAGTCAGGTTAAACACTACAAAAAGGGTTATTTCTTGATAAGTTCTTTATTCATAGGTTGAATTAATAGCCCTAAAGATAAGGATGATGAGATCTCTAGAGAAATTGGTGCATAAAGGGCTTTTAAGTATCCATTAAGCATTCAAAAAGGGCCAATGACACATTTAAGGGCTAAAAAAATGAAAGAAACACTGAATGGGTTGTCTAAGGATATTTGGGCCAGTCAAATAACAAATGGCAAGAATTCAAACTTGAAAGAGGACTAAGTCATCATTAATATAATTAGAGTATTTAATAGCCCAGGGTTAAGTAATAAAATTTGATTGTGGGAAAAGTTTGATTTGTTTGATGATAGAGTCAACACTAGTAAAGAGATTATTTGCATTAATGGACCAAAAGTTCCATCACTAAAGCCCACAGCCTTAAGTCCATAAGAGATATTGAAGACTTTAATGTAGTCAGTGTCAAAAGAGAGGTTATCAGAAATGATGACTACATTGCTCCAACCAAAGTAGGACATGCAAGCAAACTAGGCCAAAAGCAATTAAAAACACCTTAATGATGATATCATACAAGATTTTCATGACTTGTATGAGTTGTAAAAGCAAAAGACAAACTACTTTCAGTGGAAATGAAGTCACGAGACATGACAACCTTTTATTAAGGCTACTTTAGCAAAAGAAGGAATCAAGGACAACTTTATTTTATAAAAGAGATTCTTTTAATAACAGTTATCACCTTTCTTTTATATAAAAAGACCTCTTGGTTACTTTTAAAGGCAGAGTCCAATTTCCCCTTCTCTCTAGAATTAAGTTTCCTCCTCCTTCTCTCTTCTTTTTCTTTTTCTTTTTCACTTCCTTTGTATACTAAAAATCTGTAATGACATTTTGTGGAATGAAAGCTTGGCTTTTGTAAGTCAATTTATTTATTTTCTTTCTTTATTTCTTTAAGTTTTTAATTTATATAAACATTGTACTTTAAAAGTTTACATATATCTACATGATCCTATGCTGCCAAGAAAGGTGTGGTATCAGAGCCTAGTTAAGCCAAAATCATCTAAGTAGTTGAGAAAGTTTAAAATTTATCAATGTTTCATAATTGAAACCCCAAGTTACACTACCTTTATACCCATGTTGTTGTGTGTAGGCATGTAAAGTTATGGCTTAAGACATTAACAATGATACTATGATGTACTAGATAAGTTAAGACCTAATTGATTATTTAGAAGTAATAGCCTATCTAGGAGTAGGAATAAAGAAATAATAATTAATGAAGATTTAGATAATAATTATTTACATAACTGGTCTTTACCTTCTTTTTCTTCTCCCTAAGTTTATAAACAAGGAAATTTCTTAACAAAAAATTATTATATAATCAAAAATTTTGAAGAAGCCTAACCCTTATCTCAAGGTTACAATGATTTCTTTTTGTTATTCAGTAACTTATTGCCTCACATCACCAGAAGTATAAATTTCTTCATGTTAAGATTGTTCAAGTAGCACTTAAATGATGAGAGGCTTGGAGATGATACGTGGATGGCTTTAAAGGATATAAGAGATCCATTGCACATTCCAGAAGGTCCAATAATAGAAGTTAGAGCTAAAAAAATGAAAGAAGTACTAAATGGATTGATTGAAGACATTCAAGCCAACAAATGGTGCAAATTCAAGCTTAAAAAAGGGTCAAGGCCTCATTAACGTCATTATAGTGCTTAATGGGCTAAGGTTGATTAATAGCATTCACTCTTATATAGGAGTCTATCCTAAATAAGTGTTTGTTATAAAAGTGGAAGTTTTCTAAATAAGAATTTGTCCTAGATAAGAGTTTGTCCTAAATAGAGATTTGTCATAAATAGGAATTTATGTCACTTTTAGGGTTGCTATTCTAGCTTATAAATAAACACCTCCTTGTAAGCTCTAAAATTAGAAAATTTGTAAGAAATAAAAAGTAAGAGTTTTCTCCTTCAATTCTTTCAAGAACTAAAGAACTTATCAAGAAGTAACTCATAGTATGGCGTTCAACTCAACTTAATAAAGGTTTGTGCTCCTTTGAATATTGGGTCTAGAGTTTCTGTGATTAAAGTCTGACTTAACTTTCCTAAAAATTGTTTGATTCCTTGTATACATTAGGTCTTTAAGCCACATCTTTTTGGGTTCGCATTAGTTGGTATCAGAACCCAATTCTAAATAAGGTTAGATCAATTAATTCTTCAATTTATTGTCTTGTGATTATTTATTTCTATTTAGTTTGTCTATTAAGTGCAATACCATTTGAATACACTAATCTATCCATTTGTAATCTTTCTTACTTTGGTCATCATTTGTTTGAGCACATAACTATCAAAATATGTTATTTTTAATTCCATTAGTTATCTCTAAGTATTCTACTATTATTTTATGTTTAGCCAAAAAAAAAAAAGGAACAAAAAAAAGCATCGAATTGAAGTTATTGATAAAAGTTAAATGGTTTGGTCAAATTAGACACAATAATAATACAGTTTTCTTACTTAACTCTAATTCTACCATCTATTTTCTTATTATATCATCCAAGTTTGTCTTCTAAGTTTAACTCCCTATCTTGTTTTATATGAATCTAGTTCATTAAAATTCATTTTCCTTATTGTCCTTTTTTTGTTTTTTTTTTTTTTTTACTTAGAATTCTCTAATTAGTTCAATTCTACCTTATTTACTTTATTCTATTCAAAATCAATCCTCTTGATTTGACTGGCTTAGTTCTTTAAAAAGTTAAAAGGGGAAATATGAGTGGTAAAAGGCCAGAGTACAAGTTCATATTAAGAAAAAGCCATAAAAAGTGTAAAACATAAGGAAGTGTGACACCCTTTTATGAGTGAAACATATGAGGGAGTGTTTTGTAAGATATCCTAATCATTTTGTGCAGAAGTAATACTATGACTTCCGTGGACAAAGGTGTAGCTCAAGAGGGAGTTAGTGATGTGTCCTTCATGATCAAAGTTATGCAACAACAATTTCAGCACATGAATACTAGATTTGATGATATGAGGGAGAGGATGAAGGAGCAAGCTAATACAATAGTAGAGTTGCAAATAAGGCATGAGGACCATGAGGTTCCTAATGCAAGAAGGCAAGTGAGATGAGTTTATAACCACAAAGATGATGTAGAAGATGATTAATTTGATGATCGAGCTACTGTGGTTAAAATTGCCAACGATAAAACAGATCAAAGAGATTTTGGGAGGTAAGGCACCTATGATCGTGATTTAGGTAGTATTAAAATCACAATTCTTTCATTTCAAGGTAAGAATGATCCTAATGTGTACCTAGAATAGGTGAATAAGGCTGAATTGGTTTTTGACTACCATAATTACATTAAAAAGAAAAAGATAAAATTTGTTGCTATTGAATTTACTGATTATGCTATTATTTGTTAGGATCAACTTATTTTGACTAGGAGAAGGAATTATAAGAGGCTTATTGATACATGGGAGGAAATGAAGGCTATCATGAGGAGGAGGTTCGTCCTCAATCACTATTATAGGGATTTGTACTAAAGATTGCAAGGGCTCACTCAAGGCACTAAAAGTGTGAAGGACTACCACAAGGAGATAAGGATTACCATGATTAGGGCAAATGTAGAAGAAGATAGAGAGGCAACCATAGCTTAATTTTTGCAAGGGCTAAATAGAGACATAGCCAATTTGGTTGAGTTGCAACATTATATGGAATTAGAAGACATGGTGCACTTGGCAATGAAAGTTGAAAAACAACTTAAATGTAAGGGTTCCACACAATTTGGGTAGAATTTAGGTTTTACTTCATCTTAGAAGTCAAATTAGAGTAAAAAGGACAAGAAGGCCAATTACAAGTCTAAAGCCAAGTTATCCAAGAGCATAAATGTGGGTTCTAGCAAGGTAGGTAATTATGATCTCCAACCAAGTAGAAATAGAGATGTTAAATGTTTAAAGTATTTGGGAAGGGGTCATATTACATCTTAATGACCAAATAAGTGTGCAATGGTCTTAAAAGGTAATGGTGATGTTAAGACTACAAGTGAGTTAGATGATGATTTTATGCCATCATTAAAGGGTGAAAGTGATGGAGAGGAGTATCCAGTTAATTGAGTAGTTCTCATCATAAAGTGAGCATTGAATGTACAAGTGAAGGAAGAGAACAAGGTGCAACAAGATAACATCTTTCATACAAGATGACTCATCAAAGATAAGGTATATAGTATGATTATTAATGATGGGAGTTGCACTTATGTAGCTAGCATAATTATAGTTGAAAAGTTGAATTTACCTACTATGAAGCATCTTAGACCAGATAAGCTTCAATGGTTGAATGAAAGTGGTGAAGTTAGGGTAAATAAGCAAATGCTCATGTCATTTTCTATCAAAAGGTACCATAATGAAGTTTCATATGATGTTGTACCTATACGTATGGTTCATATTCTATTAGGAATGTCATGGTAGTTTGACAAGCGAGTTATGTATGATACCTTCTAGAATGGATATTCCTTTTTGTTCACTCTCTTTTTTAATCCTCATTGATCCTTATAGGCTTGTTAAGGTGTTAAAATAAAAGAAAAGAGGAGAAAAAATGACATAAGAGAGAGAGAGAGAGAAAAAAAAGAAGAAAGTTTCTATACAAAAGAAAGTGATGTCAAAAGAGCATTATATGCCAAACAACCTATGATTGTACTTTTGTACAAATAGGCTTACTTTAACACTAACAAATTTGACTTGTCTTTGTCTAGTATTGTTATTTCTCTTTTGCAGGAATTTGAAAATGTATTCCTTAAGGTTGTTCCAAGTGAAATACCACTTAGGAAAGGAATTGAGTATCAAATTGATTTTATCCCTAGTGAATCCATTCCAAACTAGCCAATATATAAGAGTAATCCTAAGGAGACAAAAGAGCTTTAAAGGCAAGTTGAGGAACTTATGTCAAAAGGACATATAAGAGAAAGCATGGTTCTCTATGTAGTTCTTGTCCTACGTGTACCTAAGAAAGATGGAACTTAGAGGTTAGGTGTTGACTATCAAGTAGTCAACAAAATTAGAATAAAATATTGTTACCTCATTCCTAGGTTAAATGAAATGGTAAATGAATTGCATGGTTCATATGTTTTTTCTAAAATTAATTTGAAAAATGGATAACACCATATTAGGATGAAAGAGACTTTCAAAACTAACTATGGTATGTATGAATGGCTTGTTATGCCATTTTTTCTTACTAATGCATTGAGCACTTTTTATGTGATAGATGAATCATGTTTTGTGTACATTCTTTGATAAATTTATGGTTATGTATTTTGATGATATTTTGGTCTATAGCAAAAACTTAAAAAAGCGTCTTCATCATTTATGTTCTATTTTAATTCTTTCAAATTCTAAGAAATTGTATACTAACTTTAACAAATGTTCCTTTTGTACTAACTAGATCATATTTCTTAAACATTGTCAGTGCTAGAGGTATTAAGGTTGACAAGAAAAAAGTTAAGGCAATCCATGATTGGCCTCACTTAAGTTAGCTAGTGATGTGCATAGTTTTCATGGTCTAGCTCATTTCTATAAACACTTTGTTAAGGACTTTAGCACCATTACCGCACCACTAATTAAGGTTATTAAAAAAATCATGGGTTTTGAGCGGGGTAGTGATCAAGATAAGGCTTCTAATTTCATCAAGAAATAATCAAGTTTTGTAAGCTTACTTACGTTACTTGACCTTGTAAAAACTTTTGAGATTGGCTTTTTGCATGAGGAACCTCATAATCCCTATGTCTCCTTTGTAACTTTACTATTGTATTAGCTTGCTCCTTCATCCTCTCCCTTATATCATCAAATCTAATATTCATATACTCAAATTATTGTTGCATAGCTTTGATCATGAAGGACACATCACTAACTCCTTCCTAAGTTAGACCTTTGTCTTTGGAAGTCATAGTATTACTTTTATACAAAATGATTAGGATACCTCATAGAACATTTCTCACGTGTTTCAATCAAAAGAAAAGGTGTCACACTCCCTCGTGTTTACACTTTTTATGACTTTGTCTTAATATGAACTTGCACTCTTGACTTTTACCACTCAAATTTGCCCATTTAGCTCTTTAAAGAACTAAACAAGCTAAATCAAGAGCATTTCTTTAGAATAAAATAAAGTGAATAGGGCAAAATTGAACTAATTAGAGAAAAAGGAGTTAAAAAAATGAAAAATGACATCAAAGCAAACAAATTTAATGAACTAGACTGATATTAAACAAGATATGGAGCTAAACTTAAAGGACAAACTTGGATGACATAACAAGAAAATAGATAGTAGAATTAAAGTTAAGTAAGAAAACAATATTATTATTGTGGTCAATATTACCAAACCATTTAACTTTTATCGATAACTTAAATTTGGTGCCTTTTTTTTGTTTCATTCCTCCTTTTTTTTTTCCCTTTTTTTTTGGCTCAATACAAAATAATAGTAGAATACTTAAAGATAACAAATGGAATTGAAAATAGCATGTTTTGATAGTTATGATCTCCAACAAACAAGCAAAGTGAAAAGGATTGGAAATAGACAAATCAACACAGTTGAATGGTAATGCGCTTAATAGACAAACTAAATAAAAATAAATAAATCACAAGGTAGTAAATTTATGAATTAATTGATTCAACCTAATTCAAAGTCAGGCTCTAATACTAACTAATGCGAAAAACCCCAAAAAGATGTGGTTTAGGGACCCAATGCACACAAGGAATCAAAGAATATCTAAGAAAGCTAAATCAAACTTTAATAACACAAACCCTAGCCCCAACATTCAAACAAATACAAACCTAGGGTATTTAAGAAATATATGGATGCCACACTCCTAAAAAGAAGTTGAACACCATAAAAAGATGTACTTTTTGATAAGTTCTTTAGTTCTTGAAAGAACTAAAGGAGGAAATGATGAGAATCATGGAGATAAGGGGTGGAAGGCTTCAATAAAGGCAAAAGGTCCATTGCACATTCCAGAAGGCCCAATAACGAACTTATCAAGAGGTTCTTTTTCTTGTAGCGTTCAAATCGACTTATCACTCCCAATTCCTTCCTTTTTTTGAGTTTGGCGTCCATATCCTTCTTAAATACCCTAGGTTTGTATTCCTTTGAATGTTGGGTCTAGGGTTTGAGTTATTAAACTCTGATTTAGCTTTCCTAGTTCTTCTTTGATTCCTTGTGTGCGTTGGGTCCCTAAGCCACGTCTTTTTGGGATTTTCCACATCAGGAAACCATCACTTTTTAATTCTCTCAAATTGTCTTTTTTTTTTTTAAGTGGTTACAAGTAGGTGCATATTTATAGGCTAAGATAGCAATCCTAAAGAAGCATAAACTGTTATTTAGGAAAAATCCTTATTTAGGACAAACTCTTATGTAAGAAAAGTTCTTATATAGAAAACCTCCACTTTTATAATAATCACTTATTTAGGATAATCTTCTATTTAAGAGTGAATGCAATTACTTAGTCCTAACTCGTTAAGTACTCTAATCATATTAATAAGGTCTTAACTCTCTTATAAGCTTGAATTTGCACCATTTGTAGCTTGGTTAGCCGGAATGTTCTCAATCAATCCATTTAGTGTTTCTTTCATCTTTTGGCTCTAACTTGTATTATTAGACATTTCGTAATGTGCAATAGACCTCTTTCATCATTTAAAGCCTTCCACACATCATCTTTAAGCTTCTCATCAGTATCAAGCATGTGAGAAGTCAGCCTTTGAGAAATTTCGTAGGCATGAGAGTTTCTTATTTAGGGAAAACCATTTATACATGCCTATAAGTTCTTTAAGGGAGTTGGTTATGAGAGAAAATCATAGGGATAGTCTAATAGGTCATTTTAGAGTTAGGAGAATCCTAAATGTCTTAGCTAAACATTTCTTTTGGCCATAAATAAAATGAGATGTTGAGAGAGTATGTAAGAAATGCATAACGAGCAAATAGGCTAAAACTAAAGTTTTACCCTATGGCTTGTACATCCCTTTACCCATACCTAGACATTCCTAGGTTGATTTATCTATAGACTTTGTACTAGGGTTGCAGTGGTCAAAAGGAGTAAGGATTATGTATTTGTTGTTATTGATAGATTTTCAAGGATAGCTCACTTTATCTCATGCTATAAAATTGACGATGCAAACAATGTGACTGAATTATTCTTTAGAGAAGTCGTACGTTTGAATGGCATGCCTTGGAGTATTATTTTAAATCAGGATACAAAGTTCATAAGCTACTTTTGGAATACTTTATGGCGTAAGTTAGGTACTAAACTATTATTTTCAACTATTTGTCATCTACAAATTGATGGGTAAACTAAGGTTATTAATCAAACTCTTTCTACTTTGTTGCATACTATTATTCAAATGAATTTGAAAACATGGGAAGATTATTTATTGTATGTCGAGTTTGCTTATAATAGGAGTGTTCATTCCCTAACTAGTTACTTTTTACTAAAAATTGTATATGGTTTTAATCATTTGACTCCTTTGGATTTGGTGCTTATACTTATCAATGAATATTTTAACTTAGATGGTGAATACAAGTTTGATATGGTGAAGATATTACATGAGAAGGTGTGACAACAAATTATAAAATGGACTGAGCAATATGCATCCCATGTCAACAAAGGGCAAAAGAAGGTGATGTTTGAACCTGGTGATTGGGTTTATGTGCATATGCATAAGAAATGTTTTTTTGTTGCATGATATTATTCAAATGAATTTGAAAACATGGGAAGATTGTTTACTACGTGTCGAGTTCGCATATAATAGGAGTGTTCATTTTACTACTGGTTACTCTTTATCTAAAATTATATATGGTTTTAATCCTTTAACTCCTTTGGATTTAGTGCTTATACCTATCGATGAGTATTCTAGTATAGATGGTTACGCAAGCCTAACATGGTGAAGAAATTGCATGAGAAAGTGTGACAACATATTGTAAAACGAACTAAGCAATATGCATCTCATGTTAACAAAGGGCGAAAGAAGGTGGTGTTTGACCTGTTGATTGGGTATAGGTATATATGCGCAAGGAATGGTTCCTAGCTTAGAGGCATTTAAGGTTACATCCTAAAGGAGATGGTATATTTCAAGTAGAAGCACAAATTAATGATAATGCCTATAAGTTAGACCTTTTCGGTAAGTATAATATAAGGGCAACATTTAATGTTTTTGATTTTTCTCCTTTTAATGTAGTTGATAATCTGAGGACAAATCCTTTTAAGGAGAAAGGGAATGATAAGAAGTTTAGAGATGATGTGTGGAAGGTTTCAAAAGATGCAAGAGATCCATTACAAATTCCAAAAGGTCCAATAAGGTAAGCTAGAGTCAAAAAGATGAAAGAAGCACTAAATGGGTTAATGGAAGACATTTGCGCTAACTAAGCTACAAATGGTGCAAATTCAAGCTTGAAAGAAATTCAAGACCTTATTAATATGATTAAAGTGCTTATTAGGCTAGGGTTAAGTAATAGCATTTACTCCTAAATAAGTGTTTATTAGGAAAGTAAAAGTTTTCTAAATAAGAATTTATCCAAAATAGAAGTTTGTCCTACATAAGTATTTGTCCAAAATAGTAATTTATGTCTCTTTTAAGGTTGCTATCTTAGTCTATAAATAGGCACCTTCCTTGTAAGCTCTAAAATCAAACAATTTGAGAGAAATAAAAAGTGAGAGTTTTCTCCTTCGATTCTTTTAAGAACTAAAGAACTTATCAAGAACTCTTCTTGTTGCATTCAACCTAGCTTATCACTCCTAATCCCCTTCTATTTTGGAGTGTGGCATTCATATTCTTCTTAATAACCTAGGTTCGTGTTCCTTTGAATATTAGGTTTGGGGTTTATGTGATTAAAGTTTGACTTAGCTTTCTTGGGCATTATTTGACTTCTTGGGTGTGTTAGGTCCCTAAGCCACAACTTTTAGTGTTCACATCATTAAGCCTACTATTAGAATGGTTTAAATAACTCAACGATTATCTGTATTAATAATAGGTCATGTTAAGAGTGATAAATCAAGTTGAACACCACAAGAAAAGTTAATCCTTGATATAATCGAAGGGAAAATTTTTACTTTTATTTCACTTAATGATCTGCTCCCTTTAACAATGAAATCAAACCTATTTATAGGCTAAATTAACAACCTTAGAGATAAGGACAAACTTCCTAAATAGACTAACAACAAATCTACTCCTACTTTTTTAGGTATTATTGTAAAAACCCTTATAATCACTTAACAAATCTCCCTATTAAGTATACTTATAAAATTAATAAAACCTTTATGAAGCTAAAATAATTTCAAACTTTGACATAAAATCTAGCTATTAGCAAATTTAGATTATTGAAGAAAATGCATATAAAACGTCATTCATAGTGCCTAAGCACTCTGATAATATTACTAAAGCCCTAGTCACCTTTTAAGTTTGAATTCATGACATTTGTAGGTTGGTTGGCCAAAATATCCTCAATCAGACCATTCTTATGTGATTAGACCTTCTGGAATGGACAATGGATCTCTTGATTTTCTTAAAGCCCTCCACGCATATCTCCAACCTTCTCTTTACTATGCATTATATTCATTACAATGAGCATATCATTACAACTTTGATTTTTTTAAGTCTGTTGGATCCCATTAAACAAGGGAATCATTGATCAAACAATTAACTCTTATGTCTACATCAAACAATTTATTCACTGAAAAAATTGATCAACCTATTGAAATCCATTAAACACAAGAATCATTGATCAACCAACTAAGTTTTGCATCTAAATCAAACAATTTATTCATTTTGACAATGAACAAAAGAAGATTTGTTGCAAGGAACCATTACCCCAAAATCATAATGAAATTAACTTTTCATAATGGGTTTCAATGGTTCACTTCCTTAATGATGAGCCCATAACTTTATTTCATGTGAACAAAACTTATCCTTTCTTTACAAGGAGTCATGCACACAAAATGATCATGGAATTAACTTTTATGTTCACAACAAATAGTATATTCATTGTAAAAAGTATGTCATTACAACTTTACAACTTTGAATTCATTGAATTCCATCAAACAAAGAAATCTTTGATCTTAATTAGCTTTTCTCACTAAGCTTAAATGGTTAAATGTTTTAAGGATGTGAACTGGTCAATTCATTTCTTGCTAATAGTACTTCTACTTTTATTATAAGGAATCATTTACACAAAATGGTCACGAAATTAACTTTTGTGTCAACACTAAATATTATATTTATTATGGCATGCACATCATTACAACTTTGGAACTCTTAATCCATTAAATTCCACCAAAAAAAGAAGTCATTAGTCCCAATTAGCTTTTCTCATA
Source organism: Bruguiera sexangula (assembly GCA_020141445.1). Taxonomy (NCBI): domain Eukaryota; kingdom Viridiplantae; phylum Streptophyta; class Magnoliopsida; order Malpighiales; family Rhizophoraceae; genus Bruguiera; species Bruguiera sexangula. The sequence goes on along the minus strand of JAHLGP010020640.1, from coordinate 7,587,394 downwards.
GGGTTTGAATGGTTAAATTTTTAAAAGATGACCCACTAACTTCATTTCTTGCTAGTTGGACTTCTCTTTTCATTGCAAGGTGTCATTCACACATTATGGTCATGAGATTGACTTTTGTGTCCACACCAAACAATATTTTCATTGCAATAAGTACATCATAACAACTTTGGTAATATAAATTCATTGAATTTCATCAAACAAAGAAGTCATTAATCTTAAATAGCTTTTCCTAATGGGTTTGAATGGTTCAATTCTTGAAGGACACGACCATAACCTTATTTCTTGCTACCAAGACTTCCCCTTTTGTTGCAAGGAGTCATTTACCAAAAAAAAAAAAAGAAATCTTGAAATTAAATTTTGTTTCTACACCAAACCTTATATTCATTACAACAAGCATGTTGTTACCACTTTGGCACCCTACATCCATTAAACTTCCTCAAACAAAGGAGTTATTGATCTTAACTAGCTTTTCTTATTATGTTTGAAAGGTCTAATTTACAAGCATGTTGTTACCGCCTTGGCACTATAAATCAGTTGAATTTCATCAAATAAAGAAGTCATTAATCTTAACTAGATTTTTTGTATTGTGTTTGAATGGTCCAATTTAAGACAAATAAGCCTATAACATCTATTTTTGTTCCAAGGAGTCTTTTACACCAAGTGGTCACAATATTGAGAAATACTTTTCTTGGCCAAATAACCTCTGTATTACTTATAGTTTATAACTCATTGGTGTATTAGTCTACTGATCGCATACCTTGCCTTAGATTATGGTACTTTTGGTAAAGCTCTCTCTTGTATCCATTGGGAAGGAAATACTTTAGAATCTTGTCCTCCATCTTTTGCCATGAAGCAATTGGAGCCTTACCAACAGATTAGCGAATTTGTTTCTCTCGTTGCCACCAAGATATGGCCTTGCCTCAGAATCACATAGTAATGATACCAATGCGATGATGATTTGGGACTTTTCTATACTCAAATACTTCATTTACAAGAGTCAACCAATCAACAGTTTCATCAATAGAATTAGTACCTGAAAATTCTGGAATGTCCCCCTTAATTTCCTTTTCCCTAATCTGGCTCACAAAATTCTTATGCATGACAATGAGCATTCCTCCTTCAGGGAAAAGACTGAACACTTTCTGAAGAAGAGGAATCACCATTGGATTCTTCAATTCTGGAATGGGATGGATGGTTGTTTGCTTCAGCCCTTAGACCCTAAACTTCTTGGGTCAAGAACACTTAATTAACGATGAAATGTGTGAAAAAATTATTGAAAAAAGATCTTTGAATGGTATCATTTTCATTGATGCAGTCATCTTCTTCTTATTCTTCAATCCTTTGCATTTAGTTGTTGTCTTCTTCATAAGTTATGTTGTTTCCAAAAGTATAAAAAAAAAAAAAAACAAAGAAAATTGAAGACATAAAGCAACAACTAATAGGCATGAATTATATTGTCTCCAAAAGTTTATTTTTGAAAAAAATGAAGACATAAAGTAACATTTCCATAAAATTAAGGCCATAATGCTAAAAAAACTAGAACTAAAAACAAAACAATGACAATAGTTAGAGATTAAAGAAATCTTAACCTCATCCTCAATTGACTCTGGCTTATTGATTCCCTGTTCCTAGAGCATAAAAAATGCACCACCAATAGCTAGAGATGCCCTTATAGAAATTGATTACATATAAAATGCACCACCAATAATCAGCCAGTGTTGTTGGACTTTATTATTTATAATTTGACCTCACATCCTTGTATGCCAAGAATTACATTATGGAATTTTCTCACATTTCTCTTCAATAAGCATATATGGCTTGCATTTCCAATTTCCAAGAGATTTAGTTTATTGAGTTTTTGAATGCTTTTATAACCAAATGCTGCCTCTCCGTGGGATTAAATAGCCTCAAAGGCCTGAACTGAAGCACTTTTAGAATCCCATCAATTCCCACAATACATTAGGGAGACATGTTTTCAGTTTGTTCAAAGTCATGACCCTGGTAGCTTGGACTGAGTTCAAATACTCGGTCTTCTTGGTGTCCCCAGGCTTCCTTAAGGCTGCAGTTTTTGCACTCTTAAATGACATATGATGCATTGGGCTCAAGTCTAACTGCATGACTCCAGTAATAAAGTTCAAATCAAGTTTTCTATCCATATCAACTAGTGACAATAACTCCTCTTGCAACCTTCTCTCGAGCATGTCAAACTTTCCATGTAGGTAGTGCTTACAAATGGCTTTTGATTGCCTTAAAACATGTTTGAAAAATTTAAACTATACCAATAACATGCAAGAAACAAGGCAAGGATTACATTTCTAATTAATAGCACTTGGTCAAGTATAATATCTTGAAGTTGAATCATAAGGCAAGAGATTAATTTGGCATAAACTTTCTCAGGATATGTTAAACAGAAGTTGAGCAAAATGAAGGAGAAGACAAAACAGAAAAGCAATGCACTCTTTGTGGTTAATTGAGATCCAACAACCTGCATTAGCTTTCTAATCTTTATTATTATGAAGATTTGAACATAAGCATCATTACAAATTTGAATTACATTCAAAATAACTTAGATTAAAGTTTTGGGAAAGTTGATTTAACCTCTACTTTTACATAATATTTGAAATTTAAAAACCAAAGGACTTAGCTAATGCCTAACTTCAGTAGCATGAGTCCAAAAGGTGCTTCCTGTGATCACTTGCTTCGTCTATAAGCAATTATAGGAACAGCTATTTCGAAAAGACAAATGAGCAAGCATGCAGTAGTAGAGCCTCATCACGTGACTTGCCATTCAATCCATTGGCAATGGATGCAATCCTATAGCACTATGGTGAGCTGCTTTGCCAGCTTCAATTCACCTCCTTGGTGGTATAAGATTGTAGCCCAAGTTTCTATCTTAAGGTTTCTATTCAGTAGTGCTGCAATAAATCAATTCCACTTTATTGCTTTCTTGCACTTTTATGATAAAATGTAACATAATTTTGAAGTGTTTGGTTTTTCCATGAAGAAGAGTATTCTTTGAAATTGCAATTGAGGATTAATTATCACAATAAATTAGAGTTACACTATATTGCTTCAAATCCAGGTCAAGTAACAACTTCTTGAGCCAAATGGCTTAATTAACAGCAGAAGTAGTTGCAATGTATTTAGCCTCAGTTATTGATTGGGCTACCGTGAACTACTTCTTTGAGTTCCAACAAAAGAAGCCAGCTTTAAGAGTGAATGCATACCCTAAAGTACTTCTCATGTCTTTTGGAGAACCAAGCCAATCACTATCTGTATAGGCAGCTAACTTCAATTCTGATGAATTGGAATACGAGATCCCAAGATCTGATGTTCTTTGAATTTACCTCAAGATCCTTTTTGTCACTTTATAGTGCAGTTCACTTGGGGAGTGCATGAATATAGAGAGAATGCTTGCAGCATATATGATGTCTAGCCTTATGATTGATAGATACAACAAGCAACCAATAAGGCTTCTATATTTGGAAGCATCAATTTTCCTAGCTCCATCATCCTTTTGAAGTCTTTCACCAACCACCAAAGGTGTTGCTATACTTCTATAATCATGCATATTAAACTTTCTAAGGATCTTTTTGGCATACTTGGTTTGATACAAAAAAATTTCATGTCTTAATTACTGCAATTCTAGACCAAAGAAGTAGGACATAACTCTAAAGTCCATTATATAAAAACTAACTTCATCTTGGCTTTAAAATAATAAACTAGTTTAGGACAGCTGCTAATGATCAATGAGTTATCAACATAAAGTGAGACATACACCACTTGATCTTGTTGTGAATTGATGTACAAGGTAGGTTCTAATTGGCTCCTATTAAAGCCTAGGCCCAATAGATGCTCATTAATTCTACTATACCAGGCCCTTGGAGCCTACTTTAAGCCATATAAAGCCTTTCTCAACAAAACCTTGTTTTTTTGTCCAGGCTTGATGAATCTAGGAGGCTACTCCACCATAATTTCTTCCTGTAGCTTAGCATTGTGGAAAATAGATTTCACATCAAGATGGTGTATTTGGAAGCCCTTATGTGCTGCTATAGCTATAACCAACTTAATAGTATCTATTTTAGCTATTGAAGCAAAGGTCTCACAGTAATCCACTCCAAATTGTTATAAGTATCCTTTAGCTATCAATCTTACCTTGAATTTGTTGACCTTACCATCTGAATGACATTTGCCTTTGAAGATCCAGTTTACTCTAATGATAGATTTTCCTTCTGGTTTAAAGGCCAAAGTCCATGTCTCATTTCTTTCAATTGCTTGCAGTTCCTCCATTATAACCCTTTTTCCAATTAGGATTACTTAAGGTTTTCTCATAGTTAGCAAGTTCTAAGATAGCTTGATAAGCCATTTCAAAAAGATCAAAGAGTCTTCTAGTTCCTTGAATTGGGAAATCATCATCATCCTTATCTAAGACTTCAATTTCTAGATTTAAATTGCTTGGAAGTTTCTCTAGATGAATTGGAGTTGTCTCAATTATAGCCTTGTCTTAATTCCAATATTGATTCTCACTAAATTTAATATGTTTGTAGATTGAGACTTTGGCAGAATGAATGACATACACCTTATAATTGCAAGTTGTCTCACTATATCCAACAAAGATTGTAATAGCTGCTCTTGAATCCAACTTGCCCCTATTCTAATTAGGTATATGAATAAAGTACAAGCAGCCAAACATCCTAAGATGATGCAAGGAGAGCTTGTGTTGAAACCAAAGCTCAAAAGGAGTTTGAACAACAAGAGCTCTACTAGTAATTCATTTAAAAGATATATTGAAGTTACCATAGCTTCTACCTAAAAGCTTTTGGAAGCCTTTTTTCTATTAACATACATCTGGCCATTGACATAATGTTCCTGTTTTTCCTTTCACTTACTCCATTTTGTTGTGGAGTATATGGAGCAATAAATTGTTGTTGGATCCCAACACTTGCATATATAGCTTTGAATGTATCTGAAGTAAACTCAAAGTCATTATCAGATTTGATGACTTTCAGTTTGAGACTTGATTGATTTTCAATCCAAGCCTTAAACCTTTTAAAGATTAAAGGAACTTTAGTTTTGTGCTTTAAGAAATAGACCCAGTAAAATATAGTAAGATAATTTATGAAGATGATAAAGTATATATTCTCATTCAAGGATAGTATGGTCATAAGTCTATATAAGTCAGTATGGATTAGTTGGAGTCTCTCCTTGGCTTTCTATGTTTTGCTTGTTGTAAAGGGTAGTCTAGTCTGCTTGCCATATTGGCATACATCACATAAGTTATCAGAAACATATATTTCAGGAATATTTATAATAAAGGCCTTCTTGGCCAAGGTTTGAATGTCAAAGTAATGGAAATGTTCAAGTCTCCTATGCTATAAAACTGACTTATCAGTAGAGGCAGGTTGAGCCTTATGAAGAGCTATTGGCTAACTTAGATGAAAACTCTTCCCTTTTATAGGAACAATGGCAATAGCACATCCATTGGGAGCATAAATTACACACTTCCTATCCTTAAAGGTAAGAGTACATTCTCTCTCAAGTAGTTGACCAACACTTAAGAGATTTTGATTAATGTTAGGGACATACAATACATCAGAGAGCAGTTTGGTACCTGTAACTGTGTTGATTTCTGTTGTACCTTTCCCTTTAATTTGACGAAACTGACCATTTACTATCTTCACTTTGGAAGTATAGGAATGATCCAAGGATTTGAAAACATCAGGATTTAGGGACATGTGGTTTGTGTAGCCACTGTCCATTAGCCAAGCTAGATCAAAAAAGGTACTGCCAGCAGTAAACAATTACTCTTCTAATGGTTGATTATTGTCAGCCACTTGAGCCTCTATCTTATCAAGCAGATCTTGTTGTGGCCAGCTGGACTTCTTTTTATAGATCTTTCTGAATGCCCCTTCTTCTTACAGAAGTTGCACACAATGTCAGGTCTCCTCCAACAGAATTTTGAGAGATGGTTTGTCCTACTGCAATTTTCACAGGTTGTTTACAATTTCGTTCCTGCTATTTTGTTTCCAGTCTTTTTCCCATGCTTCTTCTTTTATTGTTTTCTTTGCCGCTACTTGGCTTGAAAGGAATCATCATCAGCATCTTCTTGTCTTATAAGTCTCCTTTTTTCTTAAGTCTGTAATGTATTTATCAGTTTTGCTAAGGATATGGTATTCAAGTCTCTAAAATCCTCTAAGAATGAGATTTTTGCTTCAAACCTTTCAGGGATGTTGACCAGGACCTTTTGAACAACAAAGTTATTTGAAAAGTCTTCACCTAGGGGCCTTATTTAATAATCTTAAGTAACTTGTCACTGTATTCTTTGACAGTTTCAAGTTCCTTCATCCTCAACAACTCAAACTCCCTTCTATGATTTAGTAGCAACATGGTTCTGGTTTTTAAACTGCCACCAAACTTCTCCTTCAACTTCTCCCATGCATCTTTAGTAGTGTCACAACCATGATCCTGTTAAAGATGCTTTCTGCCATAGCCAAGTCAATGCAAGTTAAGGCTTTATATTGCCTTAAAACTTGCTCACTATGATGTTTGATCTAGGCTATGGTTGGATTAGATGGAAGGGGATCAAGTTGTACTCCTATTTCAGTGACATTTCACAAGTCAAATGCTTTGAGATATACCTTTATCATTATAGACCACTATATATAATTGTCTCCATTAAAGAGGCATAGCTGGTCTATGCTAATTTTTGGTAAAATCTCTCTCGAGTACTTTAGCTCTATGGAGACTTTCTTTTCTCTCTTGACTCACACTCTGTAGGTCTAACGTTGGATTGTTTCTGCTCTAATACCAGGTGAAGTTGAATCATGGGGCAAGAGATCAATTTGACAGAAACTTTCTCTGGACATGTCAAACAAGAGTTAAGCAGAATGAAAGAGAAGACAAAGCAAAGAAGCAATGCACTCTTTTTGGTTAATTGAGATTCAACACCCTTTATTATCTTTCTAATCTTCATTATATATAAAGATTTAAACGTAAATATCATTACAAGTTTGAATGAAATTTAAAATAATTCAAATTAAAATTTTAAAATTCAAAAAAGGTGATTTAATCCTTACTTTTACTTAGTATTTGAAATTTAAAAACAAAAGTACTTAGCTAATTCCCAACTTCAGTAGGATGAGTCCAAAAGGTGCTTCATCTGTAAGAGCAGCTATTTTAAAAAGACAAAAGAACAAGCATGCAGCAGTGGAGTATCCAGTAACTTGGCATGCAATACATTGCCGATACAATCCTGCAGCACCATGGTGAGTTGCTTTGCCAGCTTCATATCTGACCTAAACATATCAACAAAAGTCATTTGATTGAGATTTAAGGCTTCTACTATTTCAAAATGCAAGTAGCCAATCGCACACAAAATATAACAAGTCATTGTCCCGTGTCAGATCCCAACAACCAAAGGATAAATCTAATCATGAAATTTTATCAATCCCAGGCACAAAACAATTCAAGTTTTATTTTCTTTTAACACAGAAGAACCAGAATGCCAAGTCACCACAATCCTGAATTAGTATATAAGCTTGACCCATTGCTGCAAAACATGGAAAATGGGTCAACACTGCAGTATGGATTAGCCCTGTAACGTTCAGGGCTCATAACAGCAATCTGAGATCATAGTCACCAAAGGAGAAGTAGCATTCATGAAAAAAAAAAAAAAAGAAAGGATGAGCAACTACTATGCTGCCATTCTTGGCAGATGTCAAGGACCTAAGGAAGGATGAGCAACTACTATGCTGATGCTGCTGCTGGTCCTGGTCACCTACAAGACATGGTAGTTAGCTGGATCCACCTACGTAGCACACAGTGACTGTTTTGAAGTAAAGTCAGAACCAGGATTACAGGATGGAGGGAGTATTATCGGCTAGGATTAACCCATTGGCGGCGACCATAGTGGCTGAGAATTGTGATGTGTTTCGTTGGGGTTTTCAGAATGTCAAAGTACTTCTAGGTTCATGGTTGCTGGCTAACAGGTGACGTTGTTTTCAACATGGAAACTTCAATTGGTTCGGCAAAAGTAAGTATTTAATAATAAATGAATAAAAAAATATATAAAATAATAATTATATATAATATATTTTGATTAAAAATATTTTATTTCCTTTATTTCTTTTTAATGTTTACTTTTATAAGTTAAAAATTCTTAAAAAGTTATTGAATTACGGCTCCCGTGTCTTCATTTTTTCAGATATTGAATTTGATGGATGCGAAGTTCCACAGTTCCGCGACGAAGGGTTCTAAGCGAAGAATCAGTTATAATTTTAATTACAAACAAAGCAAAAACATGTTATGTAGACAAAAATGTTTAATAGTTTACTTAAGATTAGACGTGAATTTTATATTATTAAATTAAATTTTATTCAAAAAATAAAAGAGTTGTAAGTAAAATTATGTGTAAATTTATATTATTTAATTATAATTAATTCATAATTCATTATAAGATGTATTAATTATTATTATTATTAATTAAATTTTAATAATATTAATTTGTTTTCATATAATTTTTTAATTAAATTTTATGACTAATTAACCTTTTCTTTTTACTTTTGAATTATAAAAATTGATAATTGTTTTAATACGAAAATAATTAGTGATTAATTATTGAATATTAGAAGGGAAGCGAATTGGAGGTTCAAAGTGTTAAATCTCACGTAATCTCTTGACCTCTCCCAACAAAACAAAAAGTTGGTGGCCACTTAGACGAGTGGAAGTAATTAAGTTGATTAGTTTCTTGACACCCTTTATGCTCATTTTCCTTTAAAACTTATTTTTAACACGGTCAAGACATTGTATTTACATAACGGCAAAAAAGGTGCAGTATCAAAAACATCGTGAAAACAAATGGTGCGGATTAATTTCTTAAAAGGAATCAATTTCTGCGCCTTTTGTTTCTCATCCGTCTCTGTGGGCTGATCCTAAAAGTCTTCATGAACCATTCATATTTCCAGGTAACCACGACGTGCCCAACCATCAATCCAACAAAGAGCCCGCCGGCATACCCAATGACAACTGGTCTCCAACCAAATTCAAATGAAGGTCTCATATCTTCATATTTTTCGGGGCTTGAAGTTGACGGCGGCAAAGCCAATAGGGGTTCTTATATTAGATCATGGATTGATCTCTGTAACCCGTAAAGCACAAGTGAATGTACTATTCAATCTAATGGAACTTTTCTTTGTTCCCAATTGTTTTATATTTGGTGCTTCAATCTTCTCTCTGAAATTTTTTTTTATCACATCCCTTTCTGTTCTTGATCACGTTGCTAAAATATTAATTTCCAAGTATGCAAAAATTTAACTTCTTTACTATTGATTTAATTTCTGTTCTTCATCTATTCACAAAGGGGCAGTTCTGATGTTAAACTTAATGCATGCCACGCAGGTTCCTTTGAGACTTAACTAATAGTGACATTGACTAGTGGCAAATATGCTTGCTGATTTTACATTGAAGAAAGAAACATTTAAGAAAATTACAGTCAAGTACTAATCCAAATATTGGGTTGTGATTTCGATCTGTTTAAGGTACTTGGGTCTATTTCTACACATGTAAGATGTCTTAATATCCTGTTTTCAATGTCAACAGTGGCCAATGTGATGAGACGGACTATGCTATAAATCAGTTGTCCGTCACAAGGATCCAAATCAAGTTTATTTCAAACCAAATATAAGATGTTGCAGAGAAAAAGACATGAATGAATTAAAATTCGATCTTTGGATACGCGGAAGGACTGCCAGAGGCAGCGCTGCTCTGGCAGGGCTGCTTATCATGAAGCTAAGAACTACAGGAGGGCAAGGCGGTCGTGACTCTGGCAGAATGGATGACTCAGAAGAGAGGCGGCTGAGCAAACAGAAACATACTGAAGAAATGAAGACAAGAAGAGCAAGAAGATTAAGAAGATGCACAAGGAGAGAAGCAAAGAGGACTTCACGTTGTTTTTAGCTTATCTGTTTTTGCACTGCTGGTTATTCACAATAGTGGGAATTGATTGCAATTTATGAGCACTCCGTGAGAGCATTTTAGAAAGCTCAATAATAAGAATTAGAGTTTTGATGGATGAAAGAAATATATTATATATTCCATAAAACTCATAATACCCAATATAATGAGGTAGAGTTTTAATAAATATAAGAGATTTATTTCATATTTTAAAAAATTAATAATACAACATAGAGTCAAAAAAATTAAAAAAAATTTAAATTAACTAATTAAAAATATTTAAATAACTAAATTTTAAATAATACAAATTTAAATTTGTAAAAAATTTTAAGTTTAATTAATATAATTAAAATATTTAATAAATCAAATTAAATAATATTTTTTATTTTTAAATAGGAATTTATTATTTGTATAAAATTTTTTTTCAAAATAAAAATTCTTTTTAAATAAAAATTTGTCTTGATTAGAGATTTGTATCTATTTAAAATTACTATTTTAACTTATAAATAAGTATCTGTTATAAATTTTAAAAAATCAAATAACTTTAAATAAAATAGAATGTAAAAATTTTTTTTTCAATTTTTTTGAGAACTAAAAAATTTATCAAAAGATTTTTTTTTTGTTGTATTTAAATTAATTCATCACTCTTAATTCTTTTTTTGTTTTAAAGTGTGACATTTATATCTTTCATATCCTCCTTAAATATTTTAAGTTTATACTCATATTTTTCTTAATATTCTAAATTCATAATCCTTTAAATATTGAATCATAATTTGTGTTATTAAATTTTAATTTAATTTTTTTAATTATTCTTTAATTTTTTTATATGTGTTTGGGTCCCTAAAATATGTGTTTTTAGTGTTTTCCGCATCACATAAGTAAGTCAAAAAGGCCCCAGACAAAAATTGTGGTGGGAACTAAGGTAAATTTTTACTGTAACGGTGATAGAGATTTAATGATAAAATTAAAAGGAAAAAAAAAAAGAAAAACAAGTTTGAACGGATAAAAAAATATGTTTGGCCGGAAAAAAAAAATATTTTTTTGGTGTTTTTCTTACTTGAAAAGGTATCTGAAATGTTGTTTATCTCAATGAGAAAGAACAAATCAAAGTGCACACAGCCGAATGACAAGAAGCCTAAATAGTATGGACCATAATTTTAAAAATTAGACTGGATTGCCTGTCGAATTAAAAAAAATAAAATAAAATTGATGAACTGATCTTTCAATTTTGTGAAAAAAGCGATTTTGAAGCTTCTTATCGTGTGACATTCAAGGTGTGAAATCTGCTTTTACTCCCAATATAGTGGCCCATAACATAATGCGAGATCCTTGGGATGGTTGAGGCATTTGGTGAAAAGAAACCAATCAAAGAAAAGAATTAACCTGTGTGAAGTTTGCTGTCACAAACAATGGGATTTAGTAACACAGATCAATCCATGGTATGGTGTGAGATCATAATTCTATAGAATATCTCTAGTATTTTAAAATTTTTATAGAAAAAGAAATTAAATTATACAGTAAAATTTAAAAGCAAATTACATTAAAAGAAAATTACATATATATAGTCACTTCTTCGGTGTCTACAGCAACTTCATGTTTGGGCCGCAAGACCGCGTGAGCGGACAAGAAACATAAGATTTTAGGAGTGGATCAAGACAAATGTAAATTTCCAGCAGAACGTAATCTTTCCCGTCCCGTCGGCAACGGAAACGGATGTAAACTGGGCCAGTCCTCGCCTGTATAGCCTTTACGTAATTCCCCCTCGGATAAATCCCACCGGGAAACACTTGACTGGCGGCCAAAAGACTGAGCATGCCAGGGAACCCAGTCGCTCCAAAATGAAAGTACGCCAATTGGTTCATTCTGGAGCAACTACCGTGCTTGTACCATTGATAGTTCCAGAAGCTTAAATTTATTTTCCCTGTGAGCGTCGGCCAGTATTGGCCCAATTCAGACGCAAGGACAGGGTGCGACGCCAACTGCACGCCAAAAAAAGGAGAGTTAGAGAGTTATAATGCTAACTAATTTTAATTGAAAAAGTTAGAAAGTTATAATGCTAATTAATTTAAATTGAAGACTCAGAAAAAACATAAAATTACCCGGGGCGAAATGTCCGTATGCGGGCGACAATACGAAAGAGCTGGCTGGGTCGGCAGAGGTTGAGGCCACAGGCCATGTGTCACAAACTCTTGTGGCAAAACAGACCGGGTGCAACGTCTAAAGCTGCAATATCCGTTGGGCCAAGTTAGCACGAGCCACATCGCACCAACTTGTCCAGGGCCTTGAGGCTGGGAATCGAGAGTGTCAAGCAGGGCGAAAAGAGAAATCAGGAGCATCAAAAGTGAAAGCTTCCTCATTTTTGGACAGGAGTAGAAGAGAAATGAGCACTATGAGATGAGCTTTTGCGATGGCAGTAAGTGAAATGAGCGCTATGCTTTTTCACTAGGAGTCGACAGTTATTTATAATCCAATGGGTGGAAGTGAAAGCTCTGTCTTTAGGCGCTGCAATTGAGTCCAAATATTAAAAAAAAGAAAAAGAATGGGGTTTTCTTGTAGCAGACAACAATGAATTTTAAGAAAACTCTATGTTTAAGTAAAATCCTCCTATTTATTATTGTGCGGGTCAATTTTTCCGGCCGTGTAACATTACCCTTATGTTATCTGAGGATTATCCTGGTGGAATGGCAAAGACTTTCACCATCTTACATGTAAATTGCCATTAGCATCTTTCATTTTTGGTATGGTCTCTCATCCAGGACCACAACTTGTGGCCTTTGTTTTTTGTTGTTCTGTTTACTTTTCTTTCTACGTGGGACGGGATGACAACGACTCATCTACCCACAACTACTTGGATGACGAGAGGGATTAAACAAAAATATTTGGATGACTACAAACAACACCTACAAATTATTTTGTTGAGCGAAAAGGACTTATGGAAATAAATTCGAGTATTAGATAGGACATTAGCAAGTATTGGGCACTTTTATTTTATTAAAAAATGTTGACAATAACCCAAATTTCTTCTGTTTACTTTTCTTTCTAGGTGGGACTGGATGGTAACAAGGACTCGTCACCTACCCACAATATTTTCTGCAAAACGACAAGTGGAAATATTTCTGATGAGTATGAACGGGGGTGGAAGATTACGTGGGCGACTAGAAAAAAATTGTAAAAATTAATTTAAGTATTTGATAGGAGATTGAGATGTATTAAGTTCTGTTATTTTATTCAAAACAAAGTTAATGATAATACCTTTATAATTAAAAAAAGATAAATTTAAAATTTTAAATAAAATAATCACTCTAATACTTTCAAAAAAAAAAAAAAAATCTGTAAGTGTGCTTATCACGTAAAAAGATACTTGAAATTTTGCCTCATAAGGTGGGACAGTGGCAGGACATTTGATGGGGTGTTCACATACACAGAAACAATTAAGAATTACAGTAACAACTATTAAAGGTTATAAACTAAATTAGAGTATTTAGAAAATATTTTTCTTATAAAGCAAGAAGAAACTGTGGAAGGGGCTTTCCAAGCCACTCACAGGCAGAAAATTCAGCTAAAGAAGCAGAAGGGGGCGAGCAACATGAAAGGATTATGAATCTCACAAAGCTGGTGACATAAAGGATATGTACACAATTATTTTTATAAATTGATTTCTATAATTTGATTATACAACTTGATTTTTGTTTGAATGTAGTGATTGAAGGCAAAACAGCTCGATTTTTATTTTACAATTGAGGATTTCTCGCTCAATCTTCACGACGTCCGCCTACCAAACAAGAGGCCAGCACGCCCTAACAATCTTGAATGGATGGAGCCTCCGAACGGCATGGTGAAATGCAATACAGATGCAAGTAAGTATGATTGGTTGATCGCAAGTGTTTTGGAGGGCAATGACAAGTGTTTTGGTGGGCAACGACAGGAAGGAGATAAGACTCTTGTCTAAGATAGACAATGACTTTACGGAGACAACAAATAATATCAGGAGGTCCCTATTTAATTATTAAAAGTGGTTTCTGCATCGCAATAATATGGATAAATGACCCAACAAAAATGCCTTAAAATTTTTTCTCAGTATTTTGAGGTATTGCTTGCAAAAATAAGAACCTTGTTTCATTTGTCTTTGAAATTTGAGAATGCAAAAAATTGCACATTTGCCTATGGTTTTTGCATTGGGATAAGGCGCAGTGTTGCATAGGACCTCGTGTCAAGGAAATAGGGATTTTGTTTACCTTAGTGCATTTTGCACCATATTTACATTAATGATATATATTATATCTCCACATTATAAAAAAAAGATTAAATTATTGAATGAAACTTAGAAAGAGTTTATATTATTTAACATGCTATTTTCTACATAAATTGAATTAAAAGCGTCAATAAAAACATAAAACTTAAATAGACCTATAATATCAGTGCATCTAATACCTCGTCTCCCCAATAACTATTGGCAATTTGGCATATTATTATTTGTAAATAAAGGACAATGACTTATACGGTTGTATCACTCCGCGAAAATTGCCATTAGGAACTTTCATTTTTGCACTGGTGTCTCAACCCGGACCACAAGTTTTCTTTTCCTTTTTTGTTTTTTAGTTGACTTTTTTTCCCTCGTGGGACGGGATGGGAACGACTTTCTCAAGTACCCACTATTATTTCTGATTTCTAATGAATACAATGGAAGAGTATAAATTATTTGAAAACTTAGAGAAGACGTGTACAGATTAATTTAAGTATGTATTAAGTTATGTTGTGTTATTTTATTTAAAAAAATGTTAACCATAATATCCTTTCTTATAATTTTAAAAAAATTAATTTTAAAGTTGTAAGTAAAATAGTCGCTATCGATATTAGTCCGAAGCAAGAGGAAATCGAGATGGGATACCCGTGCCACGACTTACTTAAACATGTTATGCAGACAAAAATTTTTAATTATATATATATATATATATATATATATATTATTTTATTTAGTTACGCATAATATACTTTTTCTGTGAAAAAATGGAATTACATTTTAGGCCGGGTTGCACGTGTACCCTTATCCAACGCACATTATACATTTATATTCAGTCGTATTCACCCGACTCAACCTGCATTTCTGTTGGAATTTTTTTTTTTATTTACACTGAACTAAATTTTAATTTTAACTTAAGAATTAAAAATTTTAACTAATTCTAATATTAAATCAAATTCTATTAAGAAAATAAAAGAGTCGAATGATTAGATACAAATTTATATTATTTAATTTTAATTATTAATTATAATTGATTCATAATTTATTACAAGATGTATTAATTATTATTAATACTTAAAATTTAATAATATTAATTTGCTTTTACATAATTTTTTAAATTAAGTTTTATGACTAATTAATTCTTTTTTACATTTTAATTATAAAAATTGATAAATATTTTAATACGAGAATAATTAGTGATTAACACTCCATTAATCCTAAAAAAATAAGATAAGTGAAAGAAAAAACAATACTATTATGAAAATGAGCAAGTGTCTTTTGATAAAAAAAGATCTTTCAAAAGAATTTTAGGCGGAAATTGCTACAACTATAGTTTATCTACAAATAAATTGCCCTTTAAAGTTATAACGAAATTTACTCCTTATAAGGCTTGGTTTCCCAACAAACCATCTTTAAATCATTTAAAAGTATTTGGTTGCATTTGTTATTTTCATGCATTAGATTCAAAAAGAAGCAAGTTATTTCATAAAGCTTCAATTGCGCTTTTCATTGGCTATATTAACACTCCTGTAAATTATAGGATCTTTGATATTAATTCTTATAAAGTTTCGGTCAACGTAAACCTTAAATTTCATGAAGAAGAAACATGAAGCTGGAAGCAGTATATAGTTAAATAATGTCAGGAAAATGATATGAGAAATAATATGCCACAAAGCCCCAATTCAAATACTTCAAATGAGGATGTTAATCATTCTCCAGTCAAAGGAACCATGAGTCTTGTTAACATCTATGAAAGGAGCTTTGAAGCAAAACTTCAGCCTATAAACTATCAAGAAGCTTCATAGCATGCAGCATAACAAAATGGAATGCAGGAAGAGATAAAGGTCATACAAAAGAACTCAATTTGAATCCTTGTTCCAAAACCCCCTGACAAAAAATCAATTACAGTCAAATGAATCTATAGGACTAAATTAAATGTAGATGGTACTATCAATAAACTGAAAGTCATATCAGTGGAAAAAGACTTTACTCAATAATTAGGGGTGAATTATGCAGAGACATTTGTAGCTGCCCATAAACTCTAGTTGGTATATCAATTAAATGTTAAGTCAACTCTTTTTAATGGTAAGCTTTAAGAACAAATTTATATTGTTCAGTTATAAGGCTTGTGAAGCCAAGAAAAGAAGATATAGTCTACCTTTTAAGAAAGACACTCTATGTATTAAAGCAGATACCTAGGGTCCATGAATGCTTGAATGGTTCTGGATTTAATAGGAGCAGCAATGATACTAGTCTCTATGTTAACAGAGATAAAACTTATTTTCTCTATGTCAGTATATGTAAATGATCTTATGATCATTGGAGAATATCTCAATCAAATTTCCAAGTTCAAAATGGAAATGAAAACTCAACTTGAAATGTTAGACCTTAGCAGCATTAGTTGTTTTCTTGACTTGAAAATCCAACAATCCAAGGAAATTTTATAAATCAATCCAAGTATGCCAAACAATTGCTACAAAGGTTCAAAATGATGGATTGCAAAAGCTCTATCACATCCTTAACTCTTGGAAGCAAGTTCCTTAAGGATGGATTTAGTAAATCAAATTATAATCTATATAGAAGTCTTATTGGTTGCCTACTTTTTTTTATCTACTACATGACCAAATATCATGTATTTAGTAAGGTTATCGTGAAGGTTCATGCATTCTCTATATGAAACTTACTTTAAGGCAACCAAAAAGATTCTTGGATACATTAAGGAGACCACTAAACTTGGTGTGATGTTTGATGACAACAAAGAGACCAATTCAGTTAGACTCACTGATAGTGATTGGGCAAAATCATTAGAAGATATAAAAGCACATCTGGTTATGTGTTTTCTCTATGTTCTAGAGTTTCAATTAGAGCTCCGGGAAGTAATCTATTGTGACGTAGTCCACAACTAAAGTTGGACATATTGCAACAACATTAGCAATGAACAATGTCATTTGGATCAAAAAAATATTTGTTGACTTGAAGCTAAAACAGACAAAGGCAACCACAATTTTCTATGATAATCAACTTACTATAGCAATTTTCAGGAGTCTAGTTCAATATGAAAGAACAAAACATTTTAATATTCAATTGCATCTTACAAGAGACACAATGGTGAAGTTAAATTGGTATATTACAGTACAAAAAAATCCGATTGCATATATCTTAACCAAGAGTTTGCACAAACCAAAATTTACACAAGGAAAGCCTTAGGAATGCAAAATAAAAGCACCAAAAAAGAGTGAAGTTCCAGCGGTGCTCTTATTTTGCAGATTCAAGGAAGTAGCAGTCAACATGTTGCTTTCCCCCCAACATTTGAAATGCTGTTATGGCAGTTACAATCCTTGAGGTTCTGGAGATGAATTGATTTTTTTGTTGTCTTTTGTACTGAAATTTGTATTTGAATGATACATTTTGTATTTCAAATATCCTCCCGTGTAAGTATATTGATCAATCGTTGATTGACTCAATGATTAGTTTGAATTTCAATTTCAATTTCAAATATAAAAAGTTGTCAAAACAACAGTTATGAATTCAAATTTTGTAATCCTCGTATATAATGAGGATGCAAAGTTATGAAAAATCAATCTAAGTGCATATTACAAGGATCTCTTGCTGTTCTCTTTGTTTTGCTTCTTCTTGCATCATTTCTTCATTGCTTATCCTTGCTGACAGCCTTGCATCTAAACCAGAAGCACAATTCTGCATTTGAATCTTCTAGAAAGGTACCAACAACACCAAGACGACTCCTTGGGAACTTAGGCATGAGCCAAGTGTTAGAACTATAAGGGAGAATTTTCTTTTCTACCAAAATTCTCAATTCTGTAATGCAGGATCTTTTTTTTATATGAATACTAATATGTAAATCGTAATGAATTTTACATACCTCTGTCAATGATGCCGGGTTCCTTCTATGAAGATGAGAATCCTCCTCTGATTTTGTCTTTTGATGAATTTCTCCTACTCTTCCCCTTTTTTCCCTTTCACTTTTTCACGGTTTTTCTCTAATGGTTGAGAAGAGGAAAAGAAAACCAAAAAATCTCTGTAATGAAAAAATCACATCCCTTTTATTTTTCTGTAACGGTTGTCTTTAATGGTCTTTAATGAGGAGAGTAATTCCCTCTTCTCTTAATGGTCTTTAATGGAGAGAGTGATTCCCTCTTCTCTTAATGGTCTTTAATGGGGAGAGTGATTCCCTCTTCTTTTATAACCGTTATCTTTAATAGGGAAAGTGATTCCCTCTTTTCCTGTAACTGTTATCTTTAATGGGGAGAGTGGAGGGATTTTAAACCCAATGATCCAAATTACCGTTATGTCTAATCGACCATCATATTAGACCTTTTATATTTGGTCATACTTTAAATAACAAGGGCCACTCATGTCAATTAATTTAACAATCTCCCACTTGGCCCATGTTATGACTTGATGAATCAATAACGAATAAGTGTGCACCATACTTAAAGATCATCAAACCATAATACTTGATTGAATTAAGATGATTGGATCATGGCGGTCACACATCTTTTAGTGATATGATTCCTTCCATATATCACGTAATCATCATAATTCATAATAACTTTACCGAGTAACATTGAGACTTTAAATTGTCATTTCCAAATACGCTATTAGTTATCTCACAAACTATAACTGTATACACCTTAATGTAGATAACAAAAGTGCAAACAAAACCATGACCTTAATTGAATTCATAAGTGTCACAATGATATGAGCAGTATAAAACATTAACTTTCAAGAAAATGAGGACCTGTCTATAATACCCATCCGTTCAACATGTCCAGTAAATGTTTTCGGTGGCAAACCTTTAGTTAACGGGTCTGCAATCATCAATTCAGTACCAATATGCTCAATAGACACCTTTTGGTTTTGTACTTCTTCCTTAATAGATAAGTATTTCAAATTCATATGTTTCGCACCTTTAAAATACCTATCATTCTTAGAGAAGAAAACAGTTGTAGAATTATCACAATAAATTCTTAACGGCTTTTCTATATTGTCGACCAAACCAAATCTTAAGATAAAATTCCGCAACCATAATGCATGAATAGTAGTCTCAAAGCATGCTACAAATTCAGCCTCCATAGTGGAAGTAGCAATGATAGACTGCTTCCCACTTTTCCATGAAACTGCTCCTCCGGCCAGCAAAAACATGTAACCAAATGTAGATTTCCTCAAATCTACACATCTAGCATAATCTGAATCCGAGTAGTCTACTACTTCAAGATGACTTGATCTTTTATAAGTAAGCATGTAATCTTTAGTGCCTTGTAAGTACCTAAGTACTTTCTTTCCGGCTTTCCAATGATCCATTCTAGGATTACTTTGATATCGGCCTAACATTCCGACAACGAAACTAATGTCTGACCGAGTGCATGTTTGAACATACATCAAACTTCCAACCAGCGATGCATAGGGAATGGATTCCATTGATTTTCGTTCCAAATCATTCTTTGGACATTGCAATTCACTGAACTTGTCCCCTTTTTGAATTGAAACTATTCTTGTAGAGCAATTTTCCATTCTAAATCTCTCTAATACTTTATTGATATAGCCTTTCTGAGACAATCCTAACAATCCTTATGATCTATTGCGAAATATTTCTATTCCTATCACATAGGATGCCTCATTCATATCTTTCATTTCAAAAGTTTCAGAGAGAAATTTCTTAACATTATGTAACAAACCCATGTCATTAGCAGTCAAAAGAATGTCATCGACATATAGGACTAATATAATAAACTTGCTCCCACTGACCTTCATATAGATACACTAATCAACGGTGTTCTCTACAAAACCATATGATGTAATGGTATTAGTGAACTTAATATACCATTGTCGGGAGGCTTGTTTCAGTCCATATATCGATTTCTTTAATTTACACACCAAATTTTCTTTCCTTGTGGTTATGAAACCTTCAGGTTGGTCCATATACACTTCCTCTTCTAAGTCACCATTCAAAAAGGCGGTCTTTACATCCATTTGGTGAAGCTCTAGGTCATAATGAGCCACCAAAGCCATAATGATTCTTAAGGAGTCTTTCTTAGAGACTGGAGAGAAAGTCTCCTTATAGTCAATACCATCCTTTTGAGTGTAACCTTTGGCAACAAGTCTAGCCTTATACCTTTCGATGTTGCCTTTTGAGTCTCGCTTGGTCTTAAAGACCCACTTACAGCCAATTCGTTTTGATCTTTCAGGCAACTCCACTAGTTCCCAGACTTGATTTACATCCATCGATTTTATCTCTTCTTTCATGGCATTGAACCACTTTTCAAAATCATTACATTCCATGGCTTATGTAAATGAGACTGAGTCTTTATCAATGCTCAATTCAGATTCATGTTCAAGTGAGTAAACCACATAATCATTCGATATGGCTGATCTTTTTTGTCTTGTAGACCTCCGTAATGTCATTTCTTGTGGTATCACTTGCTCATTTGTGACTTGCATATTGTCACTTGGTTCATCACTTATATGTTCACCTTGTGTGTTTTGAATATCAATTTGTTGTCTTTGCATGTCGCGTAACTGTGATGCAACAAAAGGAACAACAACTTGAGTAGAAACTCTTGGTGTGGGGATAACAACTTGAGTAGAAGTACTCACTGTGGATCTTTCATTTTGTAATTCTTTAATATCCACCTTTCGTGATTCCCCACTCCTAATGAACTGACCATTTTCAATGAACCGAGTATTGCCAGACTCAACTATTCTAGTACTATGGTTAGGACAATAGAACCTATATCTTTTAGACTTTTCAGGATAGCCAATGAAGTAACCACTAATGGTTCTTGCATCAAGCTTTCTTTCATGTGGATTATATATCCTTACTTCTGCTGAACAACCCCAAACATGAAGGTGTCTTAAACTGGGTTTCCTACCTATCCATAACTCATAAGGAGTCTTAAGAACAACCTTACTAGGAACCCTGTTCAGCAGATATGCAACAATTTTTAATGCATGCATCCACAAGGATAAAGGTACAGTACTGCAACTTAACATGCTCCTAACCATATCCATAAGTGTGCGATTCCGCCTTTCCGCTACACCATTCTGTTGTGGTGTACCAGACATTGTATACTGTGCATATATGCCTCAACTTTTAAGAAGTTTTGCAAATGGACCAGGACATTGTCCACTTTCATTGAATTTTCCATAATATTCACCACCTCTATCTGACTTAATCACTTTCACTTTTCTATCTAACTGCCTTTTCACCTCATTTATAAACACCTCTAGGGCGTTTACTGACTGAGACTTTTCATGCAGTAGATATAAATAACAATATCGTGAATAGTCATCTATAAACGTGATGAAATATTTCTCACCACCCCATAATGAAATATCAAAGGGGCCACAAATATCAGTGTGTATTAATTCTAAAAGCTCATTACTTCTCATGGCTGGGTTCTTTGATGTATGTCTTGTCTGTTTCCCTTTTATACAGTCAACACATACCTCCCAATCAGTAAAATCCAATTGAGGTAGGACATCACCTTTCACCAACCTCAATATCCTTTCTTTGGATATATGACCTAATCTTTGACGCCATAAGAAAGCAGAACTGTCATCATGTGCATTACGTTTGTTACCTATATTATGCTCAACAAGAAATAGAGAATCAGCATACATAGTATCAAGATTAAAACGGTACAAATTATTAACCAAAGTACCAAATCCATAATGGTACGAATGTCTATACAATGAAAATATACCGTTTCCAATCTTAAGGTTAAATCCTACTTCATCCAACTTTGCAACAGAAACTAAATTTCTAGCACATTTAGGAACATAGAGACACTTTTCCAGATCTAGGTGACACCTAGTATCCAAAATTAACCTGTACGTCCCAATTCCTTCTATTCGTGCCTTCATTCTATTTTCCATATAAAGGAATTTCTTAATTCCTGTTATGGGCTGGATTGAAAGGAATCCCTGCATGATATGTGACACATGAATAGTAACTCCAGAGTCTAACCACCAAGTATTATTAGGTACTTCAATTACATTTGATTCAAAACATACTGATATACAGTACGTACCTTTCTTTTCGAACCAAGCCTTTCTTTTTGGACAATCTTTCTTGAAGTGACCCATCCTTTTACAGAAGAACCATTTATGATCCTTGTGAATCTGACCTCTAGTGACTTTCATAGAGGCTTTGTCCTTTTTCTTATCCTTTCTATATGGTTTAGACTTGCTACTGCTAGCATCATTATGAACAGTAAGATGAATAGAGTGATCCTTCATCTTCTTTAATCTCCCTTCCTCCTGAACTAACATGACCTTAATTTCTTGAAGGTTCCATTTCTCTTTGATAGTGTTATAATTCACTTGGAATTGACCAAATTCAAGAGGCAGTGAGTTGATGATGAATTGTACCAAAAAGGATTCACTCACATCCATGCCCATTGTTTTCAACTTTGCTGCTAGATTAGCCATACTAGTCACATGATCATGAATAGGCTGTGACTAATCAAATTTCTTGGTCGTCAGCTCACTCATTAGGCTTCCTACGATGGATTTATTAGCTATATCTGATTGAGAGTATTCCTTAATTCTCATCATAAATTCCCTTGCATTTTTCGTCTTAGGCATCGATGGCTTGACATTTTCAGCTATCGTCATTCGCATCAAATTCAAACTCAGCCTATTAGACCGTTCCCAAGCCTCGTGCAGAGACTTGTGAGATTCTGTACTGGTCTCAGTAATGGCTGCAGGCTTTTGATCTGAGATGATTGCTAAGTCCAAACCCAAAACACCTAAGTGAAACTGAATATGCTCAGACCATTCCGCATAATTCAGTCCATTGAATTTGATCATCGCATTGCCTAAGGTGAACATGTTATTGGAAGCTGTAAACATAATCCAAATTTACACATTAATGCTTTGAGTAAACTTAAATGGATTCAGATCAACTTTGATTATGTATTTAAGTTCACCTTTGGGTGATCCTCAAATAAATAACTTTAATCAATGATGATGCTAATTTAGATATACTCTGATAGATCAATCAATCATACTAGAGTTAACATGAATGTTATCTTTGGATATACAATCATGTTTACCCAGTATATCAATGAATCTCTTTTAATATTATTAATTATAGGCAATGATCCATCTTTGGATGATCTCTTAGCTTTATAATTAATAATCATAATTGTTCATTTCAAATCTGTACAACATTTCATTAGCATCTAAAGAAATGAACAATTAAGATTCACAATCAAATATTTGAATTCTTTCAAGTTAGGCTACTTTGGTAACCAACAAACTTTCAATATTTGATTGATGTCAATATGATCTCAATAAACTTCAAAATCTTTTATTATCGAGATCATTCAATTTGACAAAACATCAATAAACAATCAATGATGCGGAAAATAAATTCCTTTTTGGGTCAATACCGACCAATATACCAGGTACTATTCCGGTAACCAGCTAATTCCGCACGCCAGCAAATGCTAGCAGGGTACCACTTTAATAGCCGGATCCTAACATTTATTAATTTATTTCTTTATATTGACCGCGTCGACTAAAACGGCGTGAAAAATCAAATCCGGAAGGGAAAGGGTCGGCGGTGAACATTTGGGGGAAAAGAACAATTTTTTCTTTTTTTTTTTTGCAAACGGCAAAGGTCGCCGGCCTATTTTCTTTTCAACGCCGGTGGTTTCTTTTCTTTTCACCGCCGGTCGTTTTCCTTTTCTTTTCAACGCCGGCGGTTTCTTTTCTTTTCACCGCCGGTCGTTTTCCTTTTCTTTTCAACGCCGGCCGATTCTTCTTTTACAGCAAAATACAGTATTCACATGCCCGACTCTGATACCAATTGTTAGAACTATAAGGGAGAATTTTCTTTTCTACCCAAATTCTCAATTCTATAATGCAGGATCTTTTCTTTATATGAATACTAATATGTAAATCGTAATGAATTTTACATACCTCTGTCCATGATGTCGAGTTCCTTTTGTGAAGATGAGAATCCTCTTTTGATTTTGCCTTTTGATGAATTTCTCCTACTCTTCCCCTTTTTTCCCTTTCACTTTTTCACGGTTTTTCTCTAATGGTTGAGAAGAGGAAAAGAAACTAAAAAATCTCTGTAATGAAAAATTCACGTCCCTTTTATTTTTCTGTAACGGTTGTCTTTAATGGTCTTTAATGAGGAGAGTAATTCCCTCTTCTCTTAATGGTCTTTAATGGAGAGAGTGATTCCCTCTTCTCTTAATGGTCTTTAATGGGGAGAGTGATTCCCTCTTCTTTATAACCGTTATCTTTAATAGGGAGAGTGATTCCCTCTTTTTCTGTAACCGTTATCTTTAATGGGGAGAGTGGAGGGATTTTAAATCCAATGATCCAAATTACCGTTATTTCTAATTGACCATCATATTAGACCTTTTATATTTGGTCATACTTTAAATAACAAGGGCTACTCATGTCAATTAATTTAACACCAAGGATCAAGAGATGCAAGATCAGTAGGGATCAAGGATCAAGAAAGCTATAAATCCTTCGACTTAATTCTTCTACTTAAGAACTTTTATCAATTCCTCTAATTGCTCCTACCATTAATTAGTTAATTTGTTTATTTAGTGGAAAGATTTATGCAAATCTTATTTGTTGGAAGCAAAGTGGTACTATAATGGATATAAGCCAACTCTTCAAGAGTACTTGGACAACGCGTGCATATCCATATCAACTCCAGTGATCCTGGCACACGGTTATTTTTCCATAGTATCACCAATTACTAACAAAGCTATGAAAGCCTTGGCAGGGTATCCCAATATTATTCGGTGGTCATCAATAATTTTGGGACTTGCAGATGATCATGCAATGTCCTCAGTATGTAAAATTTTCATATGTCATTAAAATTATGGTTTTAATGCATCCAATATACATTCTTGATTTTGTGTGTCTACTAACATTGTGTTTAGGAGAGAGAAAACACAAAGGGAAGAGAAAAATAAAGGGAAAAAGGGTTATGCTTATATTTGAAAAATATATGAACAATGGTGGAGATGAGAAAGAGAAATAAGAAAATTTTAAAATTTTCGTATCTAACTCATTAAATTCAAACCTTCTAGTTTGGAAGACAAATTATTGATTCCTACTTAATTCATAAAATAACCGATTATTCATATTGACTCTTTTCATTAACACTAATAAATTTTAGTCTAAGGGTAAAGGTATAATTATAACAAATATTAATTTCTTTCCTCTTAATTTTCACTCTTTTGTAAACAAAATATTTTTATCTTTCTTTCCTTAAGTATAAGAAAATTTTCTTCCTTCCACTTTTCGTTCCCAACATTTTCCTTCCCTCATTTTTCTCTCTTCTTACATTGTCATCCTAATAAAGGTAAAAGTAACTGATACTTATTAATTGCTATATTTTCTATTTGTCATATCATAGGATGAGCTGAAGAGAGGTGATATTCCAAAATCAATCCATTGCTACATGCATGAAACAGGAACTTCTAAAGAGGAGGCTCGTTCTCACATTAGATATTTGATTAGTGAAACATGGAAAAAGATGAATAAAGAGCAGACAATTGAAGATTCTCCATTCACTGAACCCTTCAAAGTTATTGCAATGAACTTGGAAAGAATGACATAGTGTATGTACCAATATGGAGATAGGCACGGTGTTGTTGATCGTGAGACTAAGGATCGCGTATCGACATTACTTGTACACACTATACGTGTGTAACTATGTATTAATGTACCCTATAAGACACAAAAATATTTGGATATTCCACTTGAATAATTGATTTATATTTGTGAATTCGGATGCATGCATACATATTTCTTCCTCGATGCCCTTCTGATTAGGGATAAAATAGCAAAGTTCAATTTGTATGTGTTATATTTGTAGCATTAAGTAATTAAATTAATTTCAAATTCAAATTGTACATTGCAAATATTGCTAATACAAAAGTAATAATAAATATTGTGTCAATTGTGTTGATTATTATGATTGTATGACGATCTTGTTACTTATAAATGAGAAAAAATCAAGTATAATATAGGCATATGCAAAGTTATCAGACTTAACCCAACTTGAACAGTTAGATTGAAAAGTCAGTAACTTGTGTATCAAACTTTGTCAAGTCACTTAATTAGATCAAATAACATTAAACCTTGTTAAAACTCATTGGACCTAAATGAGTTTGTTGATAACTATTGGCCAATTGTAAAAGTGAAAAAGGAAAACAAGAGATATTAAAATTTTAATAAGTCAAATGTTATAGTACCTCTTATTTGAAAAGGATAATAATGAATCATGATGGGTCAATAGTCGAATGAGAAAAAAATTGCTTTTTTTTCTTGGTCTATTCTACTCCTAAATGCCTATAGATGGCTAATGCATTTGGTCTTTGAAGGAATCCTGAGTATAAAAATAAAAGACTCCTTTACTAAGCCTTTTTTTATTTTTTTTAGCAATATATTATTGCAAATCTTTTTTAGCTTTCAAGTTTGAAATTTAGTGCTTTAGGAAGTATGCCTTTCATTTGCTAATAAGGCATATCTCCTTAATTAAAGGCTTTAAGAAGTATATTTACAAAAACTTCAAATACCTAAAATAAATTAAAACTTGTCCACCCTATGATAAACTTTTGAATTTAAATTAATGCTTTAGGGACTATGATTTTCAGTTGTCATAAATATGGAATCTTTGAAATAAAAACCAATGTATTAATAACCTCAAATCTAATCAAGATTGAGCATTATTTAAGATTAAGCTTTTGTATGTTAGGAATTGTACAAATATTTATCAAACAAATACATAACAAAAATAAGAATTTTAAAATTCAATTTCAAAGAACAAATCAATTACTTATTACTTATGATTACAAAACTAGCTCAGAAGATAAAATTATTGCCAAAATATTCTCAATTCTTCTTCTTTCAACCCTTTCATCTAAACATTTGAACTCTAATGGTGATTTACTCAAATAATTAAAAATAACTCTCTAAACTATTTTAGGAAGAAAAGAGTGGAACATTAATATTATTTTGTTAAATTTAGTGTCTTTTGGCTAACTAGTTAAAGGGGCATATATAGAGATTTTGACTCTTAAACTCTACCTAAGAGACTTGAGCAAATTTTTTATAAATTTCAGTTTAGTTCATATATTTTTCAAATATCTCATATTTGACTCCAAAAAATTTTCAAACCTTTCAATTAAGTCCAACTTGACCTTTGTTTTATATTTTCACAATTGTCCTTATATATGTGACCTATTAGGTTTTTAATATTTTGATAATGAATATGATTTATAATCCCAAAAGATTAGATACTTTAATTTATCATTAATTGACCAATTAATCAATTCATATTTATAGAATATGATTGACGTACAACCACCTATTATGATCGCACAAATATTAGAACTATCAAAATGTGGTTTAATATATCCCTTTAATGCATAATCTCTTAATATAATTCAATTCTTTCATCAAACTAATGTTCCAATTAGATATAAAGTGTGAAATTACTGTCTACTTTATTTTTATTTAATTATTTGTTTTCAAATATAGATAATTGATTTTATGAATGAAACCATAAGTCCTTATGAATACTAATTCCACCTTGGCTAATGAATTTCTTAAATCAATCTCCATTGAGAACAACATAACATTCTACTATGATTACTTCAAGGTGATGAGTCTTTTATTGGTTGCTCAACTATCTCCATATAATTTATATTATGCTCAATGCAAGCGCTTACAAATGATCTTTGATTAGAATAACCTAAAGGCTACATTAAAACATAATAATTTAAATATGAGATATCTTAATGATTTTAAGTCTAAGGATCACTTACACGACTATCACATAAGTTATTTTATATACACATAAGTAATGTTCTATTTCAGAATTCTTGCTCTACAATTTAGTGAACTCATTCACTTAACAAGCACTCATGTATTTGTTCAAGTATTTCAATACTTCATTTTATTATCCAACTACTTTCATCATAAGAAAGCAATATAACATATGTTAATCTCATGGCTTTATCAATGTTCAATTTCAATAGAATATTTTTTATCAAAATATTTATAAATAATATTTTGACACACTATGAATCTTATAAATATGATCTAACCATATTTACTTTTACAAAGTATATTTATTCTACGAACTATATTTTTAGAGATTATTGATAATTAAATCATTCATTTAAATAATATTAAACATAAAAAAAAATACATTTATTAATAAAATTGCATGCATGAAATATTCAATATGTGTTTGAATAACAACTAATTCATTGGCTACTAGTGTATACACTAACAATCTCTTACTTGCATTATAATCAATCGTTTATGCATCTAATACATAACATCTTATATGATGATCATGTTTTTGTTAAGATAGTGGCTTTATAAAAGGATCTGTTAGATTCTCTTAAGTGGGTACTTACTCTATCTTCATACTTTCTTGTTAATAATTTCTCTGATGAAATGAAATCACTTAAGTACATGTTTGGATCACTGATAAGACCTTGGTCCTTTGCTTGTGCAACGACTTCATTGTTGTCACAGTACACCATTATTGGTTTAAAAATGCTAGGAACCACATTAAGTTTAATGATGAACTTCTTTATTTGAATTGCTTCCTTTGTTGCCTTGGATGCGACAATGTACTTAACTTCAATTTTAGACTTTACATTTGTCTTTTGTTTGAAACTTTTCTAGTTAACTGCACTACCTTTAAGAGTAAAAATGTATCCACACTGCAACTTGTTATCATATTTATCAAATTAAAAGCTCACATCTAAATATCCATGCACCATGAATTCGCCTCCTTTATAGATCAACTTGATATCTTCTTATTATGCTTAAAGTATGAGAGACATTTGGAGTCATGCATAACATCACATATATAATGGATCCTATAGCTAATGCATAAGAGATTTTATCCATCATATACCTCTCTTTTTGAGTCTTAGTACATATGTCCTTAAAGAGATACATGTTATGTGATATAGACAAGTATCCTTTCTTGGATTCCTCCATGCTAAACCTC
Source organism: Bruguiera sexangula (assembly GCA_020141445.1). NCBI lineage: Eukaryota > Viridiplantae > Streptophyta > Magnoliopsida > Malpighiales > Rhizophoraceae > Bruguiera > Bruguiera sexangula. The sequence continues at coordinate 7,558,166 of JAHLGP010020640.1, read as the reverse complement.
TTTAGTACTTTGTCTATGTATGTTGCTTGGGACAATCCAAGTAGCCTCTCAGATCTATCTCTATAGGCTACTTCTCCCAAGTCTTTCATGGAGAAGTTCTTGATCAACCAAACCTTAACAAATTGGAGCATCGGTAAGTCATTTCCTATCAATAATATCTCATCTGCATATAGAACTAAGAAAATGACTACACTCCCACTAATCTTTTTATAAACATAAAAATCATTTATGTTTTGAATAAAATAAAACTCTTTGATTATCTCATCAAAAGGGATCTTCCAAGCCCTTGAAGCCTACTTAAGTCCATAATGGACCTTTGTAACTTACATACCTTATTGCCATTCTCTTTGAATATAAAACCCTCAAATTGTGTAATTTACACATCCTTTAGAAAATTTCCATTAAAGAATTGTGTTTTGACATCCATATACCAAATTTGATAGTCATGGTATGTTGCAATGATTAGAAGTATTCAAATGGATTTAAGAATGACTATAAGTGAAAAGGTTTCATCAAAGTCAACTCCTTACTTTTGTTTGTTACCCTTAACAACTAGTCTTACTTTATAAGTTTGTATGTTTCCATCCATGTCAATCTTTCCTTTAAAGACTTACTTGCACACTATGGGTTTAATCTCTTTGAGTTGATTAACTAAGGTCCAAATTTGGTTGATGTACATAAAATCTATTTAAAATTTTATCACTTCTAGCCATTTAAAAGAGTTAATATCAGAGATTGCCTTATCATCATTTGTAAACTCATCATTTATAAGCATTGCATCATTCTTCTTCTCAACGAATGATTGGTACCATTTGGGAGGTTAACTTACCCTACTAGATTTACAAAGTTTTTATGTTACTTGAGCATTGGCTTATGCAACCATTGCACCATCCTTTGGCTTAAGTTCCAATAAGATGCATTCTTGTGGCTTTTAAACCTCTTGAAGATCTACTTTATTTAAACTACTCCTTTAAAGAACAAGTCCTCTCTTTAAAAAGCTAGCAAGTTTTATGACAAACACCTTTTGCTCAACTGGGTGGTAAAAGTAGTATCCAACAATTTCCTTTAGATATCCCATAATTTTGCATTTATCAACCTTAAATCTCAACTTGTCAATTATTGCATGCTTCACATAAGTAGCACATCCCCAAATCTTCAAATATGACATGTTTGGTACCTTACCAGTCCATATCTCATACAGAGTCTTATGAACAGAGTTGGAAGAAACTTTTTTTTAAGAATGTAAGAGGTAGTTTCAAGGGGATAACTTTAAAAGGAAGGAAGATTTAATTTTTCTTGTTTATAATGTTATTAAGTTATGGGGTTTTGGGAGGAGTCCATTGTGAGAGAATCTCATTCTTTTTTAGATAATCACATAACTCTTAGTCGCATTATTCATTACCTCAATCTAATTAAAGTACTTTTACAATTTTCCTTTTTTTTTTTCTACTTTGTTTTTAAACTCTCTAAACTTTTCAAATAATTAAGAATTATATTTCATTAGATACACATAACCATATCTAAAATGATTATCAGTGAATATAATAAAATAAGAGAAACTACCTATTGCACGATTGTCATTAGAACATATATGTCTAAATGTATTAATCTTAACAATTAATTGGCATGTTTTCCTTTTCCTTTAAAAAGAGACTTGTCATCTTTTCCATAAAAAAAAATTCACATGTTTAATATGATTTATAATTAAATAGATCCAAGTAACCATCCTTTTGTAACTGGGTTACTCTTTTTCACTAATATTACCATATTGGTAATGTCATACAAAATATGCACTTTGATTATCTACTTTGAGTCTCTTATTATCTATGTTAAGAATGGGGCTATAAAGACCAAACACATATAAACAATTTGTGTAAGATTCAAAACCATAATAAATATCATTCTTATAAAAGGAACAACTTTTATTCTTAAAATTAAAACTAAATCCATTCAATGTTAAACATGAAATGGAAATGATGTTTCTAAAAAGTATTGGAATATAATAACAATTATTACGTTCTAATATTAAACCAAAAGTCAAAGGTAGATAACAAGTTCCAACTGCTAATGCTGTAACTCTTGCTCTTTTTGTAACTTGTAGATCCACATCACCTTTCTACAATGATCTACTACTCCATAGTTCTTACATTTTTACAAATGTAAGAACTACATCTATTATCCAATGCCTAAGATGAATAATCAAAAGTAAATAGATTGATCTTAATCATAAACATACCTAAACTTAAAGCTTCCTTAAGCTTATTTTCCTTTAGGCTTGCAAGGAACTCCTTACAGTTCCTCTTTTAATGGTCTCTCTTGTCATAATGATGGCATGTGCCATTATTGTTGCCTTTTTTGACACCACTATTAGGCTTTAATACCTTAATTAGATTTACATTTAGATCACGATTCATGACAAAAGCCCAATTGGCCCAACTTTTCTATAGTACATGAATATTTACTAAAAATCCTTTTGTTATCTTGCAATGGAACAATTCTTTAGAGGTTTCATACATCTTGGTCATAAACTATGTAACAAACAGTTCCTTAAGATGCACAATAATGGTGTGTGCATCCATGTTCTTCCTCATCAAGATCCTCAGTTAGAGGATTTGGAATAAGATCATTAAAGGCATAAAGTTTCTTTTGTTGCTTGAGAAAAATTATCAAGTTTCTATACCAATCTAAGAAGTTTGGTCTAGTAAGTTTGCTAGCACAAGTATGTTATATAGGGATAGGTTATTACTCATTTTCTAGGAATTGATATATATGTGTGTGTGTGTGAGTATTAGTTTCTTGCATACATATCAAAATGGATTAGATTTTTAATAATTTATTTTGGTTGTTATTACTATCATATTATAATTAATAGTCTTTATTATTAACTTAAAAAATCTTGTTAGCTTTTATAATGGGCTAAGATCTCATTTAATTTATTTAACCTTAAGTGACTTATCAAATTAAATAAATTAAATTAGGTAGGTAATATAACTTACCAATTACATATATTATAACTACTAAATTAGTTGGATGACAACTTGTTGTTGAATCATATCATATATGTTTTACCTAACTGTTGCCTCTAAATTTACATAATCATGAGTTACTTATCCAAATCATATAGTAGGACCCATCATCACAATATTTAACATACTTAGGTTAAGGTGATCTTGAGTGACTTAGCAAATCAATTCTTAAACAAAACTTTGGTTTTATACCATGATTATGAAAGACAACATGTTATGTTCTTAATATGTACATAATATTTAATTTAAAGGATTTTGTTAATTAATGTCAATATGATATAATAACATCATAATTATAATATATATTACATATATAGCATTCAATCCTAGCATGTCATTATAATATGGATGATTATGGGCTTTATTAAGCTAACTTCCTTGAGCCAAAAAAGGATGTTAGGTGGTTAAATCTTAAGGGATTGTAACATAGTCTTCTAATGTCTTTTTGCTTGCAAACTTTTTATGATTTCTCCTTTGGTGCCTTTGTCTTAATCTCCTTGACTACAAATAAATTCTCTAAGTTCTAAATTCTTTAATTACATAACTTTTACATAATTGGAAAAGAAACCTTAAGTTACATTTGTGGGGAGCTTAAATGAGAAAAGAATTTACAATTAATGATTTAGACAAAGGTGGGGAACACAGTCCTCATACACCCAAAATAAAACATTCATTCAGTTATAAACACATTCACATTGGTCTGTTAAGTCCATAACCATCCATCATGCCAACATAATCATATTATGTGCATAAATGTAAAATTTCATTTTAATTTTAATTATTGATATTATATGCAATTTAAAATAAATTTTTAACAATTTGAACTATTGAATTAAATTAATTTTATGCTTCCTACCTAAATAGGAATCCTAATCAAATTAGGTATCAATCGTATACTTAATTTTAGAGTCCTAATTCAATTAGAAAAGAATAATTTTGGTCATAATCTTAATGTGGAAGACAATCTTCCTTATAAGAATAAAATGAAAATATTCTTAATTAAGAAATTCCAATCAAATTGGAAATTCAATATTCTCCAAATAATAAACAATTCAATCTAATTGAATTATCAAATTTCAAATGTCTACAAAATTTTTCAAACAATTGAGAACACTTCCCAAATAATCTAGCAATGAAAAAGACAAATGGGACATATGATAGCCAAATTTTGCAACGGGTCACACCATAAGAACACTTCACATTGTGTAAGGAGGTAGATGCACTATAATGCATCATTGGCCTACATAAACATGCAATTTTTACATATCAATTATGGTGCCTGGTTTCCTATAAATATTGCACAAAATTACAGCAATGTGTTGCCCTTTGGTAGCACCCTTTGCTATTAAAGGGCAACAATTGCTATTGTGTGGCAACAACTTTGCTACCATTGTAGGTAAAACCTTAAATGGGTGTGTCCTATGCATACTTGTAGGTGTTCCAAATGTCGACTATATCTCCAACAAGAAAAAAAAAATGATATCAAATAGTTTTTATTTAATTTTATTTTGACCAAAAACAAATTTACATGATGGGATTCTAAGTGGTGTTTTACAAGCCATAGATTAAGTTATTATGATGTGTATTATTTTTTATCCATGTTGCAATTTTGGATCCTTCTTTGTGCATTTATGTATTGTTAGGATGATTGCATGCTTCTTGGTTTATGCCGTGTAAAATATGAGTTGGCAAATACAGATGGCGTGGTTCCTGATTGTTTTTGCATCTACTGGTTGACTTATAACTGTATTTAGACTAATTGTGTAAGGTTGAATTTTTGGCTATCTTGTATTGAGGTTCTTACAACATCCAAGTTTCCTTTAGTTGCTGTATGGATTTAAGACAGCTGTTGTTAATAATAACGATTATTTGCCATTCAAAAAAAAAAAACAAAGAAAGATATTGTGAAATGTCATCGACGTGCATGACAATTGATGAATGAATTTGAAAGCATCATCATAGAACATGTCCATTAATGAGACAACTATCAAGGAGACGCGTTAGCTAACTTGGCCATATCATTAGCCAATTCCAAATCCAGACTATGGTGACTATTGTGTGCTAGAAGTGGGTTGTGCTAGAAAGCTACGACAAAGGTAGTGAAACAAAAACTATTTTATTATCCACCTTATTGAGACTAAGGAGTGGTATCAACTTATCATTGACTATGTATAACAAGGAAAGCTTCCCAATGATCACCATTATAAGACAAAGGGACAATGTTCAGCTTCCTAATTCATATACTTCAAAGATACATTGTATTGAAGATCCTTTGATGGAGTATGTCTCCATTGTTTAAGTAATGAGGATGCAAAGTAAGTTCTCAAAGAAGCATATTCTGATATTAGAAGTGGACATCAATATGGACCTAACTTAGAAAGCCTCTAAAACAAAGCCTGTCACCTTTTCCACATCGTGTCTCTCATTGGATTACATATCTTGTAGTGGGCATTAAAGTTTTGACCTCTCTTATTAGGCCTCATATATCATAATAAGTACAAAAGTTCTAGCAATAACTCAATGTTTTATGAATGCAGAATTATTCTTAGCTGACTTTCAAGTTTAGTATTCTTTATAGCGCTCTAAGTTGGTCTTTAAGTTCTATGTTTGCTAGATCATGTTGTACTAGACTTTAAAGCCTTAAATCACATTATATCCCAAAGTTTTGCCTCTAAAAAAATCCCTAAATAAAACCTTATCATTATTGGTTAGTAAACCTCTACTTTAGTGTTTTAGTTCCTATTACTTGACCTCTTATGCAGTTTCCACAAGTTCCTTTATAAATATCCCTAAGTACATGTTTGCCCTCTTCTCTAGTCAGAATTTTTAAAAGCGGTAGACTAAATGATCTTCTATACAACCTTTAGTTAAGCAAGGAGTATCAAGCCACTTTATACTTGATATTTTTTTCCTCTTGTTGGTCTTTTGGGAGTTCCCTAGACTCAATGTATTTGACAATTGGATTTATCCACATAGGAATGTTATGAATAGGATAATATTGACTTTAATTTCCATATAGTTAAGCTATTTTAGTGTTTCCATTATACATAATCATTCAACTCCTTCATTCAAAACTAATTGGAAACAGGATAACTTGTTTGCCTTTGTGTTCTTTACCCTAGGAGTTTTTATTAGTTCAAATTAAACTCCTTTTTTAAGAAACTTATTTTAGATCTTCTTTAGCTTCTAAAGATACATTGCTATCTCTCACTTTTTGCCTTCATAGTCTCCTATAACTTAGCTTATAACCAATTCAGAGTCATTATGCATTATCATATTTGTAACTTTTAGTGCTCTAACAATGTCAAGTCCTTCTCACTCCATTGATGATTAATGCCTAAAGTTCAAGGATCGTATTCTTAGGACCTCAAATGACGATTCTCTCTTTGCTTCCTTCTCTACTAGAGGCCCTATCTACATGAATGAGCCAACAAGTTAGAGACATAAGAGCTATTTTAGATGCTTTAAAGCTTATGCATTCATTGATGAAACTGGCCAATGCTTTGTCTTTTTTCACCATTCTTAATTAAAAAACTATGTCAAACTCCCTTAACTCTACTAACCAATACAACATCCTCCCCACTACATTTAGACATTGTAAGATTAACCTTATAGGATGATCTTTTAAAACAACAAACTTACAAGCTTGGAAATATGGCCTAAGTTTTTTGGTTGATATGATGAAAGGTAGTGCTAATCTTGTTTATTTTAAGGTATCATCATTTTCCCTTTGTAAGACTTTATTAATATAATATATTGGCTTTTGCATAGAATCCTTCTTAAGGATGAGCATGGAGCTCACCACAAAATCATTAATGGCCAAATATAAATCCAACTCTTTGCCTAGGACTGGTTTACTAAGGAGAAGGGAAGATGTAAGGTAGGTCTTTAATCAATCAAATGCTTGTTTGCATTCTTCATTCCATTAAAAATCTAAGGCATTCTTATGTATCTAAAAAAATTATAGTTTCTTGTCATTAGATTTAGAGATAAACTAGTTAAGATGAGCTAACATGCCTATTAAAACCTAAACTATTTATACTCTTTAGTGATTATAGGTTTTGGATGGCTACAATCTTATTGAGGTTGGCTTTGATTCCCCTATGAGAGAGCATAAACTCTAAGTACTTATCAGATTACACACTAAAGGCATATTTGGCTAGGGCTAGCTTTATATTGTACTAATTCAAAAAGTCAAAGGTTTCCCAGAAGTCAGTTATGTGCTTTGAAGAAGACTTACTTTCGACCAGTATAACATCTATATAAACTTTTATATTCTTACTTATCTAATGTTTAAATATTTCGTTAACCAAGCATTGGTAGGTTACAATAGCATTTTTTAGCTTGAACGACCTTACCTTGTAGCAATAAGTATCCCTTCCAATGTTATCTTGTATGAGGATTTAGTTATAACCTAAAAAAGCATCAATAAATGTTAAAAGCTCATATCCTTAAGTTTTATCAATCAATTGATTAATGCATGAAAATGGGTAGCTATCCTTAGGGGCAAGCCTTGTTGAGGCCTATGAAATCAACACACATCCTTCATTTGTTATTACATTTTCATGTCATCACTACATTGGCTAGTCAAGTCATATAGATTACCTTTCTCATGAATTTTATGGCAAGTAGCTTAATTTCTTCCTCTTTGATGATGGCTTGCCGAATTGGCACATAGTTTCCCTTTTTTATATCTTATAGGGGAAAATCTAAGTCCATATTGACCTTGTGGGACATGACCTCCAAATTGATTCCTAGCAAGTTGACTAAAACCAATGCTAACTCACCCATATTGCACCTTAACAAAGCGATTAGTGTCTTTTTTTTAACTAAGGATTGAGCCTTTCTATTGCCTATATTATCTCTTTTAGGTTAGCAAGATCTAAAAAAACTTGCTTCAATCCTTTTGCAGGTATACCCCTTTCCTATAGCTACTCCTTTTTCGACTTTAAGTTAGAAATTTTAAAGTTGATTAGCTTGCCTTTTCTCTTAATCCAAGTCACTTAAAGTCCCTAGGCCTATTTTTGATCTCCTTGGACTTCCATAACTCCTGCCAAAGTCAAGAACTTATTACTACTTGAAAGTTAAAATTGATATGCTTGATGGATAAGATGGTGTTAAAACCTTTGAGAGTAAGTCTACCCAAAATTGCATTACATAAAGACAAGGTCTTAACCACTAAAAACTTAAGTGTTATATCAACCATTTAAGGAGAGAGTTATACCTTATGAGATATTCAATTTTCCTGAAAAATCATATAACAAGTATCAAACAGACTTATCCTTTCATACTTTTATATAATGAAGGCTTTATAATACAATATTTTTACTTAACTTTTTTTATCCATTGGCACCCATCGTTCATCAAATTGATTCAGGATGGCTTTTATTACTAAAAGGTTATCATGTAGGTACTTGATACCTTCTAAGTCATCATTAATAAATGTGACGGGGGTGTCATGTTCCTTGGACTTTTTACTCTGCAAATTTATAGTACAACTTATGTAAAACATTCTCGTAATGATGGTGATATTAATTGTTAGACCTTTAACAATTACATATATAATTCCTCAAGCAGCAAGGGAGGAAGAGCCTCATCACTTTGATTGAGATGTGGCTCTCTTAGATTTTGTTATGCTTTTTTTCTCATAAAGTGACTTCTTATTTTGTATTAATGATGATCTTCTTTTCGTGCATACTTTTGGAACATACCTCTTTTTATGCTTCTTGCAATTTCATCTTTTAGGTTATAGCCCTCGCCGGTATAATGACCATAATCATTATGGAAACAAAAGATTTTCCTTGTATTATAGCTCTTTGGATTTGAAAAGAGCTGTTATGGCCAATTGATTATGCTCATTTTGATTTCCATCAAAATGTTGGTTCGAGTTATCATCAAAAGGGTATAACAATAGTAGTTTGGCTTCGGGCTACTATTCCTCCTTCCCTAAGAAGTGGGAGGGGGCTCTAACTTTTATTCTAGACCTTATAATGCTTCTCAACCTTCTTACAGGCCCATAAAGCTTTTTTTTCAATCAAATGTACTTTTTAACCTAAGTCATGATTTTGCAAAGTCCGTTGGTGGGTTTTTTTTTTTTTTTTCAATGAATAAGTAAAGCTAGACTTTCTCAAGTCGGTCCAAAAAGTAGCCAAAGCAAAGTCAAAGTTTAGGTCTTGTATTTTTAACATTTCCCGTTGAAACAAGAGATGTATTCCTTTAGAGATTTACTAGGTTACTAACATATTCCTATCAATGTTGTTGAAGCCTTCTTATGTCTCTTATTGGTAACAAATTAGGTCATAAATTGTTGACTTAAAGATTCCATACTCATAATTGATCAAGGTAAGAGCTCAAAGTACCATCTTTAACCCGAGCTTTGAGGGTTTTAGGAAAACCTTACACATGATAACTTTTAAAGCTTCATGTAAAGCCATAAGGGTTTGCAAAGCTTTGCACATGGTAGCTTTAGAAGCTCTATGTAAAGACATAAGGGTATAAAATCTAATCTAACAGTTGATAAGGTCCATAGGCCCATCATAATTATCCATGGTAAGCATCTTGAATTTTTCCTATTCCAACGTGTCTTAGATTTTCAAGATTAGTGGGGAACCAAATATTATCTCTTTAAAAGGGTGATTCTTAATCATATAAGGCAGCAACCTAAAACATTAACTTTTGGATATACTTTGCTACTTTATCTTTATCCCAAACCACTTTCAAGGCATTATTGATAGGGGATTGTCTATGTGAAGGCTTCCAATAACTTCTTGTCTAAGGAGTGTTCTCATAAGCCTCTTAGAGGAGAGAAAGATAATCTTCTTCCTCTAAGACATCCAAGGAAAGCTAAATGCAAAGTTTTTGGAGGAGGCATCGAGATAGCATTATTGTTAATTACAGAAGGTAAGTTTAGGTTCTGAATATCTTGGGGAGTCTATATTTTTTAAGAGTGGATTCAACAGTTTGGGTTCTGAATATCTTGGGGAGTCTATATTTTTTAAGAGTGGATTCAACAATTTGGTAAGGGGAGCCCCTCTTTTTTTCAAAAAGCCATAAAGGTGTTTAGTTCTTTAATATGTTTTTGCATAAGGTGAAGCTGATCCTAAAAGTTTTGAGGAAACTATTCATTATTTAGATTAAAAGAGATGGTCAAAGTTTTGTTCTTAGAAGATTTGGTAGTCTGATGGGATTGTCCCTTACATCTTGGTGAAGAAAGCTTGCAAGTTAGACAAGAGAAAAAAGGGTGGTAAAAGGGAAAAGACACACAATATCATTACCCATATACAACACCTTATGATCATGTAAAGATCTAGATGGACTTAGGTTAAAGAGGACTCGAGTGCAGATGCTAAGACCAAATTTGATCTATTCATTACTTAAATTAAAAGAGATGGTCAAAGTTTTGTTATTAGAAGATTTGGTAATCTGATGGGGTTATCACTTATATCCTGGTGGAGAAAGCTTGTAAGTTAGATAGAAGAAAGAAGGGTATTAAAAGGGAAGAGACACATAGCATCATTACCGATATATAACACCTTATGATTGTGTAAAGATCTAGATGAACTTGGGTTGAGAAGGACTCGGGTGTAGAAGCTAAAACCAAATTAAATCTATGACTTGCAAGACAAGGGGAGGTATTTATCCCTAGTTAAGAACTGTTGTTAGTACTTCAATGCTTAAGTCAACAAAGATGCAACTTAGATAGAGTTAATAAATAAGGGAATAAATAATAATCTACTTGGGAATGCCTTCTATAAGGTATTTATACAAGGTTCAGATGTTGTCATATGGTCAAAGGAATAATCTAAGTAGGGTATATATGTAAGGCCCATAAGGTGATGTATTTACCATAGGGAGGCACAATTTTAATAGGTCAAGTTGAGAAAAGGCCTATTGAGAATTGGTCTATTGAGAATTAGTGAACCAATTTAGAAGGCCATTGTAGGCCTATAGGAATTACCTTTATTAGACATTATGAGTGAAATGTTATACCCATAAAATAGGGTTAAATACATGAGGTTTATAGAAATATGCAATCTTAGGAACTAAACTATATTTTTTAATAAATTCAATAGCAATTTCTTTATTAAAGGTTAGAAAAAATGAAAAAGTTTTAATAAAAAAAATTGCATAAAATCTTTTAATAAACTTCAAATGTTATAAAAGAGATTTACAAAAATTTCATAGAAACATTGGAAGAACAGAAGATTCTTAAAAGGTTTCTAAAAAGAATCCTCTTAGTACAAGATGCTCTTAACTATAGTACTAACTTCTATTTAAAGGGGCATTTTTTTTAAATATCTAAGTATTTTGAGTTTAAATTACATCAATACTTATGTTGACAAACAAATAACTTTTGACTAAAGTTGTTATATTATTAAAATGCTTGTCAACAACTTGCTATTAATAAATTCCTTAACTATAAAGGTACCCCATCATTTCTAGTCCATAATTACTATATCTATTACTAAAGCATCAGTTTGGTTGTCACTTTCTTCATCAAATATTTGCAATAAAGCTTCCTTTAACTTTCTTTTGCATTCTTCTAGTAATGTATATGATCAGAAAGATACTTGTATTTTACTTTAGTAGTAAGATAAGTTGACTACTTTACAAGAGAGGAATTTAGGATAAACAATTAAAAATTGCTTCTTGACATGCTTAAGTTATAAGAACTAAATGACACTATTTAATGCTTCTTTGTCAAACCAACTTTGGAGGATAATAAGCTAGAAACTTTTATTCAATGGAGTAAATCCAACTCAAATCCATAGGATTTTAAAGATAATTATGAATAAACAATCCAGGGAAATGATTGGACTAGGATTTGCTTCTGTGAATAGAAAAAATCCATTCTACATAGATTTAGGGAAATTTTGTGTGGAACCAACTTGGGAAACTTGTAAGATAATTAGAACTAAAATGTATAAACCATGAATGGTTCCAATTTCTTAAGTATGAGAAATTAATCCAAGTTGTAATGTAGTCTTGATAGTTATAATCCAAAGTTATAAATTCCTAAGAGAATTTTTTGTAATAAAAGGCTGAAATTATATTGTCTTGGGCATAAGTCATTTTGCTCCATTCTTGTAAGGTAAGAACTATAAGTATTTTTACTCTAGAGAATGCTATCTTGTTAGAATCTTGTTTATCCTTAGTATAAGTAATATTAACTAATTTTTTATCTATAAGTATAAACTCATAGAAACTTTTGGTTTTATTTTGGTCATTTGGTATAAAATGACCTTAGTCTAGTGGTTGATGCTTAGGTTATAGCAGGCAAACAAGAAAATAAATAGGTTTAAAAACATATTTCATTTGAGCTACAGTGTTTAAGGATGTAGGTGTTTGTATAACAAACAATGATAATGGCCTCGGAGAAAAAGAATGTGAGGGTTTAGTAGTAGTTGTAGTGGGACCAATTTTGGAGTGACTAAAAGTGCTTCTCAGTAATCTTATGAAGGATTAACAAGAAATTATGGTAAATGAGCTAAAATTGTAAACTTAATATAAGAAGAAGAAGCAAAAGTCGATAATTTATTTGTAAGTGATTCTTTATGAGTAATCATACAAAAAGATTCTTTTGTTACCTTCTTACCACTCACATTAGTAACTATTCACTGCTTCCTTAGCAACTCTCTGAAGAGAAAATCAAGTAAAACATTAAAATTTCCTTTAATAAATTTGATTTCAAAATCTAAATTTGAAAGCAAAGCTTATCGTCAAGAAAAATTTTGTTTAGAAACTAGATTTTTAACACTTTTTACTACAATAAATTTGACAAGTAGATAATTAATTCATAATTAAAACTTTTTATTAAAAACATTATCTTGAAAAGTCACTATGCATGAAACAATGCTTAAGACTTCCCTTTTAATAGTCAAGTAATTGACTTGGGGTCTTTGTCAAATGCTAAAAAAATATATTACTATTGATTCTTTATTATAAATCTTTTACTTTAGTATTCTATCATAACCTAAGTTAGATGCATTTGTTTCTACTATCAAGAAAGCTTTAAGGTTAGGTTTTCCTAAACATGGCTAAGATCTAACTAATGACTTTATTTTTAAAGTAATCTGCATCTTTTTGTTTTTTAATCATTCAAGACAATTCTTTCTAAGTTTCTTGTATAACAATAAACATATAATTATAAGATTCAAAATAAAATTGAAAATATGATTAAGACATCCTTAAAATCTTTGTAACTATTATTTATCTTTATTTCATTAGGAAACTTATCACCAAATCCTATAAATCTACTTATAGAAATAATAGTACCTTGATAAATATTATATCTTAAAAAAAATTAATCTTAACTTGACATAGTTTCATTTTTTAAGTAGAAATAACTAAACCATTCATTACTAGGAAAAGGATTGAAAGCAAGACCATATCTTGTTAAAGTTACTAGCCCTTATACTGGCTCTTTGTTCTAATAACAAAGAGTTTGACAGTTATTATTTCAATTGAATGAATATATTCATTTAGTGAATTAGTGAATCTAACCTCCGTCGACTAAGATTCTTGCACTCAATTGTGTCATTTCATTATAAGTTTAAGCTTGAAATGTGAATGGATTTTTAAATTAAAGTGTGTCATTTCTCTCATGAGCTCTTTTTTATATACCTACCAGCCACCATTATATGCTTTAAAGTTGACATAAGTTAATTCCTATCCTTAATAGAAAGGCCATAACAAAGGAGTGCATTAATGCATGATTTTGATCCATTAGGTTTTTCAGTTTATCCAAAAAGAAAACGACTGACATGAAAACATCATTGATTATGATTAAAAAATACAATCTCAAATAGACTAAGATCCAATTTTGGGTCATTTCTTGGTGAATATAATCTGTCATAATCTCTTTGATCCCTTCATTTATATGCCAAAACAAAGAGAGATTTGGTAGGAAAGTGAAAGAGACTTTTTGCATATAATAATCAAAGGGAGCAGAGAAACTACAGTGCTTCTTTGGAAAAGCCTAGTTCTCTTTGTCTTAATTGTACGACTTTAGTATGTTGTCCTTCTAACGTAGATTCACATAGAACATCACACCATCATATAGATATGGTATATAGGATAAATATAAGGCCCAAGCTGAGAAGTGTTGCACCCTTTTAAAATGAGTGCATGTACATCACACCTCTTATGGTGGTTGCCAAAGCTCTGAGTGAACTCAAAATAGGACATGGACTTGGATCTACCAAATGATAAAAATGTCTTTGAGATTCAATCATAAACCACTTTCCCTCAGTTGTATGTAAACCCCCTCTCACCTCCACCCCCTAAAGTAGTAAAGAAAGACTCTCTGGGGTCTAATTTTCTTTCTATCTAATAGGACAAACAAAATAGGAAGGAATTGTTCTTTCATTGCATTAATAGAATTAAAAAGATAATCGTTGGTTTAATCGATGAACTACGATGGAAAATGGACCTTCTTTTGTTAATTTTCAACAAGCAATTTTGGAAAATTGAAATTCCATTCAATTCAATTTCAGAAAACTTGCTAGTTACAAATTAGTTCATTCTGCTACACCGGCGGCCTAAAATCAAAGGCACAAGTTGATCTCTCTGCTGATCTCTCTGCTTAAGCCTGCATTCATTTATTCAACTTGACATGTGGGAAGGGTTTACTCTCCTTTTGGCTAGGCTTGGTCTTGGTCCTTTCCACACTATTCCTTCCCACTAAAAAGAGCGATTGATAATTTTGATAACCTAAACAAAAATGCAAAAGTGAGCATGCCCTAAACCTCTCTTATCTCTCCCTTTTTTAGCCAACATCATCAACCCTATTTTTCACTTTGAATCAGTCAGCCAAAAATTATTTGAATAAATGGAAAGGAGATCAGAAAGAAAGGCAGACGACTTGATTATAAGTATAAATCAAAATTGGTGGCCGCTTGTGAATTCTTTCAAAGCAAGAGGTGGTTTGATTCAACATTGTTGTTTACTTTGATCTGGTCGAGGTGGCTTTCATTTACTAATGCATAGGTGGTCTAAGTTTTATGACTGAGCCTCTCTGGTCCCTGTGAACATCTTTTCTTAATGTATTAAATAGGGCCTCTCTAACTAATAAAAGTGGTGAGTGTCCACTAATGGCCATTCTTGGGTCGACTTTGATAACGCAATTTTAGGAGGAATCAGTAGTTAAGCGTGGGATCCCTGTAGACCTGGAAAATGTGTGATGGTAGACTAGGGTTTGGTGAACCAAGGGGTCGCTCCTCTAGTTGAAGTATCAAGCCCCTTTTTCGTAGCCTAGGTTACACCTTGGGAATACCCTGAAAGGGAATTTTCCTCTACTTCCCAAAATCTTCACTTCATGCCACGCTAACTCCCTTTTCGTCATAAAGCGTGGAATTAGACCAATGGGACTCTCCATAGGAACTAGTCCCTTAGATTTCGCACGTAGGAGATCAGGACATAGCCCCAAGGCTATGGGGAAAGATGTAAATCGATCACCCTAGACTAGATACGCAACTATATAGAGGGTCTCTACAAGTCTATATATTCTTCGATTTCATTTCCCTCATAAGATCACTATCACAACCAATGAGGTCTACAAGTATCACAGCTAAGTAATAACTGATCCAATAGTTTATGATATAGATAAATACATATTTAATAACATTTTAATGTTGAAAAGATATTAATGGATATTGGGAGCTGTCCGATCGTACCCAAATAATAATATTCCAACCAAAGGGAAATGCACCTAAGATCAAATATTTCGAGTCAGCTTATGTGGAAAATTCAGACTTTCTTTTTGATGCTGTGATCACATAAAAGCATAAACTTTGTGGCTCAATAGCTAAATACATGGCAATTGAATCATGAGCCAAGATCATAAAGAGCATACTACAAGTAGGAAGCCGAATTAATACAATGAATTCAAAAGCATCAAACCTCTCTTGTCCGGAAGAATCAAAACAAATCGAAATGGTACCAGCCGTACCTAATAATAGAAGCATTTAGCATAAAAATGTAAAATTGCCCCTCCTAAAAAGTGAGCCAAAAGAGCTTGAGCCTTTTTTTTTTTTTTTTTAACTTCCACTGAGAAACTCGAGTCTTATAAAAGACACCACTCTACGGGGGAAGTCCTCAGAGCAAGTCCTTGCGAGTTCATCCCAAACAAAGCGATATCCTTCCGAGTCTTGGTCGAGAAGATGCAGATAAAATGCCAATCGCCTAATGTCAACTTCTTCAAGATAAATAATTATGCTCCCACTCGCTCCCACGCGGGGAAGTGGGAGACAAAAAAAAAAACTATAAGAATAATTTTAAGAATTTAGATAAATAATTTATATATTTAATGGAGTGGTGGAGTAGTGAGGACAATTGCTCCCACTCGCTCCTCCCTCCGCTGCTGCGTACTAGTAGTGATGCCAACACCAACTCTTTAAGATAGCTTCTTCAATGTAAACATAAAAAATCAAGCACTAAGATAAAAGAACTTCATTGACAAGCCAACTTCTGCTCTCTAGGTTATTATCCGTTCACCAATTTTAGTTCAAAAGCGCACGTTGACTTACAAGAATCAGGAAAAGGTGTCCAATCCATGATATACTATTTTCATAATGTTATGTCGCCTCCAATTAATCATCTCCAAAGACTTCAATAAAAAGCATTGCACTGGTAGGTTAATTTTCCATTCATGACCTAACTATGTGACATGCCTCTTACCCATAGTAAGCCCCCAAAAGATCATCCTAGCTTCTTTCCCCAGTTGTAATAAAACCATGTTTTCTTTATTTGGTTAGATAACGGCTTTAACAAGTAAGACTCGAATGTGGGTGGTTAACTACCTTTTGATCACTTTTTCACTTTATTTTATAAAGTCATTACCTATAAGAGAGCGATGAAAGGCAATAATTGTGCTTAGCCACATGCAGCTTAGCCACATGCAACTCAACTTAGTTGCTTGAATCAGCGTGGCATCTCACTGGTGAGGATGGTTTCGAAGTAAGTATAATCGTGTCAAACTTGAAACATATTTTTGCAGTTTTTCTTAATTATGAGTAGGACTATTTTGAGAATTAAAAAGAAAATAAATAAAGTAATAATGAAGGATATATGAGAACCTGAATTGATAAGTGGTACGTTGTGTTAAATTTGTATATGTGCTCTTTGAAACTGATTTTGGCACTAATGTGCTTTTGAAAATCCCAGTAATATCTTTTGCTTAGTCACCAATACAGACAAAGAGATTCTCCACTTGATGAACTTATTTTTTCTCTTTTTTACAAGGGTTAATTAGAGAGATTAAGTCAATCTAGGCCAATGCTTTTTGGTCAATTGATTGGAATTGGCAACAACATCTTGTTTAATAGCAAGAGGAGATTTGAAGGAACATTGTTGGGTATGACTAATATGTATACATGAGAGGGAGATTTAGTCAGAAAGTTTGGTGCAAGAGAGCATTCATGCTATTGCCTGAAGTTTGTTAGCGATGTGGTAACAGATACGCATAGGAAAATTGATGACTATCATGGGGAAAAATTTTTGTCTTCAGGATAATAACAAATCTCCAAACGGTGAACTTTCCCCGCATTATAAATTGTCTCCAATTCAATTGTTCGTTCAATTCAACCAGTCATAACCAAACATGGAGAAATCCCATACCAACTCAGCACTTAAGGTTGTTATGCTGCTACGTCATATTACTTTCTCTTCTTCTACTGTGATAATAAGTTTTCCATTTTACTTTATTTTTTGTTTCTGTATTGTTTTTTCTATACATGGTGTGAGTAGTTGCATCCTGGAGTGTGTTCCTTCTATGTTTCTCTCCCTCTGTTTTTTCTTTTTTTTTTGAAAGCTTGTTAAGGCTACTAAAAGAATGGTGGGTATTTTAATTTTCATCTCAAGCAGCTCTACTCAAAAAGGAAATTTTAATTCCATGTCAATATCCAATCAGCAACTGCCAGTCAAAAAGAGAAGGCTACATGGTCTCATATATTTTGACTAAAGAAATTCCTAGGTAAATTTGGTTTACCAATATGACCGTAACAACTGAAATACTAATTAATTTACTTTGGATCTTATTTATCGTTTATCAGGTTAGCTTTTTAACAACATGACCCAATTTCCTCAAGTTTGTGGGCATGTTAGTGCATTATATTCATTCTTTTTGTTTTTTTTTTTTTTTTTGTTTTTTGTGCAGTTACTTATAAAAAAAAAAAGAAAGAAAGAGAGAAAAAGATTTTAAAAAAAAAATAAAATCTCTTGTTGTGCATTGCAACTTAAGAAGCTTTTACTTACTAGCCTGTTGTGACTATAAAATGAGCTAGTAAAACCTCACGAATCATTCTATATGTCACAGTAATTTTCCCCCTAACGCTTTAGTAATTATGTGGGCAGTTTTTTTTTTTTTCCGGTAAATTATTAAACTCAGGAAAAAGAAGAACCAAAGGATCGACCCCATGAAAAATCAAAGGTAAATTTACCCTTCCTCTTCTCTCCCTCTCTCTATCTATCCATCCATCTGGAAGCCTATGTTATGATGATGTGCAGGACACCCCAAAGCCGACAGCAAAAGAAAACACCAAGCCGCAAGAATTCAAACTGCACACTGAACAAAGAGCTGCAAAACGTGCCATGTTCAACTATTCTGTGAGTGAACTGTGCACGGT
Organism: Bruguiera sexangula; assembly: GCA_020141445.1. Lineage (NCBI taxonomy): Eukaryota > Viridiplantae > Streptophyta > Magnoliopsida > Malpighiales > Rhizophoraceae > Bruguiera > Bruguiera sexangula. Next base: position 7,539,517 of record JAHLGP010020640.1, on the reverse strand, counting down.
CAAGTCAAGTCTTCTTGGCATCTACAGACTTGGTTTCCAAGAATTTCCTCTTCTTTCTCTGAACTAATAGCTGTTGTGGTAGTGATATGTCTGCATGCAGGTTGCTACCAAGTTATATCTTGTGGAGCTGCAGAAGAAACAAGTGGAGAGGTTGCAAAAGATTGAGGAATTGTCACATATAAACATCATAATAAAGACATAGACCACCTTAATTTGCATGAAATTATCCACCCTGTAATTGGCAAAAAATTAATATTGTTGCATTAATTTGGAGCAGCTGATAGAAGAGGAGGAGGTTCGCTTGCTGAGAAAAGAGATGATTCCGAGGGCCCAGTTGATGCCTTTCTTTGATAGACCCTTCTTTCCTCAAAGGTAAAACTACGCCTCACTATAAAAAAAATAAAAAAAAGGCCACTAACCACTTTGCACAATTACTAAACTACACTGACTTGGGGGATAGAGTGGGGCTAATTTTACTTTGCGGTGGTGTATCCAGAATTTTTCTTGAAAATAGTCTGGTTAATCTTTATAAAATGACCCTTTATTTGTGAAACAAATAAAAATATTTTGCTAATTGGTATTTTCCTCGAGGATGGCAGATCAAACCGGCATTTGACAATTCCAAGAGAGCCAAGCTTCCGGATGTTGAACACCAAGCGTGGAAGCTGCATCTCTGACAATGAATTCTACCACTTTCAGCATGCTCAATGTTGGAAGCCTATCAAATAATCAACCACTTTTGGCAGACAAGTGATTTCTTGGTGTTGGCAGTACCATCGATATGTTGTACGAGTTGTCACAGTTTAGAGATATTTGAATGTTTATAATTTGTAGTTACAGATGGCAGATCTAAGATAATCTAGTGTGTTTGGGCTTGATTACCTTTTTTATTTTATTTTTTCATTCTCCTTTCAGTTTAAAATAACGTGATTTCAATAATCCTGCTTTGTTCTAGGCGGCTAGCCAGAATGCAATTTATCCCCTTCCCCTCCTATTTTGCACTGTTGAAGTGAACAATCTGCCAGGTGCTTCATTGCGCTATGATAATTTGTGGAGGACTCAATTGAAAGAATGCTTTATCATGCTAGAACTGTCGGGGAAGTTAATCAAGGACTCGCCTTTTTGGGGTTCTTAAGCATCATTAGCCATATGTGTGGATCGATGTTTTTTATTCTCTTTTTTTCTTGTACCAGTCCTGGTCTTAGCCAGATTTGGTGCCTGTGCGGCACTCCAGTCCGACTGGATCTTATGTGTGGTTCAGAAAAAAGGCCTAAAGCTCGAAATTTATAAATATAAAAAAATATATATCCTATAATTTAAAATTCGAAAAAGCAATGGCATGATGCTTTGTTTCTTTCTCTCACCCTGGCACCTGTGCCATGACAAAGGGATTTAGATTTGGCACATGTCGATCTTGGTTTTCTCTTTTTTCTTTTTTTCTTTCTTTCTTTGTTTTTTTTTTAATCTGAATAAAGAAAATTATAGTTGACATCATGAGAAATGTGTTCCGGATTGAGGTTTTCCTCTAGAATTTTATTGTTATGAGAATTTTTTCTATACTTGAATTGTGATTTTTAATTAATAGAAAAGTTAAATAGCTATTCTTAACAAGTAATATGACAGTAATAAAAAAATTAAACCAATTACATTTAATTTAATTACATTCATTTGGTGATCGAGAGTTGTTTGCCATTGTATACAATTCAATGGCTTTTAAAAGAGGAAGTCTCGTTTGAAAGCCTTTATTCGATAAAGTCCTTTTTTTCCCTTTAACTTTTGGGTTGGCGTGTATATATATATACTTACTGGAAAGGAAATTCCATTTGATGTAATGTAAATGGTTATTTGATGTGATCTATTAATAAATCTCCAATTCCTTGTAGCGTTCATATATTCAACAGTTCATCTCTCTTTCGTCCAACAGCTTTAATATTTTCTTGTTCTGTCTTTGGCTCACTCTCTTGTGCTTCTAAATTATGTGCCTATTTTACTCGTCAGAAAATAAGACAAATTTCCTTTTGATGGCCTATGTGGTAGCATATCGTTCTATCTTTCAAACATTGTTGTTGCTAGCTCTCAATAAAAGCCAAGCACCTGTTGGACCCAAAGATACTTAAGAAGAAAATTATTGAGAAAATAAAGGATACATTGGTCCCAAAGTTACTTTGAGGATGAATTAAATTAAGGAAAGATACGTGATTATAATAAATAAAAGTTTAATGTGATATACAAATAAATTAATGTAATTATAATAATAATAATATTGGTTAGAAATAAGAAAATAAATTAAATAAATTTAACTTATAAGACTAATAATTAATTTACATAAAAAAATATTAAAATGTATTATTGTAAAAAACTTGTTGAGTATTCGAGGTTGGTTAAAAAAATAGTTAAAATTAAAAAGAGTAAGATATGTTAATCTATGAAAATTTAAAACTTTTATTCTTATACTCTCTACTCAAAACTATTTATTTAGGAATTTCAAATTTACTATTAAACATTCTAATAGGAAAAAAACCAATTACTATAATAATATGATCATCCATGGTAATCATACAAAAATCTGCGACTTTGTTACAACATGCTCACATAAATATGTTTCTCAGACTCTTAATCTCTTAATTTTATAATTTTAAATTACTCAAAATTATTTTTAAAATTTTACTTACTCTTAGCAATTTTTATTTTTTTGCTCACTCTTACAAAACAACTCGGTATAAATTTTTTAATTTATTTCTTTTATTTTTTTTTCTACTGCAAATGAGATTATATAGGCCAAGAGAAAGTTGTTGAAATTTCAACATCATATCCCATTGTTGCATAAAAAAAAACAATGCTTTTGAAATGTTTTCATTGCAAGAAATATATTTGTTGATTCATCAATAAAATAATTGTTATTGAAATATTTTTATACCCAAAATTCGTTCATTGATCAAGGAACAATGCTTTTTTGGCCGTATTTCCATGCCAAGAAACAATGTTTTATTTGTCCTATTTTCATGTTAAAAACTAATTTTCCATTGGTTTTATTTTCATGCTGAGAATCAATTTCTATTGGTCATATTTTCATGTTGAGAAGTAAAATTGATTCTATATCAAATTTACAAGAATCAGTCTATATAAAATACAAAATTGATCTTAGGATTTCTGCAATGAGGCCTTCCAGCTTAGATATCCCAACTTAAAGACCTTTTTGGTATGACAAAAAATTTAAATATTATGTACCCAAAAATAATTTCAGCAATGTGATCTTAGGAGTCTTGCCAAAATTAGAATTTTTTTTTTCTTTTGATCTTCTAAAACATATGTATTAAGTTATAGATTTCAAAAATAAAATTGTGCTACCTCAAAGAGTTATTAAAAATAAATTTTGAAAAATTAAAATTTGATAATGTGAACATAATATTTCAAATGTTTGTTTTATTACATAATCTCCAATAAATAGACAAATCCTTTATAGTGTAATGTAATAATTTTATGAAAAACAAAATTGGTCAGTTACTATTTAATTATGTTAGCACATCAAAATTAATTAACATGTAATTTAACACCAATGGCTTACCAATACAGGATTTTTTAGTCAATATAAGACATTGTCTATCACTAAATTTTACATGATTTTTTTAATTGGTAAAACTCATTCTTATTTAATTTCTCTTATTATAGAATGACGTAAATAATAATAATAAAAATTAAGCATGGGTTTTGTGGTTTGAATTTATTATAATTTTGCTGTCTAAACTCTAAGAATTTCTAGGGTTTTATTTTTTCAAAGCTTCTAATGATGGATTAAGGAGAACTTTTAGTTTAGATTGTTCAAATTTGAATATACTTGATTTGTGAGATTTTAAATTGAGTTTATAATATTTTAGAAATTATATATTATTGCCTCAAACAAGTAAAAATATTTATTTTTTGGGGATAAAATTGCTAATTATAAATAAACATAATTATTACATTTTTATAAGTAAAAATATTATCTATTAGGTCAAAACTGCTATCTATTTTATTCATAACCAAATTGTTGTCTATTTTATTGACAACTACTTTTTATTGTGTGAAATCACTACCTATTATGTCAAAATTGTTGACTTTTTTTTATTTTTCACATCATAACATAACAAACAAAAACTTTAATAACCGTTGTTTATTCTCTTCTAACTGTTGTGTAAAAAATTATGCTAGTTTATAAATCATTGCTTATTCTTCACATATTATTGCATAAAATCATTATTAATTTGTTAGAAACTAATATTATGCTTATTACTCAAGTAATTATTGCATAAAATTTTCAAAACAATCACATAAAGTTAAAAAAAATGTTTCTTTTTTTTTCTTTAAATGGTAAAAGTATTTTATTCATAGTTGTCTCCACACAAATAATTCAAAAAGGGATACAAAAAAGAAAACATCCATTAGTTACAAAAAAAAAAACAAAAAACTGACAACAATGGAAAATCATTTAGATCAGTTGTACAAAATATCACTCAATTAGCTATCCACCATATTACCAAAAAAACTTTATCCATGAAATAAAAGCCTCTATCAATGTCAATCCAAGCAATAATAACATTTAACATTCTTGTGCAACTCAAAACCAACATAGCTAACCAAGAAACAACAACCATGTAATTGTCAACCCCTTTAACTAGTAAACTACACCTTTAACCTCATAACCAGACAACAAGAGGTTTTAATTTGACAATTGCTAGATGGGCCATGACATTTACAAAAGAATTACATTCGTAGGGTTAATAGGTAAATGCATATTACCTTTGGTTAACTTGTTAATGTCTTGAAATACCGCAGTCCAAAACCAAGGTCTAACACCACTGTTATTTACCTAGGATACCACTGTAAGAGAGTCACTTTCAATTATCAACATAGCTTTTATAGCACCCTACCATTATCTCTACAATTCCATCACTTCTAATTGATAAAAGTTCTACTTCATTTATTGATACTTCTATAGGCATTAAATAAATGCAATGGATTTGCTCATCATGAACTCTTAACACCCCTTTTATTCCTAATAGTACACTGGCACCAATGACAAAGATTGAAGGTGCTTTCTAATCTCATCCTCTTTAATAAACATCTTTTCTCTTGGGAGGCAATATATTTGCAATGTTTAGCACAAAGTCATTAGTTGAAAGGCAATTATGAGACCATTTAGCTTTAAATTGTCATAACATACAAATCCAAATCAAGTTGTAAGTTTTTTCCATTATAAAAGGTTTTCCTTTGAATATCAGCTTATTTTTGGCTAATCAAGTGGATCAAATTATTGCATAGAACCTCATCACCCATAATTTATTTGATCAACAACATTTTCCAAATTTTGACTATATCTCTTATACTGTATTTATCGACTTTGGAGTAACCCAGTGAATTTCCCACCATTTTAAACAATAACACTAAGCCTACCAAACTCAATTACAATGGAGAAATGGATGGTCAACAAATTCTTAGGGCAAGGAACAAAAGGGGCACATTTTATCTTGTTGCTCATCACCATATATTTGTGCTTTGCATTTCTTAACAAAAGAGGCACATTCTATTATAGAACCAAACCTCACTAAACGCACAGTGTCAAAACAAAAGTCTCTCCTTAAAGCCTTTCTTACAAGTCATAATAGGATTTTACTATGAAATTCCTACTATTATCACATTGTCAAATAAATTTGTCTAGTTCCCTTTATGAAAAGCAACACATTTTCAATGTATTGAATAGACTCTCTAATTTTTCCTATTTCCCAATTGAAAGGATTTCAACACTAATCAATTTACCACTCTCATTTGTCATTCATCCATACTCCAAAACTTCTGACCAATTCCAATTTATTCAATATTAAGGTGAAAAGTCTTAGGAATCTCCATCAAAGTGGTTCATTTCTTATTTGGGTAACATACTCCTCTCCATATATGTGGCATCTTCAACAACTTAGTGCATTATTCCCATTGCCATTATTGGTAGTCATTATACCTTGCTTAAAAAATTTTCACCCACATTGCCTAGTTATAATTATTCATCTTCCATTCCCATTTAGTTAGAAGACCCAAGTTACAATTTCTAATTTTTCCTATACTTAAATGACCACGTGACTTTGCTCAGTATAACAAACTTCACCCTGCATGATGAATCTTTTTGCTTCTAACATCATCACTGCAAAAAAAAAAAAGAGTGTTGAATCTTCTTTATTCTAGCTTCCACACAATTTGACATCTTAAAAAGAAACATAAAATAAATAGAAAGGGATCACAAGCAAGATTTTGTCAACACCAATTGTCTGACCTTTGAAAGAAATTAAGACTTCCATTGAGCTAGTTGAACCTCCATCTTTTGAATAACAAAATCCCACAACCCTTTATTCCTTGATTGACCCCTAAAGGAAGTCTCATATATTTCATCAAAAAGGAATTCACTTGACAGTTCCAAAATGTAGCCTAAGTTTTGATCGTCACTTCGTCTACCTTAACTTCATATATAGTTGTTTTAGTGAGGTTCATTTTCAAACCTAAGCAACAATTGAAACATCAGAAAATGCTCTTATAGTGTTTTATGGATTCATCCTCAATAAAGCTAAAAAGGATAGTATCATTGGCAAACTAAAGATATGAAAACCATAAGTGTTATCAAATGTCAATACCTTTAATCAGACTTAGGTTTAAGCCCTTTTTGAGAAGTGAGTTTAGACCCCCTACAACCAACAAAAATAGAAAGGGGGACAAAGAATCCCTTTGATGTAGGCCTCTCGCCATTTGAAATTGTTGGGTGGGACATTCATTAATGAAAGTAAACACTAAAGGGGTTGATATACACTCTTATATCCATCTTCTTCTTCTTTCACCAAAGTCCATGTATTGCATTATCACTTCTAAAAAACTCCACTCCATCATATCATAAGCCTTTTCAAAATCTATTTTGATGATAATCAATCCCTTTTTCTTTTTCTTCATTTCTTCGATAATTTTATTAGCAATCAAGATGCTATCTAAGATGTACAACCCTTTTAGGAATGCTAACTAAACTTTCTTTCCCACCTAACACATTTTATTATCCAATACTTTAGTTAAAATTTTATAAATACAACTCACCAAAAAGATAGGTCAAAATTTAAACATCGACTTTACCACTTCTAGCTTATAAATTAATAATATGAATAAAGCTATAAAAGATGTAGAAGTTTTTCATTATCATAAAAATTTGTTAGAAAATTCATCACATTTTATTTCACCAGTTCCCAATGGTGTTTAATGAAACTAAAATTGAATCCTTATGGTCTGGATGTCTTGCTACCATCATAATCTCTTACTACATCCTAAACCTCTGTAATCAAAAAAGGACTTTCTAAAATCATATTATTAACCGTCTTTAATTTGTGAAAAGAGAGAAGCATCTATTTTCAAGCATGGTTGCACAAAATCCCTTAACTGATGTTTAAAGTGGGTGAAAATAGTATGTGTGATTTCCTCTAGTTGTGTCAAATTTGCATCACCCACAGCAATATAGTTTATGAGATCCGTTCATTACTTGTAAAAAGCCATGATATGAAAAATTTTGGAGTTTTGATCCTCATTCACCATCCATTTCAATCAAGATTTTTAAAACCATTCAAATTCCTCTTTTTGCAAAGCTTCTTAGAATGTGTTCTTGCACCTAATTAAATAAACTCTCTCAACATCTATTAAATCAACTCTTTTAATATCTGTTAGAGTCTAAGTTTCCTATTTCAAAGTAAGTTGCTCCACTCTTGCATTAGCCATTTTTAGCTCCATCTCCCTCTTTGATTACTCCTTTCTATTCTATGTCTTAAGGTAATATTTAACAACCTTAAGCCTTCCACTAATGACTTGCCTTGGAATATCACTAACTACAGATTTTTCTTAGACATTTTCAATCCCCTTATTTACTTGCTTATCATTTAACCAATAATTAAAGAATTTGTCTCAATGTTGAGGCATACACCAAAATGATCAGAAAAACCATAATCTATCCCCCTATTGTTTAAGGCTAGTCGCTACCCTTATCTATTCAGCATCAATAAGGAACTTATCTAATTGGCTTATAAAAGGAATTTCCCTAAAATTGCACCAAGTGAATCTTTTGTCATGCATTGACATATCAATCAACTCCACATCATACACAAATGCATTAAAACACTAGATAACCAATTTATCATCAAACACATGCACCCATTGATTTTTTGTCAATATTGTATTAAAATCACCCCTTAGGCACCACTAACCCTTAAATTTTTCTTTCAAACATCTCAACTCGTCCCACAACTCTTTTTGTTCCATAACATTGTTTAGCGCATAGAAGTTCACCAACATCACCTTTTTCCCCAAAGGAATGACCAACCTTTCATGACAATGAATCGATTAGCCACATTTATTGTGTAATTGAAATATTGTTGAATCCTAAAATGTCGCTAATCCATTAACCACCCCAATTGCTTTGGTTTCCAAAACCTGAATACTTGTACCTCACCAAACCTGCCTCAACAATGCATTAGCAGTACATGCAAGTTTTGTTTCTTGAATAAATAAAATTCCCAAATTAATGTTGGAAACCCATTTATGCATTGCCCATCTTTTCATACCTTTACCCAAACCCCGCACATTTATAATTGTAAGAATCATGAAATAAATTATATCCTTAATTGAGAACGGAAAAAAAGACACAGGGTTATTCTTTTTCTACTTCCTCCTTCAAGACAAGTCAAGTAATAACAGCATCTTCCTCCCACTCCACATAGAGCCCCATCAGTTTTCCAACCCCCAATACCCAAACTACTTTCATATACGAGACTTAGTTTTTAAAATAGATATGTCCATCTAAAAGTTGTCCATCTCTGAATGCACCACAACTGATGTCACCGCCCTGTTCTTTAATGATGTCTTGGTTGGTGGTCTTTAGTTCACGCCCTCAACCTTCCTCTTTCTCCCTAGTGACATGGGTGTTTTAGTCTAATCTTCGGGTCTTGTCGGGGCAATCATCAGTAAGGGACTCTCTTTTAGCGTTCCATCATTAATCTCACTTTTTTCCCTTGGATGGATTCCATCAATACCTTGTTAGTATGAATCGTTCTAAAGATCTAGGCCTCCTACAGATCAACCTAGAAAACTTGTATTTTGAAACTCAGCCCGGATTTTGATTAGGCTCTCCAAGCCTACTGTGGACTTACCTACCCCATTCGACTTAAGACCCGAGAACCTTATAACCCCTTCTGGTCAGTATTTGGGAGCTCATTTGTTCATCCCAACTGAGCCCACTAATGAGAAGTCCACGATTTGAAGTTCTGTTAGATGAGCCTAACTGCCCCTCAGCCCGTTGAAATAATTCCCAATCGGTCAAACCTTGGGTTTGGGCTTTTCAGGCAGCACATCTTTCGTTCTGTCTTCCCCAAGCCACCTTGCTGTAGAAACCGTGTGTTTTGAATCCGAACACGTGTCCTCATGCACTGTGGTCGGAGTGTCGTGGTCGAGTTCTTTTGGATCCATTTCCCATGCTTTGGCTCCCTTCCGGTGAAGCATCAACGTACTTATTAACCCGGGAATCAAGTTTTCATCTGTAAAATCCGTCATCACCTGTTCCTCTCGGCGCCTAAAATCTATGGATTCCATCTCCTCTTCACGACGCACTCGTAGTGAAAAGAGTCGATTATCAATACTCACAGTCACCAACAATGGGAGTTCAACGGCCGCCAAGATCAAAGCCATAAATCGGCATACGTCCAATCTCAGTTTCATCTCTGACTGCCTATCCATATCTAAGAACACTCCCTAACAATTTCCAAGTCTCGACAGAAAATCAACGTTCCAAGCTTGAAGTGGTAGGCCTTCTACCACAACCCACATCCGTCGATTGAAGCTACCCCTTACTCGGAGACCAAGGATGCACACTCAGAAAATGTTTCTTTAGCCATTCCCCTTCACTACCCTACGGCAACCAACATCATCTCTTCTTAGGAATCAAAAAATGAGTGAGGCACCTGTGATCCACCAAGAATCGCGACTCTAAAGGGGAAGGTGTCGCCCCTCCGGAGTGGAGTGCAAAGGGAAGCAACAAAATTAAGGGTTATTGGCTAACCCCCACTGCAGACCGTTGAATCCACTCCATCACCGTTTCATTCTTTGTGTTGTATGATAACAAAAAACCCTCTCCACTTTCGAAGACAAAATTTGCTAATCAGTCAGTGAAGATTTAGTCTCCCGTCATGGTTTACCTTCTACCACCTCCTTAAAGGTTCTAAGGAAGCTTTTGTTTACCGTGGCCTTATAAATTAATCAGGAAAAGTTGCTATAAGCTCTCATTGAGACACACGCCTTTTGGTTTCGTAAGGTTGTGGAAATAGATTCTCGGTTAGCTCTTCAAAATTCTTTAAAGAGGGGTGGGGTGGGATCATGACCTCTATTGACTGTTATTAGCTCCTTCACCCACGTCGAAGATGTCGACTCCAGGCAATTTTTATGCACCTTTAATGATATGGGATGGGCCTCTCTCCAAGCTGATAAAACAGGCCGTTAAATTCTTTAATCCCGTTAGGATAAAAGGAAAGACAAATCTTAAATTATGTCTTGTTTTTTGTTGGATTAATTGGGAAAACCAGACGAAAGTTTTATCTCATTAATTGAAACACAATTGCTAAGCCAGAAAAAACATGGTCGGGTTCATGAATTAGAGATGCAAGGAACCTGAACTAAACACTTCTATCAACTCTTGGTTTCGGAGAACTCTCAGACTTTATGGGTGTAGACCCTAATAGCTAGGTGTTTGTACAAATGGGATCATAATTCAAACTTACTTGTTTTCAACAATGAAGCGCCACATTAGACTCTCAAAATATTCTACCATTTGGGGGGCGTCATCAGTTGGATTATTGTATTTTATATATAATTAATATTTTATCCACACACTTTTATATATGTGTGTGTGTGTGTACTTTCCAAAAAAACTAAGAAACTCTCATTGATATTATAAAACATTTCAATGATCTAAACCTCCAAAAAGAATACCTCGACAAACTTCTTAGAACTTTTGAAAATAAACCTCATTCAACCCCTCCTTCTACTTCAAAAGTACCCTATGACCTTACCTCATTCATATCCAAATCTCATACCAAAAGACATACACCTACCATACATGATCTCCAAAAGGAAATCAAAACCATCGAGATGGAGATAAAAGACCTCAAAGCCAACCCGCTAAAAAATGAAGAAGCAATCCACCTTTTACTCTTAAAGGCTACAGAAAAACAGGAATCTGATCTTGAAGAACCCGAAGAGTCTCAAGATCCTCAGGGACTCCAGAACCTAGACAAGCTACCGAGGGACTTTCTCTTCATTCTGGAACAGCTAACCATGTGCAAGTACCTGGTAAGAGTGACGCTCAAACTTTCAACTGATTTCCAGCTTGATGTCATTGCATTATTTGATACTGGTGCAGATTTAAATTGCATTAAGTACGACATTATTCCTCAAAAATGTTTAGAACAAACCCATAAAAACCTTTCCATTGCAAATTCTTTAAGGCTTCCCATTACTGGGAAAACCACCGCATATATTCAAAATCAAAATTTTCAAATCAAAACTTCTTTCGTTACTGTCCAAGATATCCATTGCATTGTCATCTTAGAGACCCCTTTTATTAATCTCATTACGCCCTTATTCTATCAATTATGATGGTATATCTTTTAAAACAAAAACTCATAAACTTGTTTTCTCTTTTATTGAAAACCCCAAAACCAGAAATTTAAATATTATCAAAGCCTACTCTGTTTATCAAAACAAAATTAATAGTCTCATCTCTTCAAAAAAATTTCAACTCTTTGATCTACAGAAAAATCTTTCCTTTGAAAGAATCCAAAACCGGCTTCAAAATCTCGCTTTTCGACAGAAAATTTCAGAATTTCAAAATCTTTTACAAAAAGAATGTTATTCAGATATTCCTACTACTTTCTGGCAAAGAAAACAACATATGGTAACTCTACCATATGAACCTGATTTTGACGATCGACAGATCCCTGCCAAAGGTAGGCTCATTCAAATAAATGCAGAGCTGGAACAACATTGCAGACATGAGATAAGGGACCTAGAATCCAAAAATCTTATTTCAAAATCTCATTCTCCTTGGTCTTGTGTCGCCTTTGATGTTAACAAAGACTCTAAAAAGAACCCCTCACTTGGTTATCAACTACAAACCCCTGACAAAGCACTTCACTAAATTAAGTATCCAATACCTAAGAAGTCGAGACCTTTGCCAAAAATTACATTCATTATTCATTTTTTCAAAATTTGGCATGAAATGTAGTTTTTGACAAATTCAAATTCACCCACGTGACCGTTACAAAACTGCATTCACCATTTTATTTGAACAATATGAATCATTTGAATTAAAAAATATATTTTTAAAATTTCAAAGAATATGCTTATTCTCAATTCTATATGAATTATATTGATAACATTTTAATTTTCTCAAATTCAATTGATCAACATTTCAAACATTTGAATACATTTTTCTTTGCTATCAAAAGAAATTGACTGGTAATTTCACCGTTTAAAATTTCCCTTTTCCAAATTAAAGTAAGATTTCTTGGTCACTATCGTAGGGCACCATTGCTCCCATAGAAAGGTCCATCCAGTTTGCCAAAAAATTCTGAGACAAAATCCTAGAGAAGACTCAACTCCAAAAGTTCTTAGGAAATCTTAATTATGTATTATAGTTCATTCCAAATATCAATAGAATAGCCATCGAAACCACTGAAGAAAATATTTCAATCCTCGACAATCTTAGCAACATTATCGAAGATGCTGTTGCCTGTCTAACTCTCACAATCTCTCTCCACTTTATTGGAAATCCTTTTCATCTTAAAAATAAAAATGCTGAACTCCTCACCAACCTCCGTTGCAAAAAATTCAGTGACTTTCAGAACTACAAGACAACCTTTCCTACCAAAATAGTACTGAAAGAAAACTCGAACCAATCTGAAAAGAAAAGTTCCTTGCAATCCTCCCAACCTTACTAGGAATACATATATATTTATATATAAAAGATAGAATTACTATAAAATAATATTTAACATATTATAACTAAATTATTTAACATAAATCACAAAATAATATACACATTAATTTATAATTTTTTTTCTTACTAATAAATTATATATTACATTGACCATAAAAAATTATAATTTATATTATTATATCTAAATATATTAAAGTATCTTAAAATCTTGAATTATTCATAATTAGATTAAACTAATTTTTTCTAATATCAATTTGTAATAGTTAAAATGATGGTCGAAATACGTAAAGACCTTGTATCAAACTATCAGATAAAGAATAGTTTCTATTGAGAGGAAAAAAAAGTTGGGGTTTCACCTCAGAAATGGAAAATCACCAATCTTTATCACACAACAAAGCACTTGGCTGAGTCACCTTGTTGAGAGCGGAGGCCAAAGGTCTATGTTCACCACTTTAGAGGATGATGATATAGTTCATTGTGTTTTTTTGTAAGATGAAACGCCTACAACAACTAAGATTGCTTATATTCATGGAACGCCCGTCGCGGTACAAAAGAGTTTACAGAATGCCTAGCAGAGAAGACTACTCAGTTAACCTCTTTAGCCGCCCAATTTGCAACATCATTTAGCTTCGTCTGCCCATAAAAGTCTAAAATGGACCTTGTTTTCTCTCTGATGGAAGTGCCCCTCATCACAAGGACATGATACTAATCCTCCATGCAAAGCTTGAAGTAGTAGCTCTGAATTTTATCCAATAATGATTCTTACATCTTCCCCAGCCAGACTAGTCAACATTGGCCGCTTCTCTCACTGCTCTAGCTTCTCATACCATAACAAAGGAGCATTCTTCAGAAGATGGGCTTGCCATCCTTAAGTTGTTTCGATCATCCCCACACACAACTATAGCTGCCTCTTTTCTGTTATCATCCAAGCAGGAAATACTATGAGCAAAGATAAAGGCAGCTTGTCACCGACAAGTTACTTGACAATAAAACCAGATTGCACATTATAGATACACAACTCTAGTGCAGAAGTGCAAAGGTAAGAAATATACTAAAGAAGCAGCACAGGATTTCTCAGCTTGTCAACCTGTTCCAACCTTGTATGCATTCAGAAACCAATAGATTCTCTCTCTCTCTGTGACAGCTCAACATGCACTAGTATTCCATGATTTATTTCCATTTGTAGAAGTTAAAGGCATCCCCACATATCTACTTAAATCATGTTCATGAATGTGCAAAACTAAGGACTGACAATTGAAGGCATTTTCAAATGCCTATTTAATTTGCATAGCTTCAACGGACTGGAGAACCTTTGCCCTTCCCCCAAGAAAAAACCAAAGAAACATAAGGCCACCTTTTTACTTCTGGTTTCCACCAGAAGCCAGTTAAATGCCAATATTATTGTTCATAAAAATAAGTCCATATATTGAAAGACTTAATGATGTCAAAGATGTTAAGATATGGAGCCTACTAATTGATGTACTCAGTGCACAAAGCTCTCACGTACTGCAGAGTCTGAGATAGATTCAAATATACGCAATCTTACCCTTATTTTTTAACGAAGAGGCCGTTTCTATGACTTGAAATCGTAACCTCCAGTCTTACTCAACACACAAGGGTCAGATGCATGGAAGTCTTACCAGAAGAAAAAATTCATGATGTTTGTACTTTTACTTTTGAATAAAAAATTTAACACATGTGAGGCCAAAAGTTGGTGTTTACCAACAAAAGTGAGAGCTGTTTCCATCGAAATGTCTAGTTTGTTTTGGAGAATTCCAGCTATAGACAAGTCCATTTTGGAGGTAGGCAAAAATTTTTTGATTCAACATGCATTTAGCTTCTCACATCCTTAATTTTTGAACAATAGAATCCTTTTTCTAGAAGGCTCAACATCATCACCTAATTTATCAAGGGATCTATTGTCAACATACCAAATTATTACCCTCAAAATTATACCTTGAAAGGGATCTTGTAAGATTTGCTAGAAATAATGTGAATTTAACCCACAAAAGACCAGACAAAAGTCTTGTCCCATCTCTCCACTCCCATACCAGTACTTCAATCAAATTCAAAGTTTTCTCTTGGGCAACATTGAAAAAAGAGGACTTTTTGACATTCATTCTCTTGACATAAAGATGCATAAAACAGTAATTACAACCAGTCTACTACAACCTTTATCAGTCTTGCATGCTATTCTTATTGTGCAATAATCTAGTGAGAAGCGATACATTATGCCAAAAGCAAAAAGGACTCAGCCTACAAATGATTTGAAGCGAGTTGAGTTGCAGTATATGTTCAAAGTAATTAGAGGAAAAATTTCATGTACTTGACTCCCACAACCAGTGCTCGCGAGGCTGTCTCTGTGTGCGTAGATATATGCATATAGAGAAATATTAGCAAAGATTAATAACAAACAACTATATCTTTCAAGACATAATGTAGTTTGTGATCCAAAATAAATGTGACACCATTGCCCATGCTGCTTTAAAAATCATTATGTCAAGAAATCTAGATTATTAGATGCTCTGGCAAATGCAGCAATTGGAATAACTACTAATTGACAACAACAACAGCAGCAGCAGTGGAGTATTAATCCCAAATTTAATTTGGGTAGGCTACATGAAAATTTCCTGCCATTCGGTTCTATAATGCACTAAGTCAGAGACCTAATAGTCCTAATCCTTCTAAAACTAAAGATTTCCAAGTCAACCCAGGTCTTCCTCTCCCTCTCTTCATGCCAAAAGGCCTAATTATTAATCAAGAGGGAATAATAATGACCACAACCAAGAGATTTCTTACAAAACGTGATATCAAGAATCAAAACATTGAGCACAGTCACAAGGCTAACAAAGAAGAATTTGAGCAACAACAATTGGTAATAAGTAATGACAAACAATGAAACTGCTTCTAGTTGAAGAGATGAGTGCCGAAAGGAAGATGAACTGTGAGTCTTTTTCAGTTCAACAGTAACTTACTCCATCATGAAATATCTATATTTTGTCTTCTTTGCTCCAAGTATACCTTCAGTAAATCATGAACTTCATCAATACGTTTCATAATGAATTTTTTCAAAAAATCCTCATTCTTGATATGTAGCCACCAAGCAATCTTTTTGTCCCTTTTGATCAGCTTCTTTGACTCCAAAACCTTAAGAACATTAATTCTTGGAAGAATCCTTTTGTCAATTGAGTACTTGAGAAGCACAAGAGTAGTAAAAATGTTCTGTGGCCCCCAGTTAAAATGTTCGGCATATAAATTCAATCTGCTCCTGAGTTTCTCCTCTGAGCATGCCAAACAATGTGGTATTCGCTTAAAAGCCAACAGAATCTCCTCTTCGGTCCACCCCAAACTCCTCAACGCTTATATCTTCTTCCGCCATACTGACTCCTTGACTGATAAAATCACTCTGAGAGCATCTAGAAAATTAGGAGCCTCTGGTTGAAGGCCCAAATTCTTAACAAAATTTGGGAATGAGATTGATTTCTAGTCTGCAATGGAGGACCCAGGGATGCTTTTTTATCAATTGGGCCAAATGGGTGTCGGAGAAGCCATGAGACTTAAAGAACTTGAGCACAGCCAGAGGCTTATGGAGATTCTTTTCATCGAGCTCAAACTTTTTGCAGGCTGAAACAGCAGATTTTAAGGAAAGCCCACAAGAGTTAACAAGAAAGTGAACTGTAAACGATGAAGTAATAGAAGAAACTGCTAAAAATGATTGCAGAAAACGCATTTGTAGCAGAAGAGGCAAAGAATTTCTAACATAGACATTAATCATCTTCAACCGAGACACTTGCACGACAAAATCTAAGTGCAAATCTTTTTTGAAGTCTGATTGGTAGCCCTAAACATATCATCAATGTTATAAACCTTTCACGAGACAGCAAAATCCTATGCATTCTTCACCAAATCGTAGCATGGCTCAATTGTAATCCCGTACCAAGTTAAACACTGTCTGGTGAATCAAACACAAGGCTCCCATCAAACAAAAGGTACGTAGCCGCGAGGAAGATAAATTTGGCAGATAGATTCAATGACTTTGCATCAAAAAAGGGATGTGGGTCAGATTCTGTGGCATATTATCCACAGACCTCAAGGCATAATCTTGACAGTTTATCAGCAAATAACAATCATCAATTGGCAAAATCAAACCTGGGTTTTCCCTCAATTTGAAACCTAACTTAGTTCTGCATTTTCCTGATCCCTTAATAGATTCAATTATATGAGAGTGGAGTGAGGCCGCTCTTATGAGATCCAAGGCAAGATCTCTAAAACTCTCATGAAAATAAACTAGGCATGTGCATGGCTTTATAATACAAACATATATGAACCTATATGAAAATAAACATGTATGTTATTACCTATATGAACCTACTTTAAGGCATCTCCTATCATACAAACATATAATAACATAAGTATTATTTTCAACTTTTATATAAACACACTTATCAATACCAACAATCGAAAAACCATTAGAGATCAAGACATTATCAAATTTTTCATACCATTATTTAGGTACTTGTTTCAATCCATACAAAGATTTAACAAGTCTACATATCTTTTTTTCTTAGCCAAGAACTACACAACCTTCAGGTTGTAATATGTAAATCTCTTTATTGAGATGACCATATAAAAATGTAGTTTTAACGAACAAACAAATTATAAATAGATGTCAATACAATCAATATTCTAATAGATGCAATTCTAGCAACATGAACAAAGGTATCAAAGTAATTAATGTTCTTTTTTTGTGTATACCTTTTTACTACAAGTCTAACTTTGTACTTGTCAATCGATTCATCTAGTTTATATATATATTTTTTTAAATATCTATTTGCACTCAATGGGTTTGGCACCTATAGGCAAATATCACTCTTTATAGCTTTTAGTCACAAACTAGCATTATTAGAGGATATTACTTCAATATATGTCAAGGGATCATTGTTTACTATAAGAGTGCAAAAGTCATCCCCAAATGTCTTTTCTTTCCTTTGTCTCTTACTTATCCTTAATTCAGATTCAGGAGAAGTGTTACTAGGCACCTTCTCTATCTCAACTTTAAGGGCAATTAATAACGTTAAATCCTTTCTCATTGAAAATATATTTTCAAAAAACTCTACATTCTTAGTCTCAATGATAATATTTGTCTCAATAACATTACTCTTAATAACAATAAAATAATATACAGTATTATGTTCTACATAACCAATAAACATACAATTTGAGGTCTTAGAACCTGTCTTCCTTTTCTTTAATTCAGACAAAAGAACATTTGCAAGATACACCCATACTTTCAAAAAGTTCAAACTGGGAGTGTATCCCTTCCATAACTCATATGAGGGTTTTTCCAATTTTCTTATAAGGGATTTGATTTTGTAAATAATATGCTAAAAGTATTGTCTTTCCCCATAAATTATTAAGTGCCCTTGAATTGACTAGTATAACATTTATCATATCTTTCAAAATTTTATTCTTTCTCTTCGCTACTCCATTTGATTCGGGTGAATAAAGGCTTGTGATTTCATGTATAATACCCTCTTTTCACAAAAATCTAATGATAATTGTGAACTATAATCGCCTCCTCTATCTGAACTAAGTCTCTTAATCTTCTTATTTAACTGATTTTCAACTTCACTCTTATATTTGATAAATACATCATACACCTCATCTTTATCTCTTAACAAAAATACTTCAGTATATTTAGAATAATCATCTATAAATGTTACGTAATAACATTTGCCTCTTCTTGTCATGGAGTTTTTTTAATCACCTAAATCTGAATGCACTAAACTAAGAAGTTCTGTTTCTCTGTGAACTAATTTGTAACTCTTTTTAACTGGTCTTAACACACACTTCACACTTATTGATACTACTATGTAAATTTTCTATCAAACTAAATTGTTTCATTTTCCTAATATAAGGATCACTCGCATATCTTAATTTAGCATGTCACACATCATAAGAGTCAATAAGATAAGTAGAAGAAGTAGATGTATTTCCATTATTGATAACATTAAGTACATTTAAAATGAAAAGTCCTTGGTTGTAGTAGCCCTTTCTTACAAACACATCATTTTTGGTCATGACAACTCTATTAGACTCAAAGGAGACCTTTACTCTAACCTTTCCCAATAGGGACACAAAAACCAAGTTGATGCATATCTCTAGAACATGAAGTACATCATTCAAGGACAACACCTTTCCAAATGTAAGCTTACTAAGGACTTTGTCTTTACCCAAAATAGGTGTTATTCTCGAGTCTCCCATGAAGACATTTTCTTCTCCATCACGTATTGGCTTGTAGGAGGTGAATGCACTTCTATCCCCACAGACGTGTCTTGTAGCACTAGAATTTATTACCCACTCTTTTAAGTCAGTGACAACATTAACTTGGGAAATGACAGTAACAATAACATCTGTGTCCACCCAATTGACATTTGGTATGGCAAAAATGCTATTTCCTTTCTTATACTTGCATTAAGGGACATGATGCCATAATTTTCCACACACATAACAAGTGCCTCTCTTTTTAAAGGTTGGATTATCAGTTTTGGGCTAATCATTCCTTCAGGACCTATTATCATACCTTTTTCTGTTATGATGATGATGATGACTGTGATGGCTCTTGTCTCCTCTCTTTTGCTCCACCATATTTGCCCTTGACACCATCTTTTTTGCCTTTACTTCTCTCAATCAAATTTTGTTTTCCTCCTTAATTAAGATATGCATAATTACATCCTCTAATGATATGTGCTTTCTCTTGTGTTTGTGTTATTACTTGTAATCATTTCAGGACCGTGGAAGCTTTTTAATGAGGCAACCTGCCACATACTCCTTTAGTAGCTTGATGTTCTCGTTCTTCAAGTCATCAAGCAACTCGTGATATTCATTGATTTAATCCTAAACACTCATTTCATTAGACATTTGAAAATGCAGATGGTTAGTAACAACAAATTTTTGTGTACCAGCATCCTCCACTATATATTTTCTTTTCATTTTTTCTCATATTTCTTTTGCTTCTTTTGAAGAACAATAGACATCAAACAGATCATTGGATAATGTGCTAAGAATTGTACGATGATAAACTCTATCAGCTTGTTCCCATACAAGAAATATTTTGTCATAATTCTTAGAACTAAACATTGGCTTGCGTTCAGAAAGAGCAAAAGCAAAACCTAGAACATCTAAAGCAGAAAAAATACATTCTTGCCAGTGTTTAAAGTGAGAACTAGTAAACATTTCAATCTCGGTGGTGTTTAGCAAGAATTTGGGAGCAAGTGAAATATACTAAGTCTAAGAAGTTTAACCCACATTTGCATCCATGATAGTAAAAACAGAAATCATCCTTAAGATTGTTAGAATAAATATACAAAAATAGATTGAAATTTGGATGCAAAAAGGATATTTATCTAAAACGTGCAAAATCACTGTCCTTAAGGATAATTTCGCTCCCGTAAACGAATTGTTACAGTACAACATGTTATAGCAATGATCCTCCCAAGATATGACAGATCTTCCTACTGGTATGCAACCCACAAGTAGAATAACAGAAACAACATAAACTTATAAAATCCAAAAATTTCAGTATTCAAGGTGTAAGAGGAAGGAGATAATGTTTTTTATGTACTGGTTTATATAGAGAAGTAAGAAACTCTATTTATATTACTTTTGGTTTAATGTCTTATAAATATGAAAATTAAAGTTGAAAATAATGACTTGTGGTTATGACTTATATGAGAATTAAGGAAAAAGTTAATGACTTTAAGTGCTAGTTTCTTAACAGCTAGTTTCTTAATAGTTAAAAACAACTAGTTTGACCAACACAATTGAAGAGTCTCAAAAAGGTTTTAGACTGGGTGGACCAACCAAGGCTGATCCACTGTGTGGGGTCACATTGAAATTAAAATATTTTAAAATACCTTTATTCCCAACAAAGATATGAATATAACATTCATTATCTAGTTAGTTAATTGAGCGTATTTTGTAAAATGAAATGCCAAATAACAACTAAGATAAGAGTTAACCATGACGTGAAGCTCTTATTCATGGAAGTTGTAGTATAAAACAAAAACAACAATAAAGTTTTAAAATCGTAAATTGAATTAAAGTGCAGCTACGAGAATTTTTTCACTGTCATTGGTAACATTATTAGCATTGTGGATTGACAAAAGTCTAATATGGATTATTATTATTATTATTGTTTCTTTTGTTGTGATGAAAGTGCCAACATCCCAAGCACATTACACAAATCCTCCTAGCTATAAGCCCATTATAATTCTTACTCCTTCCACAGCCAACGTGAGCTGGCATCTCTGACTACTCTACCTTCTTCTCCTACTAAAACAGAGGGGGGCATTCTTCAGAAGACGGTTTGCCATTCTTCAAGCTGCAAACCGTCTTCTGAAGAGATCAGTACCCAAAGGAATTTGAACCGTGCGCATCTTTCAGTGCAACTGTTAACTTATTCCATTGTTAAATATTTGTGTTCTCTGACTCGTTTGCTCCAAGTTCTCCTTCAGTAAATCAGGAACTTCATCAACATACTTCATAATGCATTTTTCCAAGAAATCCTCTGATGTAGGACAAACAACAAAAATAAATAACATAAAAACCAACTCAAAACAACGAACCAACTCGGGGAAACAACTCTATATCAACTGTGTAGAGATGGCTAAGGAACTAAATAAGAAATAAAGTATTCTCCCTCAATAATAAGAACATATTCTTAAATATTTAAATAATATAATATCTACCTTAACAAAATTTTAGGTAAAATATTATCATAAATACAAATTATTAATAATTTTCTAAACAATTGAAATTTCTTTCATTATTCTTCATCATCCTCCTTCATTGATCGGTAGAAACTAAGCAATCTTTGTTCCCATGTTGATCAAATTCTTTTGACTCCAAAACCTTCAGAACCTTAATTCTCGGAAGAATCCTTTTGTCAATTGAGTACTTGAGAAGCAGGGAGTAGCAATGATGTTCTGCAGCCCACAGTTAAAATGTTTCGCATAAAAATCCAATTTGCTCTTGAGTTTCTCCTCTGGGCATGCCAAACAATGTAGTACTCGCTTAAAAGCCAATAGAAACTCCTCTTCAATCCACACCAGGGTCTTCAACACTTCTATTTTCTTCCTCCATACGGACTCTTGACCGATAAAATCACTCTGAGAGCAGCTACAAAATTAGAAGCCATTGGTTGAAGTCCAAATTCTTAACAATATTTGATGCATGAACTATTCTATCGTGCAATGCCAAAACAGCACTTGGTTGCATCACAATCATCTTTGAGATGCACTTTGCAGACACTCCCTCTTTTAATTCAATGTTTGGTAGCATTGTAGCCTTCAAATCTTTTGTCATCAAACAGGGAGAACGCTTGCTCGCCACAACTTTCACATTACCGTCAAGTTAGCACCTAAAAAATTGGATAGATGATTTAATATGGGAATCTAAAGACGCATGCACTAATTGTGCATTTAGTAAGAAAAGGTCCTGCAGAAGTTGACCCACAAAGCCATTTCCAATAAAGAAAACAAATTTAGGCTTGAGATTGTTTTCTAGTTTGCAACAAAGGACCCAGGGGAGCTTTTCTATTAATTGAGCCAAATGGGTGTCGGAGAAGCCATGAGACTTGGAAAGCTAAAGGATTGTGTGAGGCTTATGGAGGTTCTTTTCATCGACCTCACACTTTTTGGAGGCTGAAACAACATTGTCTAAGGAAAGCCCACAAGTGTTTACAAGGAATTGAACTGTAAACGATGGAATAATAGGAAAAACTGCTGTAGATGATCACGGAAAATGATTCTATAACAGAAAGATCAAAGAATTTCTAACACTGAAATTAATCATTTTTTACTGAAATGCTTCCATGGCACAAACTAGGTTTTAACAATTTGCTTGGTGGCTGATTGTTAGCCCTAAATATATCATCATCATCATAAACCTTTCATGAGACTGCAAAATCCAATGAATTCTTCACCATAAACATTTTATCATCATCAAACACAAGGCTCCCATCAAACAAAAGTATGTAGCCATGAAGCAGATATATTTGGCAGATAGATTCAGTGGCTTTGCATTAAAAGGTGAACGTGGGTCAGGTTCAATGGTTTCTTATTCACAAACCCATGACATAATCTTGCTTAATTTAGTAGCTAAAAACAATTATCTATCAACAAAATAAAACCAGAATTTTCCCTTAAACTGAAACTTCAGTAAGTTCTGCATTTCACTGACAAGAATTCGATCAGTCCCACAAAATTATAATTGCTAGGGGCTTATTATTCCAATTCTATAAAAAATGGATACTAGACAGCGTAAAGCTTATGGAGGTTCTTTTCATCGAGATCAAACTTTTTAGAGGTTGAAACAGCAGATTCTAAGGATAGCCCATAAAAGTTAGCAAAAATTGCACTGTAAATGACAAAGTAGAATGAGAAACTGCTGCGATTGATGGCAGAAACGTTGTTTTGTAGTGAAACAAAAAAACAAAAAAAACAAAAAGAAGAGAATTTCTGATGCATACATACGTTAATCATTTTCGATGGAAACACTTCCAGATCAGCAATTGTAAGTTCAGATTTGAATCAAAAACAAAGAAGGAGATTGCTTCAATCCAAATGGCCATTTGGATATTTGGCTTATCATACAGATTTGGATATTCAAAAGTTAATAAAGATCTTAATATCCAAATTTATTTTATCCAAGACTTTAATACAAAAGTTAGCTGAATAATCAAACAGATTATTCCTTATCTGAATTGTTTAAAAGGCCATATGAAATTAATATGTTTGGTCTTCTTAACATCATACTTGATATCTTTAGAGAGAGTCACACTTCCTAAATTATTATGTAAATTTTCACTCCTCTTAAATTCTAGATAACAAATTCAGGTATTTTAAATATTTTATAAGCCAAATATCATACACTGCGACTAATATAAAATTGTATACCTTAAGCAGTACTGTTGTGTAACACTAACCATCTATACTACTGAAATATAATACCGATGGAATTTAATGTGTTTACTTAGATCGTGGTTTGAAAATCTTGCCCCTTTGTTGGTAAGGAATCCTCGGAGGCTCTGGTTATGGTAACTTGGGGCATTATGGAAATTAAGAAAGCTACTTGTTTTTGAGTTCAAATGGCCTTTAAACTCTACCGATTTCAAGGATGATGAGATAAAGTGACCTGACAACCAGCTCGGAATTCAGAAAGTAGAAAGTGGTCTCCCCCGGATATGGAGGTCGTCGAAGTTAACACAGATGTTAGACATTTGGCTTCCAGCTAATGAAGACTGACATAACCAAGAAAAACAAAAACAACCAGCAAGAGGGTCATTGATTGATGCACAACCTCTTAAGTGCAATGTTGAACATACTTTGTTCACTCAGAAATTCAGAAAAATAAAACATTTGAGTGTTTAGGAAATATAATAGAGGTGCAGAATTGGATGAACTTTAAAAATGCTCTTCCTCTCAATCTGCTTCAATCCTTGTATTTATCAGCAACTAACATGTAGATGGTATCTGTAGGTGAGATCTCCTAAGTGAGCACAGACTAAAGAACACAAGCTAATGACGACAATATCTTGAATTCAGCAGATTGCAGATTTCCCATTAAGCACCATGAACTTGAGATGCACCAACGTTTCATAATTATTTCCATTTAATGAAGCTAAAAGGCAGTTGGGAATACCTATTTAACTCAATGATCACAACTGTGAACTATATAGATCCAACACCATGGCATAGTGTTGTGCTAGAGTTGATAGGCTCTTAAGACCAGCTCCAGGGTCATCCTGATCCTGACGAACATATGAAAAAAAGAGATCCACTACACAAATGTTATTTTGAGACAATCTCTTGGCCCCATAATCCTCTACCTCCTTGCCTCTATGAGCCACCCAAGGCAGAAAGGAGCACAGATTAACAGTGTTACGTATGTTCAGATTGGTGCCTAAGTGGACAAATTTTGATTTTATTTTATTTTTTTCTTGTACTTTGAAGTTAGAAATTTACCATATGTGAGGCCACAAACTTTTACCTGCAAAATATCAAAGCTGTTCGAGTTGAGATGTCTAGTTCATTTGAAGAATTCTGGTTGCAAACAATTCTATTTTTGGAGCAAAATACAAGTTTTTGACTTGACAGGCATTAGCTTTCTGACCTGCAAAATGTTTCATCAAAACATTCATTATTCCAGAAGGCTCAACCCAAACACTTTTCCGTAGTCTGATCAACAGAACCAAGTGTTATGGTTGAAACCATATTTCTTGGAAGGGAATTCAAACAAATCATAAGATTTAAAGGAGAATGTCGCCACAAGAGACCAGCCAAATGTTCCTTCCCTCTCAGCACCAACCATACCATTATTTTGATCATGCGTTTCCATCAATTAACAATTACTATGCTTTTTTGGGACAA
The DNA here is from genome assembly GCA_020141445.1 of Bruguiera sexangula. Lineage (NCBI taxonomy): Eukaryota > Viridiplantae > Streptophyta > Magnoliopsida > Malpighiales > Rhizophoraceae > Bruguiera > Bruguiera sexangula. Next base: position 7,514,053 of record JAHLGP010020640.1, on the reverse strand, counting down.
CATTTGAAAGAGAAGATCTAACCCTTGTTTTCTTGATGAGAGATTAGTAATAGAGTACCTAAGACCACTTCCCTTTAGAGTCACTATCTTGCATGTTAATGTTGGCTATCTGTTGAGAAAAAACAAAATATCGGTAAAATAAAAAAAACTAGGGTTGTCAAACAGTTCAACAAAATAGAGTTGCAGATCATGCCTAGAGGAATTCCAGAAAATATCTGATGTACTTGACCTTCCAAACTCAGCACTTAAGAGGTGTACGCACATACATGTATAGACATATATAGAAATATATTAGTGAAGATCAAAGAAGAAACAACTATTTGGTCCAAAATATAATGCAGTTTGTGGTCCAAATAAATATCCAACACCACCATTCCCCTCAACAATTAGCATGTCATGCAATCTATATTTTTATTTGCCCAGGAAAATGTAGTACTTTTGAAAATTAATGAGTGACAAAAAGCCAAATGAATGATTGAGGGGCAAAATTTTCATGAGCACAAAGTGTAAGAGATTTCTTCCCAAAATCGCCATCCATAGTAAAAACATTAGCATATGCCACGAGGCATTCAAATAATAATTTGAGTGACACCAATTGGTACTAACAAACACTGAAACTGCCCCTAATTGAGAAGAATAATCAAGAGAAAATAGGAATCAACCAGAAACTTTCTTGTCATTGCAACTGTGCCTTATTCATTTGTCATAAAATATCTATATTTTCTGCCCTGTTTGTTCCTGGTATACGTTCATTAAGCCTGGAAATTCATCCACATACTTCAAGACACAATTCTTGAAGAAATAACGCTCACTCAAATTTAGCCATGATGCGCTGTTCTCATCCAGTTTGATCAGCTTCTTTAACTCCAGAACCTTTAGAATATTATATCTTGGACGAATTCTTTTGTCAATAGAACATGTGAGGAGAAAAGGATAAGTAATGATAGTCTGAGGCCCCCAGTTCAAATTGTTTGCATAGAAGACCAGCCCACTCCTGAGTTTTTCCTCTGAATATATCAACAAATTTGGTACTCGCTTAAAAGCCAAGACAATATCCTCTTCAGTCCACCCCATACTCTTGAGCATATCCATTTTCTTCCTCAAATTCGACTCACTTACAGAAAACATCACTCTAATAGCAGCTACATAAGCAGGAGCCTCTGGTTGAATGCCCAAATTCTTAACAGCTTTCACTGCATCAACCATTCTGTCATGCACTCCTAGCACCACTCCTGGCTGTCTCACAATCAACTTTGATATAGCCTTTGCAGGCACCCCCTCTTTTAAGAGAAATTCAGTGTTTGGCTGCATTTTAACCTTCAAATTGTTTGTCAACAACCATGGAGAACGCTTACTAGCCAAAACAATATTCTCATTGCTATCGACAAAGCCCTTCAAAAACGCAATAGTTGGTTTAATATGTGAATCTAATGACCTAAGTAAAAATTGAGGATTTGATAAGATAAGCTTAGGCAGAAGCTGACCCACAAAGCCATTATCAATAAAGAACTCAAATTTGGGCTTGAGATTGTTATGCACTCTGCAGTTGAGTACCTCAGGAAGCTTTTCAATCAATTTGGTCAAATGGGTATCATCGAAACCATGAGACTTAAAGAACTCGCGCACAGAACGAGGCTTTTTGAGGTTCTTTTCATCGAGCTCGAGCTTCTTGGAGGCTAAAACAGCAGATTCCAAGGAAAGCCCACAAGAGCTAACGAGGAATTGAACAGTAAATGCAGAAGAAACTGCTGTAGTTGACTGCAGAAAGCGCTTTTGTAGCAGAAAAGGCAGAGACTTTCCAATGAAATTAACCATTCCCAAACACAACGATTCCAGAACACAGAGTGACGTCCAGATTCAAAGAAAAACCATTCACGAGAGCCAAAAAGACAGATGCACTGTCTTCTGGGGAGTGTGAATAAACTGGAAAAGCCCAAAATCGAAAGCCAATAATAAAAATACAAATATCACATCTTATTTGGCCATTAAAGTGACACATTTAATCCAAAAGCATACCAGGTATGCTGTCTGTGGCCAGTGTTACCCATTTCTTGGTGCTCGGAGCCAACTGCGGGGAAGACGGCGTGAAGGACCGGCGATGATACTCTCGCGACTTGTCTGGGTACTGTGTTGTTCTGTTGCCCGAGCCCTTGTTTGTTTTTTTGAGTACGTGTTGTGTTATTGCGTCTTTCCTAGCATGTAAAATGGGCCGATCCATATTTTTGTACAGTCCCATTTTTCCAACACAACCCATTCGATTAATTAAGTACTGCAAGCTCATGTCGGGTCATGCCCGGTTAAATTCTCGTGTTGTGCCTGCGTCACCTTTTGTGTTTGAATAATGCTATTTGACGCGAAAGACTTCTTACCATTCTTATTGACTTGTTTACGTGGTACTTTTTTTTTTGTTCAAAATTTATAATAATAAAAACTGCTTCTCAGTCTAACGCTTCTTTGTGTAAACACAAGTTCATTCATTCAATTGTTCATTAGATCACTCTTAGCTAAATCACTTCCTTATCGACAGAGGTCCTCAAATTTATCAGGCCGAGCTTTACAATTGGCTGCACCACGATAGAAATTGAAAGATTAAAAATAAGAAAATTGTTAAAATAAAAAAAAAAGAGATTGATTATTTAAAAAAATTAATTTTTAATAATCAGTCTAAAAAATTAAAATAATTTTAATATAATTTTTATTATTTAAATTCATAAATTATAAAACATTACATTTATATAATAGAAAGAGTTTAATTTATTATCTATAAATATAAAAATAATTAGACTTATTAATAAGAAAATAATATAAGATAAATATTAAATAATATACAATAATAATAATAATTTATTAATTAAAAAAATCCCTTGTGCTCCTCAATCCCTTGTGGTGTATAAGGAGTGGTTGTTTGATGAACCATTCCCATGGTCTAAAAAAATGAAATATCACTTATATCACTATGAATTAATTCTAATATACTTGGAGATCTTTGGATACTTGTAAATGCACTTCTAGTTATTTTTGTTAACATACAAGTTGTGCATTTCTCTTTAGATGTATCAAAATGTGGTAATAATTTTAATTTAACCATGTCTTGTAACTATTTGAAATTTATGTGACTTGATCTATTATGCCACAAATAAGAATGCTTAACAATATAAGTAGAATTATTATTATTATTTGCATCAATATTGAGTTTGAACATTCCATCATAAAGGTAACCTTTTCCCACAAATATACCTCTTTTTGAGAGGACAAAATTATTACCCTCAAATATAAGTTTAAACCCATATTTGTTCAAGAGACTACCTGAAACCAGATTTTTTCTAATTTCTGGAACATAGAATACATTTGTAAGAGTAATAACTCTCTCAGAAGTGAATTGCAATTCTACTTCCCCAATTCCCATAATAGGAACTATATAAGAATTTCCCATGTCTACAACAGTACCATTGGTTGCTAGTTTCAATCTTTTAAAGAAACTTCCATTCTTATAGGTAGCTTCATAATCAATCCATTAAGCATTGTCATCATCTACTAAATTGATCTCTATGATCATAACAATCATTTTCTCATTTGCTGCTCTAGTATAAGTTTGTTTTTCCTTTTTCCTTTTGAAAAGGTGACACTTATATTTATAGTGTCCTTTCTTTTGATAGAAATGACATTTGCCATTTTTCTTCTGCCTTTTATGTTACTTGTTGTCACCATTGGATTGACTCTTTCTTTTGCTAGAGAACTTGCTTGTTTGTCCTTCCTTGACTACATGCACTTTTGAAACATGAGAGACTTGCCTTTTGTTTTCTTTTTACACACAAAGCTCTTCTTCTACTTGAAGATGATTAGCAAGCTTTTCAAGAGAGATATCCTCTATTTTATGCTTGAAGTCTTTCCATAAAGGAGACAATTTGTCTATTATTAAATTCACAACAATAGTTTCATCCATAAATATCTTGTGTTGTGAAAAGTGATTAACTATTCTTTCAAGTTTAGCAAATTGTTCCATTACTAGTCTACTATCAATCATCTTATAATTATTAAATTTAGAGACGAAAAATTTCTTACTTGTTGCACCCTTTTGCATATATTTCATCTTTAATTTCTCCCATAGTTCCTTTACAATTTGAAAATTGTAGTAGACGTCAAATAATGAATCACTTATTGCATTTAGGATGTGTCTTCTACATATCTCATCATCTATCTCCCATTTTTGTCTTATTATGGTATCAATAATAATCTTACTTTCTGACTCTTCGGGTCTTTTAGTGTTCAAAACATAAGCCACTTGTAATGATACTAATAGAAAGTGAACCCTTTGTTGCCAACATATAAAGTTTCCTCTATTAAACCTTTTTAATTTGATAAAGTTAGAAGTCAACTCTTTTAATGTTCCAACGATAGTGCGTGAGAGAATTTTGCCTTAAGATTGTTGATGTAGAAGTCATGGACTATACTGGAAATTGAAAGAAATTGCTTTAAGTCGTGTATCAAATGTCACTTTCCTTAAGGAAAAATTCGCCCTCACTATTTTACCATATCCATCTTAGGTTGAGTTAGATATTGTTTTGCTCATATATATCCATGATTATATTTCATTCATAATGAATAAACAGTTTTCAACATGTTGTTTATAATGTATATTTGTAGTAAGTAGGGAGTTTTAACTTCCTTTAACTTCCCTTTAATGGGTTGGGTTAGTCCATTATGAACAAGACAACTCAACTTAATATAATTTACATTTTCCATTCACACATTATGAGTGGCAATAACCTGATCATCGATAAAAATCTCAATATTCAATTTTTCATAAGTAATTCATATAAGCAAATGAACTGTGTGAACTATGAGTATACTTGTACTTGGGAACATATTCTATGTACCTATTAAAGATGTATAGTTGTTATAATCCCCAAAATAAATTATGAGCCTTATTATATAAAAATAAATGTCTCGTTATACCCCAGATATATTTTGTCGCATTAATTTCAATTTACCATATCCATCTTAAGTTGAGTTAGATTTTGTTTTGCTCATATATTTCCATGATTATATTTCATTCATAATGAATAAACATAATTAATTAATTGATGAATACATATGGAAGATTTTAAACAAGAATAGTCTTTCTTTCATACTCATATTTCTTAACTATAATATAACCATTTTCCTAAACATATTCTGAAAGGTCGAATCATTTTTAACCATAAATAATATACTAAATAAGTAAACATTGTATTATAATTTAAAAAGAAGGTCAAAAGTCACATAGGACATAATTGTTTTTAAGGTAATAATACCTCAAGGGGCTTCCACAATGAAGAAGCATGAATTGATTCTTCTGTTTTTTTTTTTTTATTAGTCAAATAACATAAGTGGCATGAAACATGTGTTATGGTAATTATTATTTGCATGAAGCAGATGTGATTTCATTCATTTTTCTTATAACATCACTATACAAATCTTAGTTTAATCACTCTTAAGCATTTAGTCTAAGTTCTTTAAGTAACCTCCTTATTCATAAATGTTAAATTGAGATCTCATATCTAACTTTTAAAAGGTTGTATAGAGATCTCACATATTATAGTCTCATCTTGATATTCTCAAGGAAACCTTCTCTATATACATAGAATTTTGCTCACATTATGGTTTTATCTCTATATGCTCTCTTAGACTTATATGCAATTATTTGTCTAAGTGGACTAATCTTAACTAGTTTAACATATTTTGACTTTTCTCATAAAAAAAAACTATAAAGTTGCTTAGATATGATATTATCCTATGTGTTAAAATGTACTACGAATTCACATCTTTTTGTGACATAATGTCTTTTATAAAGTTATACTTGGTATTAATGTGTTTGATTTTACAATGATGCTTGAGATTTTTTACATATGCAATAGCCACTTAACTATCACAATATAATGTGACCACTTTTTGTTGATCACCGCTTACTCTCAAATGTTCAAAAAATATCCTAAGCCAAATAGTTTCTTGCACTACAACTAAGCAAGTTATAAATTCAACCTTTATCATTGATAAGGCAATACAAGTTTGCTTCTTGCTACTCTATGATATGACAATCAGTTAACAAAAAAATATATTTTGATGTAGATTTATGTTTATCTATATCTTTACTCCAATTAGCATTTAAATAACCAATTAATGGTAAATCATTTCCTTAATAATATAAGGAATAATTTGTAGTGCTCTTGAGATACCAAAGTATTCTCTTCATAGCTTGCTAATACATTTTTCTTAGGTTTGATTGGTATTAACTCACCAATCCCACAACATAACAAATGTCAGGGCATATATACATCATATTGTATATCAGGTTACCCACTACATTAGAATATGACACATTCTTCATTTCTTCATATTCTTTTTGTGTTTTATGACACATTTGAAAGATCAAACCATCACCATTAACAACAAAAGTATTAATGGATCTATAATTTTAATTCTAAATTGCTCAAGGATTTTATAGATGTAAGTCTCTTGTGATAGAGTTAAGAGTTTCTTGGAACAATCCTTATAGATCTTTACTTCTAATATGTAAATTGCCTCACCTAATTCCTTTATTTCAAAATTAGAGGACAACCATTCCTTGATGGTACTAACAAACTCCTTATCATTCCTAGCTAATAAAATGTCATCTATATATAAAGATAACATTACAAATTTATTTTCAAATCTCATTACATACATGCAATGATCCTCTTGAATCATTAACAAGTCATATGAGATTATTACACAATAGAATCTTATATTCCATTGTGTAGATGATTATTTTAGGCCATAAATTGATCTTTAGAGTTTACAAATTTTATTTTTTTGACCTTGAACAATGAAACTTATAGGTTATTTAATATACATTTCTTCATCAAGCTCTTTATTGAGAAAGCTATTTTAACATTTACATGATGTCATTCTAAATTCATATTTGCTACTATAGCTAAAATTAGAAGAGTTGAGGTAAACCTTACTACCAATTAAAAAGTTTCCTTATAGTTTATAACCTCTTGTTAAGTATAAACTTTTGCCACTAAGTGGGCTTTATATCTTTTTATGAATCCACTTGCCTTATGCTTGATTTGGAGAATCCATTTATGCATAATAGCATTGCATCCGTAGGCAAATCTAAGTCCTAGACTTGGTTAGGTGAGGAAGTAATAAAATTAAAGGGTACATGGTTAAGTTTATAAATAGCCATCAATAAAACATCACCTTAATAATATATTAGGAGATTCACTTGTGCCATTATAGACATAATCATCTCTAATAAGGTTTTGTTTCTTCTCTCTACAACACCATTTTGTTATGAAGTCCTAAGAATATTTAGTTATATAACTATACCATTTTCATTACATAGTTTCTTGAACTTTGGTTAGTTCTTAAGGTTTTAATTCTTTTATCTAACTAATTCTTTAGCATACTTAAATATTTTTTAAAGCATTCTAATGCTTCATATTTATAAGAGATGAAATAAATATGATCATAATGTGTATAATCATTATGAAAGTAATAAAATATGAGGCATTATGCCTCGTCCTCACACTTATTGGATCATATATATCAGAATGGACTAATTGTAACAGAAATTTGGCTTTAATAGCCCTCTAAAATGGTTTTTTTTTTTTATTACATGTGTTGCTAGAAAATGTTGACATATAGGGAATTCAATTTTAGTGAAAGAACTTAAAAGGCCCTTTTTAGCTAATATATTCATTCTTTCTTGCCTAACATGACTTAGTCTAGCATGCCAATATTTGCATTTATGGCATTATTGTTGGTTGATGTAATAATAAAAAGAAAAACAACTATTATTCAGCACACCATAGTTAATATCCAACACAAACAAACCATATGAGAGATGTCCACAACCAACATAAGAAGTTTTATAGTAAATATTTACAATATAACCTTTGAAAACAAGTTTATAGTGTAAACATAGAAGTACAAGAACATAAACAAGATTTCATCAAATTTTAGGTTTATAAAGGATATCAAGAAGTAATAAGGTTCAACCATTTTGCATTTCTAATTTGCAAGTGCCAATTCCTTTGATTTCTACCCTTACATTGTTTTTAACATACATCCATCTTAAATAAGCTTTAATTTGATGGAACTTTATATATACTTTTCGATCTTTAGCTACTTTGTTTGTAGCTTATAAGTCTACAATCCATATAAGATTAGATTCGAGAAGCAATATCGAGTTAGCAACATTAGCTAAATAATGAAAAGCAAGAGTAAAGAATACCTTTTTTTAGTTTAGTGCATTCACGATCAAAATGACCCAGTTTTCCAAACATGTCATTTTGGTTTTATCTTTTTTCTTACCACTGTGCCTCTTGCAATGGTTATTTTTGATCTTTTTTCATTGTTGTCCATTCTCTTTTGCTTTCTTATGATACTTATAACGCTATTTATGTTTTGAACCAAAAACAACCTTTGAACTAGTCTCAGCTTCAGCCATATTCATTTGACCAAAAAACATAGCAACCTTAAGGTGCTCCTTTTCTAAAATAAATGGTGTAAGATATCTTTAAAGAACCTAATAGTCTCATTATGCATCATATTAATTTTCAAATGTTCCCAATTAGAAGGAACAAAATGAATGATAGCTTGAACTTGCTACTCATCCATACGAGTATGACTAACTGCTTTGATTATAATAGACATCACCTTTAGGTGTTGCCTTATGTTATGATATGACTTCTTTATATAGACATCAAAATTGATTGTTAGCTCTCTCAACCTAGTGGTTAAAGTACTCCTAAAGTTGTTTTTCAAAGCTAACCACACTGCCTAAGCAATCTTATGCTTCAAAGCATGAAATGTAGGCTAATTCATAAATCCAACATTAACGTCTTCACAATCTAGATACATGTGATTATTATTTGTTTCATTAGCTCCCTCAACTACCTTAATCATTAAAAGTTTTCATTGTTTACATCGACATTCTTTATGCCACTTCTTATCCCAATGCCAACATAATCCCTTTATCATCTGCTTTTTCAACTGTTACTCAATCAAGCCTCTAGTATTATTGGAATGAATTAAAAAACATGAATTAATGTTACCATCAATATGTTTGTTAACTCCTTTAGTAATTGGACGATAATATTTAATGTCTAACTTCTCTTCTTGTAGGTAAGCCAAGGATATAGTCACTACTATTATTCGTGGCTAGCAAACTTTAACTTCACGTTGGATGTTAGAAATAATTTCTTTAATAAAAGTGTCTATTAATTACTTTTTTGACCAATTTTAAGCTTCATTAGCGAGTCATTCGAAACGATTTTGTTACTTTAAGATGGTTGACATTCAATGAATTTTTGCAAATTCTCAATTAACATTGTGATATTCTAAAGACCCAAAATGTATAAGAATGCCTTTGGTGAAATCAGCCTAAGTCAACACTAAAACACAAGTTTTAAACTAATCATACTATTAGATGACAACACCTTCTAATTAAATGGAAACAATTTCCACCTTAATGTATTCTATTGTATAATGAAAATGAAAATATTTTTCAGCCCTAAAAATCCATCCTATGGGATCACTCTTATCCTAATGAAGAAATTTCACCCTCAAACGTAATTGTGTATAATCACTATCAATGCCTTCAAAGGACTTCACTGGTTGTTTCTATTTATTGGTAGATATATAAGTAGTGTCTTAAATTGATTTTTTGCTATGACAAGGATCATTTGTTTAAGCCTCTTAAAAGACTCCTATATAAGAGATAATGATTCTTTAACACAAGTTATTATAATGTCAAAATTTGATGAGTTGTATGGAGACATGATGTACGATTGTAAATCTATAATATTAAGATTTTTCTTTTGTTGTCAAGTAAGGGGCATAAACTAAATGATTTTTTTTTTTAATGGTTATGGAGATTTGAAATAGAAATGAAATCCCTAAGAACATCACTCCATTACTAAATGATAGGAAATTAAGGGATTTAAAATAAGAAAATTACATAAATGAAGAAATAAAGGATTGATTTCTTCAAGAAAATCAGTTTATAATTATTACTTTAAGGAGATTGACCTTTAAATAGCTAAAATAGTTTTGATATAATTTTTATTGTTTAAATATAAGTTATATGACATTATATTTATATAGTATAAAAAATTTGACTTGATTGCATAAAAATACAAAAATAATAATACCTATTAATTAAAAAATAATCAAAAATAAATATTAAATCACATCACCGCCTAATTTGCTTGCAATCTTACTAACTCTCTACTACTCGATGGTGCACTTAATTATTTGGTTATTAGGTCGTTAGGTGTTAAAGCATGCAACAAGGCACAAAAATTTTGTAAGCCTTACTTGTTTTCATCATGAAGATATGATAAGTATCCAAAATTTCATCTTTTGATAGTTTAGGGCAAAGCCCAAATCCCAAATCTTTGTATATTTGTGTGAATATTGAGTTTAAGGATTATTTAATCTTTATAAATGAGATTTGGGTTGCTTTGACAATTCCTCTAGAGTAAAAGAAAGTTGAAGAGGATTTTGACAAAAATGTGTCCTTGTCTTCTGGGTTCTTTAGGCATAATAATAGAAATCATGAAAGTGGAGTCAGAGAAAAAAACAAAGAATAAATTCCATGCAATAATTATTATTATCATTTTTTATTCTTTTTTACTTTTATTAAATGATGATGAATTTTTGCTATTTCTATGTTTACTAATTATTATTATCACTTTTCCGTAGTCTGATCAACAGAACTAAGTGTTATGGTTGAAACCATATTTCTTGGAAGGGATTTCAAACAAATTATAAGATTTAAAGGAGAATTTTGCCACAAGAGACCACCAAATGTTCCTTCCCTCTCAACACTTACCATGCCATTTTTTTGATTATACATTCCCATCAATTAACAATTACTATGCTTTTTCAGGACAACATTTGAAAGAGAAGATCTAACCCTTGTTTTCTTGATGTAGAGATTAGTAATAGCTTTTAACTAAAGATTTTTTAATCAATTTAAGTTTACCTATCTATCTCCACATGTCATTTACTTGAATTTGGTCACCTCTCTTAAAAAGAGCATATATAAGTTTACATTGAACATTTCCAAACTACTGTAAACATCTCTCTTAATTTTATCTCAAATAAGTGTTACACATACTTTGCTACAAATATTGTCATGCTTAACCTAGTCCTTCCTAAAGTGCTCTTATATTTATATAAGTATTCTTATTTTTATCACCCTTATTTTTTGTTTATATTGTTTTTTCTAACTCAACACTTATTATTGTAGAGTATTGTTTACCCAATTGTCATTCAATAAAATTTTCTTTTAATTTAAAGAGAATTCTACGATCACATGAAATTCTAGTAAAATATCTCCTTTTTATGCATTTAAATATTGTCCTACGAATCATGTCATCCTCTATATTATCATCCTTTTGAATAATAGAACATAAATAACTAAATGGGTCACATAAAAAAACATTTATCTCATTTAAACTAATGGTCCATTTGACTATATTCTTAGTATTGCTAAAATTGCAATGCATATATTTAATTTGTTACTAATCAACTTAAAAATCTTAAAATTTAGTGTGTTCATTCAAACTTCTATTTTGCTATTTAACTTCTTCTTAGTCTTGTCTACTATGACTATATTATATGCAAATAACATACAATGTAAAATATCATATTAGATATAACTAACCAAGACATCTATAACCATTATTAATGGAAAATGACTTAAAACTGACTTATAGTGTAAACTAGTTATAATGGAAAAGTCTGATGACTCATTTTCTACTGTTCTCATAGGAGTCATTGTTCCTTTGTATATGTTTTTTACTAAATTAATAAATTTTGTGTTTTTTTTTAACTTATCACTTATTATATCATTTGTTTACAAATTTGATTATAATTTTTTTAAAAATCAATAAAAATTATTTGTAGATTTTTTTGATAGTTTTTTATTAACTTTTAAGAAAAAAGATAACTTATGCTTTGATCTACCCGACATAAACGTAAGTCACTTATCTTTTTACACTAAATTAAAAACATACAAAATAATAGAATGAAAATAGTGTGCGTAGCTCATAGTAATGCAAACATCTATTCATTAGCCAACTAACATGACCTAAATTATCAATCACTTAGACAATAAATGTTAGTCCCTTAAGCCTGTTAGCTTAAGAATGCAAGGAGATTGGTGACACGATGCACCAATTCTTGCAAGAGGAGTTAAGCGTGGGCACTCAACTAAAGCAAGGTGGATTAAGGGCATGTGTACAAAAGTATGGGATGATAGGCTAATGTGTGGGAATCAAGGATAGAGTCATTTGGGGGTGTTGGTTAGGTGTTAGAGGCATGCTAGGAGTGCAGCAACATGCTGTCAACGGGGTGTGATCACTCAAACACATTAATATCTCCTCCTACCAAACGACCAGATTCGGGCTAACATTAGACCATGATTGGTTGCAGCTAGCAGGCACTTGGAAAGTGATGGGGTGGACCAAGGTAGAATTGTCTTTTCATAGGCTACAAATACAGAAGATTATGGATGGTCATCTCCATCAATTCATAGGAGTGGTTATAGCGGTAGATTTGCATGCTTCTAGAAGTCCTATCCAAGCTAAATGTGTTAGCATAAACTCCCTGAGGGAAGGAGAACATGAGTGGTTGTAGAAAGTGGCTGAACAAGTCCTTGATAAGATGTCAACCTCACATTGAAGGGAAAGGTATGATCTTGAAAGAAAATGGAGGATTTATCCCAATATAAGGAGCCCCACTATGCATGATTGGTTGGCAGTCAAGTCATGCATGTCTCTAAGTAGTTGGGGTGTCAACTACTAACACTATAAATATGTATAGTGTGACAATTAAGGGCGATAAGGTGAGACACACACAGAAAAGTGTTGAGAGAACACTTGTGTGAGAGAGGTATTGACATCCTTTGTATACTTTGTAGAAAGTAATAAAGGTTGAGAAGTTGATTCCCACAAACATTTTGTGTGCTTCTTGTGTGAAAAATTGGCTGAAATTAAATGCGACTTAGTACCATCACAAGGTCAAAGATTTAAGTGAAATCATTGGCCCTATGCAATAAACATGAAAATAAATTAATCATAGTTACAAAAACATATATAATCTTAGGATTATGAGAAAAACTTTGATTTATGATTTTGCTGCTTACTTGGAGATGTGATGGAGCGTGATGAACTAAAGAGGAGCTTAGGTAGTGGTTGAAGAAGAAAAGAAGGGAGCATGTTGGGTCGTTTTGCTTGATGTGTATATATTTTAAAATGATATATTTTTTACGGATGGATTTTTAGTACTTTTCATCTGCATCCAACCTACTAAAAAGTGGTTTTAGAGAAATAAAAATTGTTAATCATTTTTTTACTTCAGTTTTGGCAGATGTTACTCTATTATTTATTTGTTATTTTCATCGCCGCACCTTACCTCCTATGCATATTCCTTCTCTTTTTTTTTTAAGCTCTTTTATTTCGTTACAATATAATATTGAAATATTAAAATATTTTTTTATCAAAAATACTAACTTAATTTATTATTTTATATTATTATTATTTGTAATTAAATATTCAATTTAAATAAATAGTAAATTCGTGAATTCAATCAAATTATTCAAATCCCTTTTAAGAATTCTTAGGTCTAAACCAAGCAAAAACAAAATCTAGTCAACCCACCCTTTTCCTTTCTATAAGAAAAAGATATCATGAATGAATTCTCTTTAGCCATCATGTTATGTGTATTTGCAGAGTCATTGATATCTCTTTACGTTAGGTGTTAGACTCACTGAATAGGTTACATTAGCGTTGCCTTAGAGGAGAATGAGAAGCCTCTCAAGAATAGATAGTTTTGGTTCAGCTATTGCTGATAGTTTTAAACTTGACAAACCTTCTTCTACTTTACCAGTAGCTGTGTCCGCTGCCTTACACTTGGTTTTGTTGCTTGCTCTGTTCGCGACGTTTGCATGGAAGAAAATCAAGGTAGGAGACATAGAGGCATCTAACAATTCCAGGGAGAGTTTTAATCAGAAGTACTATAAATTTACCTTGATATGTTGTCTCAGTGTTTCATTGTTTTGCCTTACCTTGTGTGTGGTGACAAGCTCCTATTATTGTTACAAAAGCAACCCCTCTGATAGTAATCCATTGACCCTTTTGGATTTTTTGTTAAGAGCAATCTCATAGGGTGCTCTTTGCATTTATTTGCATCCTCAGTTCTTCTCTCATTCAGATGACAAAAGCTTTCCCTTCATTTTAAGACTTTGGTGGGGTTTATATTTCTCGATTTCTTGTTATGTCCTCGCTAACGACGTAATTTTTCGACACATAAACTTCCTCACAAATACAATACTTGGTAAGCGATGTGGTCTACTATTGTACACAACAGCTTCCTATGTCGGCCCATACCTTATAGACGTATTTGTTCAATGGCTTAATGGGCAAGGGGCGTGCAGAAATGAGGGATACCTTTTAGCTTTCACCTTTTTGGTTGCAAAGCTTGTAGAGTGCATCTTAAGAGGCACTATTTCTTTAAGTTGCAACAAATTGGCATAAGGAGCCTTGAGGTCTTGGTTGCCATGATCTACAACAAGGTTTTGACTCTTTCAAATCAGTCAAAACAAGTGCATACTAATGGAGAAATCATCAATTCCATGACTATCGATGCAGAGAGAGTTGGTTATTTTAGCGAGCACATGCACAAACCATGGATGCTCTTCTTGCAATTAGGCTTGGCCACGTTCATATTGTACAAACATCTTGGGCTTGCTTCAATTGCTTCGTTTTTTGCAGCAATAATTGTCATGCTACTGAACTTTCCTTGGGCATAATTGCAAGAAAAAGTTCAAGGTAAGTTGATGGAATCAAAAGATAAAAGAATGAAGGTGACTTCAGAGACATTAAAAAATATGAGAATTCTCAAATTTCATGGGTGGGAATTGAAGTTGATTTTATTTTGTTCCATATTTTTAGTTTGATTGCATAAAAAGGGAGAAGAATAGGCCTATAAGAATTGTCTATTATTGTCTATTATGGTCTTTCCTAATAAGAAATGGAACTAAAAATAGGATCTTACAATAAAATTGTTTTTGTAATTTGAATGAAGTAGATTAATAGTGATTGTTCATATCTCACTCTCACATTCTTTTGGTGATAGAGCAGATCCAAACTTTATGAGTTTGTTTTTGCAAAAGTAAACGAAATTTATGATGACAACAAATTCTTGTTTTTAAACTTTTCTTTTTTTTTCAGAAAAGGAAAGTTGAAAGCCTTTTTTTTTTTTCCTTTAGCATAGTAATGGCCAGAAGTTAAATTTGTTAAATGTTAGAGAAGAAATGAGAAGTAGGTTCAAAACACTATAGAGATCTCCAACTAAACCCATATTCTAAAAGCATTTTTTAGGGAAATAAGAGTCTCAACCTGCTCCCATAAGTGGCTTAATTTGCCAGCAATCAGCACCATTTAATCCATAAATTATCATGAACCAAAATGGGAACTACGTTTGCCAAAGGTTACTGCAACTCATGTAAACCATCATATGAAATTAGCTACTAAGGTGTTCTCTCTCTGTTTTCTTTTTTCCTTCTTTTTTTTTTTTGGGACGACTACTTAGCTGACACTTAATTGAATGCGTGGTGGGAACAAGAAGGTAGCAAACAATTAGAGAAGCAACAAATTCAAATGAAATAAATGAAATCAGTTGTTTAAAGATTAAAAAAAATTAGTTTATTTGTAGAAAGGATAAAAAGGAAATTTATTAATTGCAAAAAAAGAGAAAGAAATATAAGAATTTCTCTTTGCAAAAAATTAATCTTTCCTAAAAATATTCAAATTAAAGTATCCTTGTTTCTCTTTTTGTATTCTTGACTCTTTCTCTCTCTTTGCTTATATGTGTGCCATAGCAGAGGTTTCAATTCTTAAGTTATCAATTTTCCTTTTTTGGCCACTAGATCAAGAATCTCTCATTTGTAAACTCTCAACAATGCAAATGAAATAAAAGTTAAAATGTCATAATATAATTCCTAAATCTATTATATATTTCAATAAAAAAAGTTATATATTTGTTTTTCAAATCTATTGTACATTTTAACAAAAGTGTCATATATAATAATTAAATACATCGTATATTTTAATAGAAGTGTTGTATTTATTTTCTAGATTTATCTTATATTTAAATAAAAGAGCCTATTAAACTTGTCATATATTTTAATAAAAATATCATATATATTTCTCAAATTTTTTGTATATTCTATTCAAAGTGTTGTAGTCTATTTTTTACAAGTATCTATAGTAGCAAAATCTTAAATTAACACTATCCCAATTTAAGTGTTGGCTTGTCAAGAAAATTACTATTTATTTATAAAAGAGATATAATTTGGTTTGGTAAGATTGAATTTTTAAGCCTTATACAGTGCATTGGAAAATTTTTTTCAATGGGACAAATCATAGTCTAAGTTTGATAAATATATATATATATTAATAAGGATAACCTATAAATAATTATTGAAACTATGAGTGTATACAATAGATTGAACTTTCAATTAACCTATCAAACCATAGTTGTGTATATAAACAAAGATATTGTAAGAGCCAACATCACAATATCAATATTGGAAGTTGTTTGTGACAAAAAAGCTTACTTAAATATTATCTCTTACATTATGGGTGGAAGAAACTTTTCATTATTATTGTCTTTAAGCTAATGTCATGGACATATGTCAATGACAACTATATTCATTCCATCAATCACATTGTACAACACTTTACAAGCATTATATGACACTTTATGGATATAACACTTTTATTAAAAGTGTCGCAATCTATTTTCAAACCTGTTATGTAATCTTATTAAAACTATCATATATAATTCAACGATTTATGATATATTTCTAAAAAAAATATTGTATATAATTTTTAAACTTGTTGTATAATTCACTTAAAAGTATTATATATGATTATAAATTTTATCGTATGGTTCACTAAAATTATTGTATTTAATTCTAAACCTTGACTTTAATTTAGTAAAATGTTGTATATAATTCACAATCTATTGTACACTTTAATACAAGTATTGTATATATTTTCCAAACATATTATATATTTTAATAAAATTAGCATATATAATTTTTCAAATCTATTGCATAATATAATAAAAGTTTGTATATAATTTCTAAACTTTTTTCTACAATTCATTACAAATATCCATGTATAATTCACATATAATTCAACTGAAAGTTTTGTATATAATTCACAAACAAGATAAGTTCTCAAAAAGTCCTAAACTCTTAAAAATTTTTATAATTGAGTTTTAAACTTTTTGAAATTTTTGAAATAGTTTAAAACCTTTAATTTTCATTTCATATGAGTCCTTTTTTAGGATAGAAATTAGTCAAACTATTTGATACGTAGTTTGACTTAATGAATATTTGTTGAAAAGTTCATTATTACTTTTGTTTTATTTATAAGAGAAAAATAAAATGAAACTTGGTATTGTTTTTTCTTTTAAAAAAACAAAAATGAAAATTTGAGAGTAACTTTTTATCTTTTTTAAGAAAATTTTAAAAAAATTGAGAGTAGTTTTATTTTCTTTTTCAATATAATAAAAACAACTTTTTCTTTTAAAAAGAAAAAATGTGAATTTAGTAGAAGTTAAAATATTAGTATCAAGTGGTAATATTAGTATATAATTTAAGACAATGATAGAAAGATTCTCCAAACTTTTATAATTTGTGTTGCTTTTAGTTTTCTAAAATGATGAGAACTAGTAGTTTTCATATCTCTAATTATGTAACTACAATTTTTTGTTTTCCAATATCTCTTTATTAAAGTGTGTATTAAGGCAAGGAAAGTACAAATTATAATATTACTTATATTATTTCTTTATTCTAAGAGTAATAAATTATGATTTGCTTATATATACAAAAGTAGACAATTAAAAGTATACGCACAAAATTTTAACATCATTATTACTTTTTTAAAAATTTAATATAACTATTAAAAGCTTACAATCAATAATTTTTATTGACTTGTTAGAATTGAAATTATGATAATTTTAAACATCATTATTTTACATAAATTCTAAGTTTATTATGATGTATTAAGAAAAAAGTTAAGAAAGAAAAAGACTAAACTAATATATTTGGATAAAAAATTCAATTTAATATATAAAGCCAAAAACTCAAAATTTAAAAATTAGCAAAAAACTTATCTTGTGACTTTTGGTCTTTTATTGGACTTATAGCTTACGGAGCTAACCAATGTTAGAAAAAAATTAATCAACTTAATTTTATGCATTAAAAAAAAATAGACGAAGTAAAGAAATACAAAAATGTTAGAATCTATTGTTAGACAAGAAATTACTAGTATAAAAGTAAGAAAGTTTTACGCTGACATTTATCTTATTATAGATTTCATTCTCGTGCTATAAATAATTTGATAAATATTTTGCAAAGTAAATAACAATTAAAATAACAATAACAATTATCATTTTATTAGTTATAAAATAAATCAAGAATGAAACCATAAGTATATACTTCAATCTTTTGTAGAAATTTAATGGTGTAAATAATTATATAAAAAATAACATTAAGTATATGAACATAAAACAAAGTTATAATTAAAATTGTTGATCAACGAATCTGAATACTTACCATCTTCTTCTATGCTTATAGAAAAAGGGGTTTATGACTACAAATTTATATCATGCTTAGTATGATGCTAACCAACAATGAGTATTTATAAAATCTTTGACAAAAATATTTTAATTGCTATTTTTTTTCTTTTTTAGAAAAGAATGAAAATTTAAGATTACTTATTTGAAACTAATTTGTTTCCTATTTTAAGAAAATGAAAGAAGATATTTGAAATATATTTTTTTTCTCTTTTTAGAAAATAAATAGAGGCATTAATTTTTTTTTCTTTTTAAGAGTAAAAAAAAGGAAATTTTGGGAGTAATTTATTACAAATATATTACAGAAAATTAAGGAAAATTTTCACATAAATAAAAATTATGATGTGACCAAAAGAGAGTAATTGAAATTTTCTTTTAGCTTTAGGAATAGTAATATACATTAGGGTTAAACTTGCATAATGTCAAATTTGTAATATTTTGTTACAAAGTGTTAATAAGAAATTACTTAGATGTTAAACTAAAATTTAATTATTATATAATTGTAAATAATGTTGCAATAATATAATTATATATTGAAATGAATACTTACTCTTAATGGAGGAAACTTGTAAGGAAATTAGAATTTTTAATATTCCTATGATTTAAGCCCAATTTCTTAATATTCCTAACCCTATTCCATTTGTTTTATTAAATCATCGATTCCTTTATTTTGGTGCTTTTATCTATTTGATCATAAGTTAATTTGTTTATCATTTTATTTATTATCATTATTTTTTAAAAAAATATTGTAGGCTTTAGTAATACTTTGTAAATAAAAATTTCTTACAATGTAAATGATATAATAATAAAAGATAATTATTAAGTGATTATAAAAATTTTGTTCATATTTTTGTATAACAAAACTCTTCTTTTAAGGAAAAGGAATATTAAATGTATGTCTATTATTAAGACATAATTTGGCTGTATTTTTAAGAAAAAAAGTATCAAATATTATGATTCTATAGAAAGTGTTAGTGTTGGATTGTCAAAGCAACTGACAATCACAGGATAATAATATTAGATTAAATTAAAATTAAACAAACAAAATAATTCATGTCTTTTATTATTTTTTTTATATTAGCTATTTTCCAATAATGGAAAAAGACTAACCAAAATACTTGGTTTGATCCATCCCCTCAGTTTCATATTTATGAAAAAAATTCTTACACTTTAATGAAAAAATTAAGTAAAAGACTTACATTGCAACCCTCTTTCTTATATCATATTATAATTGTCTTATAATTATATAGAGATAAATTAAGAGAGATTTAAATAAGTTTCTATTTAATTTTTTTTAAATTATGAATAACTCTTTTTATTATTTAAGATTACTAAAAGGAAATTAAACAAATTTTTATTTTTAAAGTAGTGAAAGTTGATATACTTTTAAATTATAGGTAGTTTTTCTTTTTTTAGAAAAATTTAAATAGTATAAGTTTTTTATTTTTTATGAAAAAGGAGAAAAATAGAAGAAAAATTGAATTATTATTTTTATCTTTTTCAAGAAGAATAAAAAAAATATAAAAATAATTAAAATTTAATTTTTTCCTTTTTTTCTTTTTAAGAAAACGATAAAAAAATTACAAGAATGTATTTTTAATTTAACAAAAAATCATGATGCGAAGAAAAAATAACTGAGACCTTTTTGTTTTATAATTTCAATAAAATTAATATATTAATAGATATAAATAGCGATCGACACATGCAATTAAATGTTCTATACTTGTATGTCACGATATACAAGGAAGGGGGGGCTGCTAGTTACTGAGACTCTACTAGCAATGAGCGTGGCCAGTACTAAAGGCATGCTTCAAAACTGAAGCGACACATAAGCCCATCATTATAAGACTCAGATAGAGCGTGTATCCGATAGATTATTGGATCACGAATTCAACCGTCATGCCATTGTTCGGATTCGTATATGTAATTAAGAAATGTAAAAACAGAAAACTAATAAGAAGAAGAAGAATAAGTTCATGGTTGAATTATCAACTTCGTGAATAGTGGGAGTTATCAACCTTTTAAGGCTCTTTTTAACTTTTAAAAACATGTCAAAAGTAGCTCTTTTGTCAAATGTCGTTAACCAAAATCCGTTAGAATGACCTTCAAGCGAGAGGCACCAAGCGTCGAAAGGGTTTAATCGAGTCCTTGTCGAGCCTCCTCCTCTGGGTCCCATTCCCATGCCGCCGCTTCCCGTCGTTGGTGAAGAAGGCTTAAGTCGTTGTCCTTCTTCGACTGTCTTTGCAGCATCTACTACTTCTTCTTCTTATTGTTGTCTGTCAGGACCCGGTTGGAAGTCTTGGCCCAATCCAGTGGTGTGAGGCCCAGTTAATAAAGTGTCAGTTGCAGAAGGAGAGCCAATGGCACCATGCATGGGATTCCAAATTCTGTTTTGCATTTGGATGTGTTCTTGAACCGTTTGCATAGGATTAGCTGCCAGATTCTTCTAAAAATTAGTATATTAGAGACGAGAGTGTCTAATAGAGTCATATTATGAGAATTGTAGCTAAATGCTAATCTGTATCTGTTCTTTCTCAGTAAAATTTCTCCTTTTCTCGTTGATCCAATTTCCTTCTTCTCTGTTTCTTCTTCTTTGTCTCCTTAAATCCCTCTTATTCTCTTTTGGATCTTGACATTGTTATAGGTGGCAACTGAGTGGTTTTGGTTTACAGTGGTTTACTTGTGCTGAATTTGTGGATTGCATTTGGAATAAGAATGTTTGGACCCTAGGAATATCCTAGAGAAAGGTGTTGAAATCAATTCAGTTGTTTCATTGGTTTGGCTCTTTATATTATGTTATTCTTTTGCAATTTTTTTCTTTTTTTTTTTTATTTTTTGGTGAATTTAATTTTATTTGCTCCACCACAAACAAAAAAGATTCATACCCATAAGACATTATCTTTTCTGCTCTTTCTTTCTTTTGTAAAGTGACAAAGATCAAAAGCCAGTATGAGAGTGAAATTGGTGATGGCTTTATTCTTTTTCTTCTCCTTCCAGTTGATTTCCAAGGACTAGGATTCTTCGTTAGCCTTGGGAATTTATGAAAGAAGGGAACTGAAAAACTAGGGAGGACACCAATTTTTGAGAAAATTCTTCAAAGTGATTACGATAAAATTTCTTTTGCGATTTTGTAGTAAAAGCTCTCTTTTTCCAATTGATTGTTGTTCTAGCAACAAAAGGAGAGTAATGGCCATGTTAGCAAAAAGTGAGTCCCATGCCTTTGCCATGTGTGTTTTGACATACCTTAGTTAATAGTATTTGAGAAAAGACCCCCATTTTTAAATGGTTGAGACTCATTGGACAAATTGAATGTTGGTAACCTAAAGACACAAAATTCATAAAATTTGTGACCCAACCATGAAATTATCCTAACATAATATACCAAATAAAATACTTAGACATAAATCAATGTAAAAGTTTTAACACAAAGTAAAAAATTATTACTGTATAAAATCTGGCCACTTTATACATAACAAGGTCCAAAACTATATTGAAAGATAGTATAATAAATTGTAGACTAAAAGATAGTAATACCTCAATGGAAATAAGAAACTATTTTGTTTGTTTTTTACAAGTGAGTCCAACTTGTTAGGAATAATATTAGTCCAAATGTAGTGCATCTATGGTTGAAAATGTTCTTTTATATTGCACATGATTTAATGAATAAATCAATTCCATCTAATCTTTCTCACCTAAGTTGCAACACAACATAATGAGAGAACCTTTTTTCTAATCATATTTAAAAAGATAACTTAAGTTTTCTATTGTACTTCCCATGAAATTTCAACAATAGTTATGGAAACTTTTCCTAACAATAACAAGACTAAAGAGGCTAGAAATATTAGTACTAATTAGTGCGTGATATTCAAGTGGTAGATTTTATATAGTGGTACCTAGATCAATAAAACCATGGGCAAACTTCATGCAAACATAACAAGATTATTATAGTAGAAATAAAAGCCCACAAAATATTTGTTCAGAGATGGAGACATGCGAGATCAACAAAGATATTTGTTCATATGACATATTTCTAAATTTCACTAATGAGACTTAAGGAATGAGGAAGAGATTTGGGTTTCAAAAGCAAGAAAGGAGACTAAAGTTTCAGAAATTTCAACTTGATTGTTATTTAGGTTTCAATGTTTTAATATTAAAATTTAGTCATTAGTGTAAAGTGAATTAATTTGACATATTTTAAGGCTTATAAGAGACAAATGTTACCATTTTTTATTAATTTAAGGAGTATGCAATAGCTCGTTTGAGTTAACCAAACATGGCTATAAACTTAAACTTTACTTCTTCAAATTGTTAGGCATAAGGGATACAACTTGCAAATTATAGATAAAATTTTAAATAGGCTTATAGAGTTGATCTCTATATGAAACCTTTGATTGATTCTCCTTTATAATTCTACCAAGCGCCACACAAGATTAATCTTGAATGACAGTGATTTGACTTTGACAAGGATCATATAGGCCAGATCTCTTTAATGGAGGCGCAATGATTTTGAATCTTATAAGGGTCATAAAGGTTTGACCTTGACAAAAAGGGTTTTTGATTTTTCAAGAGCCTTACAAGTTTAATCTTATTTAAATTTAATATTAATTAGTATTTGGGTTCTTATTTTAGAGGTTTCACATTATTGCCAAATACGTAGCCTAATCCTTGAAAAACTAATTTGAATTTTGAAGTTTTTTACAAGGTGTACAAACTTGCATTTATTTTAAGCATTTGAAGTCTTTATAAACTTAGTACTTTAAGTCTTTGATGTGGATGATCTACCTTATTGGCAACTAAGGAGCATATTTTTAAAAGCACTAAATTTAAACTTAAGAGCTAAAAATAAAATAAAATTTAAAGAAATAATGCAAAAGGTGCTTAGAAAATGTGCCTTTTCTTCTTGCACTTAGCATATCTTTAAAAGCCAAATACATGACCTATTTATAGGCATATAAGGGGAAAAGTGATAAAAAGAAAAGTTTTTTCTTTTTTTTTTCCTTCAACTATCAACCATTATACTACTTTATTCTCCTTTTTAAAGAAGAAGGGCATCACATTTGACTAAATGAAATGTAAATACACATATTTTTTGTCTTTTCCTTCTTTTTTTTTACCTTTGAAAATGCCTCCACCTCAAGGTTTAGTGAGGCAAAACTTTTGCATGCAATACAATTTAGGGCTTTAAAGGCTAACACAACATTTTTTAGAAAATATAGAACTTAAATATCAACTTAAAATGATTTAATAAATATAGAACTTGAAAACCAACTTAGAGTGATTTAAACATTGAACTTGAAATCTAGTTCAGAATAATCCCATAATTATAAAGCAATGAGTTATTGTCAAAAATTTTGTTTTCATTATGATATATGTGGCCTAATAAGATAGGTCAAAACTTCACTTCCTGTTGCAAGATATGTAGTCCAATGAGAGACATGATGTTAGAGATGTCATAAGTTAGGCTTCAAAGGCTTTTAAGTCTACACAATCTATTTACCATGGTAAAACCCTAGGATGAGGACGACTTTTGTTCTTTCCCTATAATTCTTTAAAGATGGCATTGTAATGTATTGGCTTATATCCTTATAGTTTTATGATGAGATCATTTACACTAAATTTTTAGATAATTAGGTCTTTTGTGAAGGCTTAACATCATCCCTTTATCTTATGATAGTGATCATCAGGAAGCTTTTCATGTTATACATAGTTAATGATGAGTTGATGTCACTCCTTAGTCTCAATAAAGTTTATGGATACAATATTGTTGTTTTGCTACCTTTGTCATAGTTTTTTGGCACAACTTATTTCTAGCACATAGTAGTTACCATAGTCTAGATTTTTGACTTGGCCAATGATGTGGTAAAGTTAGCTTGCATATCCCCTCAGAAGTTTTCTTATTAAGGAATATGTTCCAAAATAATGCTTCCATGTTTATCTATTAGTTGTTGAGCACATCGATGGTATCATATGAGATCTTCTTTCTTGACATCATATAACTTAAAGAGTTAGTTGATGATGAGTTGTGATTTTTCGTTAACTTCTAATATGAGAATTTTTAGTTAATGACCATTTAGAGGTTGATAATTAATGCCTTGTATTCAATAATATTATTTAAGTATAACTAATAAAGGATGAAACCGTAAGGTAACACTTGTCATTAAGGGGTGATGAACTTCACATTAGTATTAGTTTCATCGCATCTTACAAAACCTTTAAAATACATCATCCATGGTGGCAGTTTTATGTACAAGACTTCTTCATATGAAAGATCATCTATGAATTACCAATTGGTTGGAGTGTTACTATTTGCTAGAAAATTCGTAGGCTTACTTTTTGACTGCCTTTTGAGGTATGTAGACAATCTTAAAACTCTGTAGTATGACCATCCACTTAATAAGTCATCCAAATAAACTAGTTTAGACAAGATATACTTAATGGGTTAGCTTTAGCAATAAGGTAGATTGTATATGTTTGCATGTAGTGATTTAACTTGTTAATGATGAAGAAGAGCACAAGACATGTTTTCTTCGTAAGCGAGTATTTTAACTTTAAACCATTTAATGTCTTGCCTAGGTAATATAGAGTTGCCTCCTTCCCTTGCTCATTTTTTTGTGAGAGAAAAGGTCTTAAAGATCCTTCCAATGTAGTGACATAGAGGATCAAAGACTTTCTTTAAATTAAGCACCTAAGATATGTGGATTTAAAAGATGCATTTCTATGCTTTCGAAAGCCTTGTTACATGCTTCATTCCACTCAAAGTGGACATCCTTTTTCATCAATGATTTGAAAGGTTGAAAATTGCTCCATTAAGTTAAAGATGAAACATTGGATGTAGGTCAATCTTCCTCACAAATTATGTAATTCATGCACTGTTTTTGGTTTAGGCATCTTTTGGTTCACTTCAACCTTTGACTAATCAATTTTTAGGCCACATTAATGAACGATGAAACCAATAAACTTTCCTAATATCACTTTGAAGGCATACTTTAGTGGATTCATCTTGAGTTGATATTTTCAAAATTTATTAAACATTACTTTAAGGTCTTCTAAGTGATCTTTACGCTCTATGCTTTTAACCATAAGGTCATCAACATAGCATTGTACAATTTTGTAAAGAATGTCAGAAATCTTTTGCATGACACACTAATTTATGACACTGACATCCTTTAACCCAAACGGTATGACTTTGTAGCAATATATGCCCTTTAGTATGCAGAATACTGTGAGTTCTTCATCTTTTGTTGTCATCTTGATTAGGTTGTAACTAAAGGAACCATTTCTAAAGGATAGTATTTTATATCTAATGAGTGCATCGACTATAATCTCTATTTTGGCTAATGAAAAGTCATCCTTTGGGCAAGTTTGATTAAGATCATTGAAGTCAAAATAAACTCGAAGCTATCAATTCTTCTTCCTAACATGGACTTAATTTGTGATTCATGTTGAGTAAGCGACTTCATAGACATTCATCATCTTGTTTGATTTCCTTCTAGAGTTATGGGATAAGCTTTGAGTGAAATCATCATTGAGGTTGTTTGACCGGAAAATGCCCTTCTTTACAACTAAGAGATCTATTACGATCTTAGACTCGAGTTTAGTTATTTCCTTTTTATTTCAGAAAACAAATCCTTATATTGACTTAATGCTTAGGCATATTCTTGCTCCTCTTATGGTGTAAGCAAAGCACTCACAAATATGGGTCTAAGGTCATCATCATACTCCCTATAAAGCGGGTGATAAAGAACCTGTTGAGAAATAGTGCTTGACTTTTTCCAAACTGTCAATTATTTCTGGATTGAGTTTTATGAATGAGGTAAAGGTATTATCCTAAGTGAGTCAACACTGTCTTCTTTGGGACAAATAATTTTGTATTAGTTGTTTGGATGAATTGAAAAATTACTGTAAAGATATTGAAAGAAAAAAGGAAAGATAATTTTTATTTACTAAATTATAAGTGAACCCCCATGGCAAATGGATGGAATAGGCAAAAATACAGAAAGCACAGGCATTAATGTAACCTAGAAATCCAAGGAGCTTTTAGAGGGTTGGTTGGTGTCACTACCAGTTGGCAGCGGAGCAGGGAGGGATGCAATTGTCCTCACAATTGCCCCACTCCATTAAATATATAAATTATTTATCTAAATTTTTAAAGTTATATATCTATATATATATATATATATATATATATATATATATATATATTTT
>JAHLGP010020640.1:7475530-7487061 GCA_020141445.1 Bruguiera sexangula | reverse complement strand
GTCTCGCTGACCACGTGGGCCCCCCCCTAAACCATTATTACCCCCCCCCTCCACGCCCCCCCCTCATTAAAAAAACAAAAAAAAAAAAAAAAAAAAAAAAAGACAATAAGCTTAACAACAATGTATAATGAATCACTAAAACATAAGGGTGATGAGTGTAAGCATTCTCTCGCTATTAACACCACATTCAATTTATTACGATTTGGTGACCGAAAGATTTTTAATATAAATCTAACATATTATCAACAAATATTAATTAATTATGTTACTTTTGTTATGTGACACGCAAATTCATCTAAAATTGACATGATAAAATTTAATTTAAAGGGATCTCTACATTAGAAATAAATAAAAAATCTAAAATATAATAAAATTTTTTTTAAAAAATAGAATGTCATTATACACCAACATATAAAGAGTAAAAAAAAAAAGGCCGATAATTATTTTTACACTTTGTATCATTTATTTAAACAATTAAAAAATATTTAATTAATATATATTTTTTATTATTACTGTGTTACTCAGAAAGTATTCAGTACTCATTTTTGTTGTGGAAAGAAGTGCCAAAAAAAAACAAGGGGATGTCCCGCCGAACCAATCACCGTCTCTTCTCTATGCTAAAGGGTTCCCAAGTGTCACCGACAACCATCAATTCGCATACTCTCCACGCCTCTCTTCCCCAAACGAGCTCTCCTTAAGTCCTAAGCTAAATTTTCAAAACTTCAAGCCTCAACAGATAGATTGAAGCCGCAGAGATGAATAGGCACACAATTGGGAGTTAATTGAAAGATAGAAATAAAGAAAAGAGAGAAGAAGTTTAGATACGTTAAAAAGATATTTTCTTTTTCTCAAATATAACTTTATTTTTTTAAAAACTGTTTCCTTTGTCTTTTCAAAAATAATTTACTAATTTTTTTAATTTTTAAAACGAAAAATTATTATGGGTAGGATTCCTTTAAATTTTTCTTTAAAAAAATGTTCCCTTTTTTTTTTCTAAAATAACTTTACTTTCACAAAAATAACCTTTTCTGCCCCACGTATTATTTTATCAAACAAATTAATTACTGTGAATATGAGCAAAATTAAACACGTGAAACACCGTGTACCTAGGATCGAGCATCACTATCCTATTTAAAGAAACACAAACGACCTCCTTAGACATCAACCGAAGTAAAAGAAATACATGTGCATCATATCTCAGCTTTCACTTACTCTAATCCTTTCTTCCGATAAAAGAACCAAAGCGGATTCAACCATAATTTACTATGGTATATTTGGTATTTTCATTAAAAGACGCAAAAGTTTATTCCTTTTTCTTGGTTTATTTGGTATTTGATATTAATTAATAGCTTACTTCATATTTGAAAGCAAAACTGACATATGGGTACCATTAAAAGACAAGATTAGCATACTCCTCATTGTGATTGACAGCTGTTACTTGTTGCCTCCAACATGTAAGTGGTTTTCTTTCTTTTTTTTCTTTGTTTTCTTAGTTAGCCAATCCATCTGTTAAGTTTGAATAATTTTAGGTATATAACTATATATACGTGAATATGATGTAATTAAATTAATAAGTTTATTGAGATCCAAATTAAAAATAAAATGCAACAACAACAACAACACATATTTATCATTCAAATCTACTTGTTCACAAAAACAAATAATCTTTTGTAAAACAAAAGTATGTAAGAAGGATAAAAAAAAAAAAAGAAAAGAAAATGAGGTTCTTTACCATTTGATTATTTATAAATTATTATGATTTTTTAATTTATTTAATTAAATAATTAATTTTTATTAATAAATTATCAAGTTGGACTCTTAATATATATTACCTTATGATAGACAATTGCTAAAAGTTGATTCGTTCAAAAGATTAACATCTTATCTCTTTATTTTTGTAATTTTTTTATTTATAATATCTAATTTCTCATCATTTGGCATTAAAATGATGTTTTTAAGAATTTTGCTTATATTTCATAACCTTACCATTAAAAAGAAAAAAGTTTAGTTTATTTCCTTAAGCCAACAACAAAAGAAAAATCTTCTCACCATTAATTTGTAGTTCTACACCACGTCTTTTTATAACACATTTGATTCTAACACTAAAATATTTCGTGTTGAAAAATCTTTGAATCTTATGTAAAAGTCATTTGAGAGGATCAAACAAATGATGCTTGCTTAATCAAGAAACTAATTATGAGATAGTATTTTTGAATTTACTAATAAATAGAAAGAATTAATGGAGTTCCCTAAAGACAATGACCATAACTATACGCAATTATGTATAAAAGTGGAATTTCTTTGCTGGAATAAGAATAATTCCCTAGGTTAGGTTTCTATAGTTGAAAAATATTTTCATTTTCATCGTATGAAAAAATATTTTAAGGTGAAGATTGTTTTTATTTAATTGAAAGATGATGTTATTTAATGGTATAATTGGTTCAAAACCTATACTTAAGTACCAATTTAAGTTGATTTCATAAAGAACTTCTTATGCACTTTTAAGCTTTTAGAATATCACAATATTAATGGAGAGCTTGCAAAAATTAATCAAATGTCAATAGTCCTAAAAAGTGAGAGCCATTTTGAGTGATTTGCTAATCAAGTTAAAGTTGGTTATAAAAGGCAATTGGTGGGAATATTCATTAAAGAATTTATTCTTGACATCTAACATGAGATTAAAGCTCACCAACCATAAATAATGGTAACGGTTATCACCTTTGCTTGCCTAGAGGAGGAGAAGTTAGGCACTAGAAATCATTGCTTAATTGCTAAAGGAGTCAACAAATTTATTAATAGTAACACTAACTTATCTTCTTTAATTTGTTCCACTAGCACTAGATGTTTGACTTAAGAACAATTGAAAAAGTGAATGAAAAAGGGACTACACTGACATTGTGATGAGAAGTGTCATAAAGAATATCGATATAAAAAGAGAAGCTTTTAAAGATTGAGCCAATTGATAAAGCTGATAAGATAGATTATGATTACACACATTTAGATTGTGATAACATATATATTAAATATATAGATGAGCTCACAATTCATGCTTTGGTAAGATATTCTAATCCATAAACTATGAAAATTGATGAATTCTTTAAAGGATGACCAATGATAGTACTAGTTGATTTAAGTAGTTCTAACAATTTTACGGATGAGAAAATTACCCAAAAACTTACTTTTCCTATAGAGAATTGCAACAAGTTTGTTATGAAGGTTGCATATGAGAGAAATTTGACATGCTAAGGAAAGTGCATAAAGGTAAAGCTCTTGTTACAAGGTTAGACTATTTATATTGATCTCTTTTTATTATTTTTGGAAGATTATGATATTGTTCTTTCCATTAATTGGTTATAAACCTTGAGAGATATCACTTGGAATTTTTCCAAGTTAACAACAATGAAGTTTCCGTCAAATGGGCACACAATAAAGTTATAAGAAAGGTGTAGTGACAAAATCATTACTGTCACGAGTCATTAGATGGAAAACATCTTACAAAAAGCAAGATAAGAGTTCTTTGTGTATTTGTATAGTGTAGAGGTGGCAAAAGCTCATTTTATGAAGGAGAAAAAGGTTGATTTATTATTAATTGAATTCTATAAGTTTCTTTTCTGTACCTATAGGTCTACACTTAATGAGGGCACATGATCATTATATTCCCTTATTGCCTAGGAGTGTACCTACTAATGTTTGACCTTTTCATTCTCCATATTTTCAAAAGGAAGAGATTGAGAAAATTATAAAGGAAATGTTATAAGTCAACATCATCAAGCTTAGTGTTAGTACTTACTCCCCTCTTATTCTCCAAGTAAAGAAGAAAGATGAATTTTGGAGGATATACATGCATTATTAGCTACTTAATCATGTTATTGTAAGGATAGATATCTTACTTTTGTTGTTAATGAACTATTAGATGAGTTAAAAGGAGCTTAAATATTCACTAAACTTGATTTGAAATTTGATTATCATTAAATTTAGGTCCTTAAGGAGGATACTTAAAAGACAACTTTTAGAACACATGATGTGATTACAATTATGAGTTCTTGGTTATGCCTTTTAGGCTTACTAATGCTCCTTTAACATTTTAGAGCTTAATGAATGAAATATTTTGGTCACATTTACAAAAGTTTGTCTTAATATTTTTTGATGATATTTTTTTTGTATATAATTCTTCTCTTAATGTTCATTTGTCATATTTACAAATTATGTTTACTACTTTGCATAAGGATTTTTTGTTTATTAATAAGTCAAAGTGTAGTTTTGCTAGCTAAACAATGGAATATCTTGACCATATTATTTCCAAGGAAGGTGTGATAGTTGATCTTTCAAAAGTTTAGATGATGCTAGATCAACCAATTCTAAAAATAATTAAGCCATTACGTGGTTTCTTAGGTTTGACTAGCTATTATCATATGTTAGTATGTAATTATAGGAAGATTAATGTTGATTAAGCAACTCTTTTAAAAAAAGATTCGTTCCAATAAAATGACAAAACAAAGGAAGCATTTGTTCACTTTAAGCATGTTATGACCATTACACAAATTCATGCCTTACATGATTTTAGTAAAGTATTTATTATTAAATATGATGCTTTTAAACTTGGAATTAATGTAGTGTTGATGTAAGAAAGTCGTCCTATAACCTTTATCAACAATGCTTTATTGTTAAAACATCTTAGTATGTTTGTTTATGACAACAAGATGTTAGTTATGGTTCATGCAGTTATAAAATGGCATCCCTACTTGATTGGAAGGTGTTTTCAAATTCAAATTGATTGCAAAAAGTATAAAATATTTATTAAAACAATGGATTCTCTTTTATGGAGTAGTATAAGTGAATCTTTAAATTGCTAAAATATGATTATGATATTGTTTATAAGAAAGGAAATGAGAATCTTGTAGCTGATGCATTATCTCACATTTCGAAATATGCTAAGCTAATGACAATTCCTATATTGCGTAAATTTAAAATAAGTGGTGGGATGATCCTAAAACTTAGGAAATCATCGAGAAATTATAAAAAGATCTTAATTTGATTGCTCATTACACTTAACATTTTACAGACTTGTGTTATAAGTGCAGGATGATACTTGTTCCTAATTCTTGTTATAAGGACATAATCTTGCAAGAGTTTCATGCATCCTTGATTGTTGAACACTTGAGATTTCTTCGTACCTATAAGTGAATTGTTATGAATTTTATTGGAATGACGTAAAGTGTGAAATAAAAAATTTTGTAGCTAAATATGATGTTTGTCAATGTCACAAAAGTGAAATTATGGCATATCTAAGTCTTTTTCAATCTTTGTCTATTCTAGAAGAAGCTTGAATAAATGTCACTAAAAACTTGCAGAAGAAATTAAGAGAGAATGTGGTTGCATAAAGCCAATTACTTGAGATCACTCCCACAAGAGAGGTTAATGTTTAACTAGAGGTTATCATAGACCAACATATAGTTAAACATGAAAATTGAGTTGTTACTCAAATTCTTATTTAATGGACTAATCTTCCTATTGAACCTACATAAAAGATTTATCATTTTTTTAAGTAATTTTTGGAATTTATTATTGGTCAACCATAAGGAAAAGGTTGCTTTAAAGGGCGGTGAAATGATAAAATTTCCTTAATTTATGTAATTTAATAATTATTTTTATTATTTTTAATTTATAAGCATAATTATTTTTCTATTAATAGACTGTCAAATCAAATTCTTTACCGTATATATATGTAATGTCATATAGCTTTTTCATTCAAGCAATAAAACATATCAAAGCTTTTACTTTCATGGAAGTTGATCCCCTTAAAGTAATCATCAAAACCAATTCACTCAAAGAGATCAATCCCTTATTTCTCTATTTTTGCAATTTTATTATTTCCAATTCATATTTTCTTATCAAAATTGGATGGGATATGGATGAAAAAAGAAAGTTTTATATTGTTACAAGAGTTTAAAATAGATCTCAAAGTATGAAGGGCTTCTTTATTTGACTAATGTGATGTATGGGGTTTGTAAGTAGGAATGGCAATAAGCTAAAATAAGGTTAGAGATGGCTATTCTAATTTTCATCCCAATTTTAAACCTTATCTCTTTCTCTATTCCCATCCCTATTAGAGATGAAGTTTAGAATCTCATCCCTATCCCTATTGGGATCTGGGATCCCCACCCTATTTCCACTTTGAAATTAATTTCAAAATTCAATTTTTAGTTTAACAATTATGAATAGATGGATCAATATCAAAATTATAAAACCAACAATTTTTCAACAATCAAGATAAGAAACAAGAATTCATATCGATTAAATTAAAGAAAAATGTAAAAAAAAAAAAAAGATTTCAACTATAAAGATCAATCAACAAATGACAATCATAATCCAATAAAATCTTTAATAGACAACATTTGCCAATATCCATTTGAGAAACATAGACACCAAGAGAAAGAGAGAAAGTTGGTCACCAAGATTTGCAAACATGGATCTTCAAAAAGAGAGTGAAAGAATTTCTTATAAGCAAAACTAATATCAAACAAGATTAGACTTAAAGATCAGTCACTCGTTGTATCCCATTTGAGCAATTTGGTCGATATTTAAATCAACGTCAATAAATTGAGTTAAATATAGCAGCCAAAGTGATCGGGAATGCGCCTGGCTCGGAACAAGTATCGAGATCTATTTAGGCGGGGCCCGGCTCAGCACAAACTGCACGACCCTATCACCCTCGTTGTCTACGAATCAATGAGAGCCCTGAGGATATAAAAAAAGATGGGGCGGCCGAGAAACAGGGACCGTCGCCGACAAAAAACACAGTGAATTTTGCACTCAAATCTTTATTTTTTTTATAAATTTATTTTTAAAAAATTATAAAATATAACGTACAATTTATGCAATAATTATTAATAATATAAAATACTCAACAACTCTCGTATAATTTATAATCACACTCATAGAATATATTACACGTGATTTTTATACATTCTACACGATTTTATTACATATCACAGATTTTTGCCAAAAGAAGAAAAAAAAAAGGTTTCGAATTCTTTACTCACAAAATCTGTCCGTGACCCGTCTCCCTTCTATAAATAGCGATGAGATGAGCCGTTGTCAATCAATATAATCAATCGTTAACCGGACCAAAGAGCGTTAGTTAGGTGAGGCGTGGTACCGAAATGGCCATCGTCACCGGCTGTCACCTGTCTGCTTTCCCTTCAGTTTGTACTTCCACAAAATTGCCACCGAAAACAAGAAGTAGTCACCACTACTCCTCCTCGTCCCTTGGACAACCGAGCAACCGTAATCATCATCGCAGGCCAGTTTGCTGTGGCGGCGGCGCTGTCGCTTCTATGGTTTCTAATGATCAAACAATCACGAGGCGATCTGCAAATTACCAATCATCCATGTGGCACTACGACTATATCCAATCTTTAACCAGCGAATTTGCGGTTTGTGCTACGACTTACGTACTCTGTACTCTGCATACAAAACATACATACATACATACATACATATATATAGTTTAACTGTGGCTTCTTCCTATATAATTAAAGATTGGCTATGCATAAATTATGCAGGAAGAGTCACACAAAAAGCGGATCCGCAAGCTCAAGGAAGAAGTGAGGATGATGCTCGAACGGCCTATGAATCCATTACATCGGCTCGAGCTAATTGATACTCTGCAGAGACTTGGAGTAGCTTACCACTTTGAAGACGAGATAAAGAGGATATTGGCCGGCATTTACAGTGATAATCACCACACTAATTCTAGAAGAACGAACGAGAATTTGTATGCCACAGCTCTTGAATTTAGACTCTTGAGACAACATGGATATGAAGTATCTCAAGGTATTCAAAAAAGGAGTGATGCTAATTAAAGACATATGTGTTTGGAACGTATTTGCTTCTACTTTTCGTGTATTCACAGAGAGACGCGCTGTTAGAAATCTTTTATTTCCAAGTTTGAATCTTAGTAGTTACAGATATATATATATTACAAATAAGGGCTAGTTTATAGTGTACCCTAAACAAAAATTGCAAGTTAAGATACAATCTATCCATCAAATTGCAGAGATATTCAACAGTTTCAGGGATGATGCGGGAAACTTCAAAGAACGCTTGTGTGGCGACATACAGGGAATGCTCTCTCTTTATGAAGCATCGTATCATTTGGAAGAAGGCGAGAGTATGCTGGAAGATGCAAGAGACTTCGCTGCAACGCATCTTACGGAGAATGTCAAAGATAAAGAGTTTCAATTCGATTCCTTGTTAGCAAGGCATGCCTTGGAGCTCCCATTGCATTGGCGGGTGCCAAGATTGGAGGCCAGGTGGTTCATTGACATGTACGAGAAGAAACAAGGCATGAGTCCTCTTCTGCTTGAGTTTGCCAAAGTGGACTTCAACATCGTGCAAGCCGTGCACCAGGAAGATTTAAAACATGCGTCAAGGTAAAGCTCATTTCTTATTCTGCCTTTGCGAGAGGACTTTAATCCGAGATTGATTAATTTGCAGCGAAGGCACATTAATCCTTGATTTGTTTATACTTGTTGGGGTTCGAACTAGCACCCTATGACTCGAATCAATGGTATTTCATTGATTAAGTATCTCAAAATATTTATCGTATGCTAGATACACAAAACATGAAACCAAACTTCAAATTTGGAAGCTTGCATTGGCTTAAGAGTTTGCCGTCTTTATCGTTGACTTCCTTATTTTTTGAAATTTTGTACCTACTAGTTCTCGAAGTTTAACTTTTAATCTTCTCAATGAAGGTGGTGGACCAAAACGGGGCTCGGGGAAAAGTTAAGCTTTGCTAGAGACAGGATAATGGAGAATTTCTTATGGACTGTGGGAATGAGATTCGAGCCTCAGTTTGGATATTTTAGAAGAATATCCGCCGCAGTCTTTGCGCTAATAACGACAATTGATGATATCTATGACGTTTATGGCACATTGGATGAACTTGAGCTCTTCACTGATGCCGTCGAAAGGTTGTCGTAACACTTTTTTATTTTTTATTTTTTGCCCTTCTGGACTTCATAATTCGTATTCATTAATCAAGTAACATGATTACACATAACTCTATCCGGTTGCTGATCAGGAGAACTAGCTATTCAATTTGTCACATTCACTCTTCTTTATCGCATAAAAAGAATCGGTACACATTCTTTGACATGAAAATTGAAGCTAACAATTTGTCAGAATTTATTTGATACCCAAAATTTGTGACTAATGAATATTTTTACCGTTATTTTAGATGGGATGTCACTGCAATGGACCAGCTTCCAGAATATATGAAGATGTGTTACCTTTCCCTTCTCAACTTAATAAATGAAATTGCTTACGATGCTCTTAAGGAACAAGGGGTTCACATCATTCCATGCTTAAAGAAAGCTGTAAATCCTTCGACTTAATTTTTCTACTTGAGAACTTTTATCAATTCCTCTGATCGCTCCTACCATTAATTAGTTAATTTGTTTATTCAGTGGAAAGATTTATGCAAATCTTATTTGCTGGAAGCGAAGTGGTACTATAATGGATACAAGCCAACTCTTCAAGAGTACTTGGACAACGCGTGCATATCCATATCAACTCCAGTGATCCTAGCACACGGTTATTTTTCCATAGTATCACCAATTACTAACACAGCTATGAAAGCCTTGGCAGGGCATCCCAATATTATTCGGTGGTCATCAATAATTTTGAGACTTGCAAATGATCTTGGAACGTCCTCGGTATGTAAACTTTTTATATGTCATTAAAATTATGGTTTTAATGCATCCAATATACATTCATGCTTTTGTGTGTATAGATACACTAGCATTGTGTTTAGGAGAGAGAAAATGCAAAGGGAAGAGAAAAATAAAGGGTAAAAGGGTTTTGCTTATATTTGAAAAATATATGAACAATGGTGGAGATGAGAAAGAAAAATAAAAAAAAATTAAAATTTTCATATCCGACTCACTAAATTCAAACCTCTTAGTTTGGAAGGCAAATTATTGATTCCTACTTAATTCATAAAATAACCAATTATTCATATTGACGCTTTTCATTAACACTAATAAATTTTATTATAAGGGTAAAAGTAGAATTCTAACAAATATTAATTTCTTTCCTCTTAATTTTCACTCTTTTGTAAACCAAATATTTTTATCTTTCTTTCCTCAAGTATAAGAAAATTTTCTTCCTTCCACTTTTCATTCCCAACATTTTCCTTCCCTCGTTTTTCTCTCCTCTTACATAGTCCTCCCAATAAAGGTAAAAGTAACCGATACTTATTAATTGCTGTATTTTCTATTTGTCATATCATAGGATGAGCTGAAGAGAGGTGATGTTCCAAAATCAATCCATTGCTACATGCGTGAAACAGGGGCTTCTGAAGAGGAGGCTCGTTCACACATTAGATATTTGATTAGTGAAACATGGAAAAAGATGAATAAAGAGCAGGCAAATGAAGATTCTCCATTCCCTGAACCCTTCAAAGTTATTGCAATGAACTTGGGAAGAATGGCACAGTGTATGTACCAATATGGAGATGGGCACGGTGTTGTTGATTGTGAGACTAAGGATCGCGTATTGACATTACTTGTACACCCCATGCGTGTGTAATTGTGTATTAATGTTACCCTATAAGACACAAAAATGCTCGGATATCCCACTTGAATAATTGATTTATATTTGTGAATTCGGATGCATGCATACATATTTGTTCCTAGATGCCCTCCTAATTAGGGATAAAATAGCAAAGTTCAATTTGTATGTGTTATATTTGTAGCATTAAGTAATTAAATTAATTTCAAATTCAAATTGTATATTGCAAATATTGCTAATACAAAAGTAATAATAAATTTTGTGTCAGTTGTGTTGATTATTATGATTGTACGAGGATCTTGTTACTTATAAATGAGAAAAAATCAAGTATAATATAGTCATATGCAAAGTTATCAAACTCAACCCAAACTGAATGGTTTGATTGAAAACTCAGTAACTTGCATATCAAACTTTGTCAAGTCACTCAATTAGATCAAATAACATTAAACCTAGTTAAAACTCATCGGACCTAAATGAGTTTGTTGATAACTATTGACCCATTGTAAAAGTGAAAAAGGAAGACAAGAAAAGAAAAACAAGAGATACTAGAATTTTAATAAGTCAAATGTCATGGTACCTCTTATTTGAAAAGGATAATATTGAATCATGATGGGTTAATAGTCGAATGTGAGAAATTTGCTTTTCTTTCTTGGTCTATTCTGCTCCTAAATGCCTATAGATGGCTATTGCATTTGGTCTTTAAAGGAATCTTAAGTATAAAGATAAAAGACTCCTTTACTAAGCCTTTTTTTTTTTTCGGCAATCTATTATTGCAAATCTTTTTTAGCTCTCGAGTTTGAAATTTAGTGCTTTAAGAAGTAAGCCTTTCATTTGCTAAAAAGGCATATCTCCTTAATTAAAGGCTTTAAGAAGAACATTTACAAAGACTTAAAATACCTAAAATAAGTTAAAACTTGTCCACCCTATGATAAACTTTTGAATTTAAATTATTA
>JAHLGP010020640.1:7306399-7475520 GCA_020141445.1 Bruguiera sexangula | reverse complement strand
TCAAAAAATCTTGTTAACTTTTATAATGGGCTAAGATCCCATTTAATTTATTTGACCTTAAGTGACTCATCAAATTAAATAAATTAAATTAGGTAGGTAACATAACTTACCAATCACATATATTGTGACTACAAAATTAGTTGGATGACAACTTATTGTTGAATCATATCATATATGTTTTACCCAACTATTGCCTCTAAATTTACATGATCATGAGTTACTTATCCAAATCATATAGTAGGACCCATCATCATAATATTCAACATACTTAGGTTAAGGTGATCTTGAGTGACTGAACAAATCAATTCTTAAACAAAACTTTGGTTTTATACCATGATTATGAAAGACAACATGTTAAGTTCTTAATATGTACTTAATATTTAATTTAAAGGGTTTTGTTAATTAATGTCAATAACATATAATAACATCATAATTATAATATATATTACATATATAACATACAATCCTAGCATGTCATTATAATATGGATGATTATGGGCTTTATTAAGCTAATTTCCTTGAGCCAAAAAAGGATGTTGGGTGGTTAAATCTTAAGGGATTGTAACATAGTCTTCCAATGTCCTTTTGCTTGCAAACTTTTTATGATTTCTCATTTGGTGCCTTCGTCTTAATCTTTATGACTATAAATAAATTCTCTAAATTCTAAATTCTTTGATGACATAACTTTTACATAATTGGAAAAGAAACCTTAAGTTACATTTGTGAGGAGCTTAGATAAGAAAAGAATTTACAATCAAAGATTTAGACAAAGGCAGGGAACACAATCCTTATACACCCAAAATAAAACATTCATTTAACCATAAACACATTCACATTGGTCTATTAAGTCCATAACCATCCATCATGCCAACATAATCATATTATGTGCATAAATGTAAAATTGCATTTTAATTTAAGTATTGATATTGTATGCAATTTAAAATAAATTTTTAACAATGTGAACTATTGAATTAAATTAATTTTATGCTTTCTACCTAAATAGGAATCCTAATCAAATTAGGTATCAATCATATACTTAATTTTAAAGTCCTAATCCAATTAGAAAAGAATAATTTTGATCATAATCTTAATGTGGAAGACAATCTTCCTTATAAGAATAAAATCAAAATATTCTTAATTAAGAAATTCCAATCAAATTGGAAATTCAATATTCTCCGAATAATAAACAATTCAATCTAATTGAATTATCAAATTTTGAATTCCTACAAAATTTTTCAAACAATTGAGAACACTTCCCAAATAATCTAGCAATGAAAAAAGACAAATGGGACACAGGATAGCCAAATTTCACAATGGGTCACACCACAAAAACACTTCGTGTTGTGCAAGGAGGTAGATGCACTACAATGCATCACTGGCCTACATAAACATGCAATTTTCACACATCAATTGTGGTGCCTGGTTTTCCATAAACATTGGACAAAATTGCAGCAACGTGTTGCCCTTCGGTAGCACCCTTTGCTACTAAGGGCAACAATTGCTACTCTGTGGCAACAACTTTGCTACCATTGTAAGTAAAACCTTAAATGGGTATGTCCTATGCATACTTGTAGGTCTTCCAAATGTTGACTATATCTCCAAAAAAATAAAATAAAATTTGATATCAAATAGCTTTTATTTAATTTTATTTTGACCAAAAAAAATTTTGCAATGATGGGAGTTGGGACAATTGCATGCTTTTTGGTTTACGCCATGTAAAATAAGAGTTGGCAAATGCATATAGGGTGGTTCCTGATTGTTTTTCCATCTACTAGTCGACTTACAACTGTCTTTTGGCTAATTGTGTAGGGTTGAATTTTGGGCTATCTTGTTTCAAGGTTCTTACAACATCCAAGTTTCCTTTAGTTGCTGTATGGATTTAAGACAACTGTTGTGCCATTCAAAAAAAAAAAAAAAAAACAGAAAAAATGAAGAAAGATCTCGTGAAATGTCATCGATGTGCATGACAACTGATGAATGAATTTGAAAGCATCATCATAGAACATGTCCCTTAATGAGACAACTATCAAGGAGACACACTAGCTAACTTGGCCATATCATTAGCCAACTCAAAATCTAGACTATGGTGACTATTGTGTGCTAGAAATGGGTTGTGCTAGAAAGCTATGGCAAAGGTAGTAAAACAAAAACTATTTTATTCATCCACCTTATTGAGACTAAGGAGTGACATCAACTCATCATTGACTATGTATAACAATGAGAGCTTCCCAATGATCACCATTATAAGACAAAGGGACAATGTTTAGCTTCCTTCTTCATATAGTTCAAAGACACATTGTATTGAAGATCCTTTTATGGAGTATGTCTCTATTGTTTAAGTAATGAGGATGTAAAGTAAGTTCTCAAAGAAGCACATTTTGATATTAGAAGTGGACATTAATATGGACCTAAGTTCCATGCCAACTACATACATTAACCACCAAAGCCATTGCTTCTAACCATATCATCTTGGCCCTTTAAAGCCTCATGCCTTGACTTAGTTGGGTCTTTGAAAAAGCTTTCATTAGCCATCTTTGTATAGTTATGCCTATAAATTACTTCTTAAAATGGGTGGTAGCAATCTTGCTTAGAAAAGGAAAGAAAAGGCATGTCATTATCTTTATCTAGTTCAATTTAATCTATCCTTATGAAATTTCTTAGTTCCTTATCACTAATAATGGGAAACTATTTTACAATAGTTTAATGGATAAGATCTTTAAAAATTCTCATTTTAAATAATATTATGTGATTTGTGTATAATGCACCTACTAATGGTCTAGCTAAGACATTTAATAAGACTATACAACTTGCTTGGAAATGTGTGATCCAAAACAAAGAACAATTGACATGAAAGAATTTTTTTAGCTATTGTGGGCATATTACATAATTTACTCTTACACATACATTGCCATATGCACTCGTTTATGGTATTAAGGCAATATTGCCATTGGAAAAGTAGATACTATAACTCTGTATGGCTATCTAGGAAGGTTGAATTCAGGAAAAAAGTGTACAACAAGGATGAGATAAGTTAAAAGGCTTGGATAGAAAAAGGTTGTCAACATTACAACAATTTGAGTGCTAAACCCGAATGACCTATGCTTTTAACTACAAGGTTTACCCTTTAATCATTCTAATTAGGAAACTTGCTTGTTATAATGTGATGGTCTATCAACTTAAAGCATGACCTTAGTGATAAAGACACTTCTAAATGAGACAAATCCTATTTGGTGCAAGAAGCCTACATAAGCAATACTTACATGTTGCTTGACTAAGAAGGCATTCAAATTAACCCTATCGATGATAGGAACCTAAAGTGTTATTATGTGCCTACTCACAAGAATATAAATTTTAAATGGCCCAAAAAAATTTTTTTTTGACTTGCAAGAGTATAAATCATTAATGACATAATCTTTTTTTTAAAAGAAGGGATCATTATTTTTATCTCTACTTTTTTACCTTTGCTTATTAAATTCCTCAATCTTTGGTTTCTTTTTCT
Organism: Bruguiera sexangula; assembly: GCA_020141445.1. Classification (NCBI taxonomy): domain Eukaryota; kingdom Viridiplantae; phylum Streptophyta; class Magnoliopsida; order Malpighiales; family Rhizophoraceae; genus Bruguiera; species Bruguiera sexangula. The sequence continues at coordinate 7,472,021 of JAHLGP010020640.1, read as the reverse complement.
AATCAACAAAAGATGAGACTAACTTTATGATATCAAAATATGTAAAATGAGATGTTTACTACCTTTGATGGAAGCGAAAGCTAAAACAATTATAAATCTTAGAAATCGTCTTCCACAACAATGGAGGCATCTATCCCACATATTCACAAATCTCTCAAATCACCTCATAATTGTGATGGTACAAAGTAGTTGAGCAAGAAGTGTCTATTTTTGGTTTTAAAACTTAAGGCATAAGGAGAAGTCAAGATAAAGGGTTGTCATTTTCACAATATCTTCCTTTACCGCCACTGCTATGATCTATGTTATTAACCTCATTAATATTAGTTCCCTTTGAATGTTGCTATTGATCTTAGCTTCACTATAGACACTATATTCATCCTTAAAAGCCATTTCAACTAGCATAAGCGTAACCACAACATGGTGAACTCCATGTACTAATTTATCAATGTTTCACTAGCTTTTGAATGCAATTTTTTATGGTGAACTCTTATGGGTATTTTCACCCAAAAAGAAAGCCTATGCTAAGGAGTTTCTCTTCTTATGAAGCAAAAAAGGTAACATTTTCCTTATCCAATCAACTTTGATAAAACATTTCCTTCTTTTTTAGTCTACTCCAATAGAATTTTTCTTCTTTTCCTAATTTATCCCAACAACTTCAATAAACATGAAAAATTCATCAATAATAATGCTATTCGTGTGTCAATCAATGGATTAATTATCATAAAGCTCAAGTTTAAGCCTCTTAAGATCACCCAATATAAGTGAGGGTTGGGGCAATTTCCCTTTAATTAATGTTAGTTGAAAAAAAAAAAAAAGAAGTAGATGTAAAAATTAAAAAAAAAAAACAAGAAAAGAGAAAAAAGAATGAGACATAAATCTATATATATATATCTATAAAAGGAGGAAAAGAAAAGGGAGTAAAAAAAGAGAAACCACCAAACTAAAGAGAAAAGGCAAGCAATGTGTACACAATTATTTTTGTGGCACACTATATTGCATTGACTTTTACAACACCTGTTAGGCATTTGCCATTTTTGCTATTGCGACCAAAGGGGACAAAAGGAAGGGAGCTTTTGGCTATACATATCATGTCTCTTTAATCACAAGAAGTACACTCAACCTTCTTACATCTCTTTGTCATCACTACCTTAATCATCCACATTGAAAAAGAAGAAGATGACTCAATTACTGTGCTTCCTCTTTTGAATGCCTTTTATACTTAAGACTTAAGTAGGTGTACATCCTTGGCATAGACACAATGGGAAAATGAAACATCTACATTAATGCTACCTTTGACTCAAGAAGAGACAATTTGTTACATGTTAAAGACTATTTTGATTATCTTATGACATTTCTTAACAAAGCCATTTAGGAGCGCTTCATTAATCTTTCATAGAAGGGCCTAATTGTTTAAAGCTCCAACATGGATGATCTCATCATGAAATTCTAATGATATAAGATAATCCATGGCAATGCCATCCCCAAAGAATTATGGGGAAGGAATAAGAATCATGCTCATTGGGGGTCTTATCTTGGTAAATATACCACAAAGGCTTAGAAAGCCTCTAAAGCCAAGCTTATCACCTCTTCCACATCATGTCTGTTATTAGATTAAATATCTTGTAATAGGCATTAAAGTTTTGACCCCCCTCATTAGGCCTCATATATCATAATAAGTACAAAAGTTATAGCAATAACTCAATGTTTTATGAATGCAAAATTATTCTTAGCTAACTTTCAAGTTCAATATTCTTTATAGTGCTTTAAGTTGGTCTTTAAGTTCTATATTTGCTAGATCATGTTGTGCTAGACTTTAAAGCCTTAAATCACATTGTATCCCAAAATTTTGCCTCTAACAAAATCCCTAAATAAAACCTTATCATTATCGGTTGGTAAACCCCTACTTTAGTGTTTTAGTTCCCATTGCTTGACCTCTTATATGGTTTCCACAAGTTCCTTTATGAATATCCCTAAGTACATGCTCACCTTATTCTTTAGTTAGACTTTTTAAAAGTGGTAGACTAAATGATCTTCTATACAACCTTTAGTCAAGCAATGAGTATCAAGCCACTTACATCTTTCTTTCCTTTGTTTGGTCTTTTAGGAGTTCCCTAGACTCAATGTATTTGACGATTGGATTCATCCATATATGGGTGTTATGAACAGGATAATATTGACTTTTAATTTCCATATAGTTAGGCTATTTTAGTGTTTCCATTATAAATAGTCATTCAACTCCTTCATTTAAAACTAAATAGAAACAAGATAACTTGTTTGCCTTTGTGTTCTTTACCCTAGGAGCTTTTATTAGTTCAAATTGAACTCCTCCTTTAAAAAACTCATTTAAGATATTCTTTACCTTCTAAAGATACATTGCTATCTCTCCTTGTTTCCCTTCATAGTCTCTTACAACTTAGCCTACAACCAATTGTGAGTCATTATGCATTATCACATTTGTAACTTTTAATGCTCTAGCAATGTCAAGTCCTTCTCACTCCTTTGATGGTTAATGCCTAAAATTCAAGGACCATATTCCTAGGACCCCAAATGATGACTCTCGCTCTGCTTCCTTTTATATTGGAGGCCCTATCTAGATGAATGAGCCAAAGAGTTGGAGACATAGGAGCTGCTTTAGATGCTTTAAAGCTTATGCATTTGTGATGAAATTGGCCAATGCTTTGTGTTTTTTCACCTTTCTTGATTAGAAAAATATGTCAAACTCCCTTAATTCTACTAACCAATACAACATCCTCCCCACTACATTTAGACATTGCAGGATTAACCTTATGAGATGATCTGTTAAAACAACAAACTTACAAGCTTGGAAATACAACCTAAGTTTTTTGGTTGATATGATGAAAGGTAGTGCTAATCTTGTCTATTTTAAGGTATCATCATTATGCCCTTTGTAAGACTTTATTAATATAATATATTGGCTTTTGCATAGAATCCTTCTCGAGGATGAGTATAAAGCTCACCACTAAATCATTCCACTAAATCATTAATGGCCAAATATAGATCCAACTTTTTGCTTGGGACTTGTTTACTAAGGAGAAGGGAAGACATAAGGTTGGTCTTTAATTAACCAAATGCTTATTCGTATTCTTCATTCCATTAAATATCTAAGGCATTCTTATGTATCTAAAAAAATTAAAGTTTCTTGTCACCAAATTTAAAGATAAACTAGTTGAGATGAGCTAACATATCATTTATAACCTAAACTATTTAATACTTTTTGGTGATTGTGGGTTTTGGATGGCTACAATCTTATCGAGGTTAGCTTTGATTCCCCCAATTTGAGAGCATAAACTCTAAGAACTTATTAGATTACACACTAAAGTCACATTTGGCTAGGGTTAGCTTCATGTTATACTTATTCAAAGAGTCAAAGGTTTTTTGGAAGTCAGTTATGTGCTTTAAAGAAGACTTACTTTTGACCAGCATAACATCCATATAAACTTTTATATTCCTACCTATCTAATGTTTAAATAATTCATTAACCAAGCATTGGTAGGTTACATTAGCATTTTTAAGCTTAAATGACCTTACCTCGTAGCAATAAGTATCCCTTGCAATGTTACCCATATGCAACACCTTATGATTGTGTAAAGATCTAGATGGACTTGGGTTGAGGAAGACCTAGGTGTAAATGCTAAGACCAAATTAGATCTATGACTTACAAGACAAAGAAAGGTATTTATCCCCAATTAAGAATTGTTGTTAGTACTTCAATGCTTAAGTCAACAAAGATGTAACTTAGACAGAGTTAACAAATAAGGGAATAATTAATAACCTACTTAGGAATGACTTTTGTGAGGTATTTATACAAGGTTTAGATGTTTCCATATGTTCAAAGGAATAATCTAAGTATGGTATATATGTAAGGCCTATAAGGTGATGTATTTACCATAGGGAGGCACAATTTTAATAAGTTGGGCTAAGAAAAGGTCAATTAAGAATTAGTAAGCCAATCTAGAGGGCCATTGTATGCCTATAGAAATTATTTTTGTTAGAGATTATGAGTGGAATGTTATACCCATAAAATGGGGTTAAATACATGAGGTTTATAGAAATATGCAATCTTAGGAACTAAATTATATTTTTTAATAAATTCAATAGCAATTTCTTTATTAAAGGTTAGAAAAAAAGAAAAAGTTCTCATGAAAAAATTGAAGAAAATCTTTTAATAAACTTTAAATATTATAAAATAAATTTGCAAAAATTTCATAGAAACATTAGAATAATGGAAGATTCTTAAAAGGTTTTTAAAGAGAATCCTCTTAATACATGATGCTCTCAACTATAGTATTAACTTTTATTTAAAAGGGCATTTTTTCAAATATCTAAGTATTTTGAGTTTAAATGACATCAATACTTATGCTGACAAACAAATAACTTTTGACTAAAGTTGATATATTATTAACGTGCTTGTCAATAACTTGCTATTAATAAATTCCTTAGCTATGAAGGTACCTCATCACTTCTAGTCCATAATTTAATATCTATTACTAAAGCATGAATCAGTTTGGTTGTCACTTTCTTTATCAAATATTTGCAATCAAGCTTAGTGTTAGTACTTACTCCTTTGCTATTCTCTTATTTAAGAAGAAAGATGGATCTTAGAGGACTTACATGGACTATTAGACACTTAACCATATTGCTATAAAGGATAAATATCTTATTCTTGTCATTAATGAGCTACTATATGAGTTAGGAGGTGCCTAGTTATTCACTAAACTCAATTTGAGATCAAGTTATCATCAGATTTAGGTCAAGGATATTTAGAAAACAAGTTTTAGAACACATAATAGCCACTACGAGTTCTTGGCTATACCTTTTAAGCTTACTAATGCTTCTTTGACATTTTAGAACTTAATGAATGACATATTCTGACCACATTTGCATAAGTTTCTCCTAATATTTTTTGATAATATTTTGATATATAGTTTTCTCTTGATACTTATTTGTCACATTTTCAAATTGTGTTCACTACTCTACATGAGCATTTTTTGTTTATTAAGAAGTCAAAGTGTAGTTTTGCTAGCCAAACAATGAAATATCTTGGCCATATTGTTTCCATAGTATGATAATTGATCTTTTAAAAGTTTAAATGAAGCTAGATTGGCTAGTTTTGAAAATAATCAAGGCATTATGTGGCTTTTTGGGATTGACTAGCTATTATAGCAAGTTTGTTTATAATTATGGGAAGAATAGTATCAATTTAACAACTCTTTTAAGTAAAGATTCACTCCAATGGAATGATAAAATGGAAGAAGTATTTCTTTGCCTTAAGCACGTTATGAACATTATACTAGTTCTTACCTTACTTGACTTTAGTAAGGTGTTTATTATTGAATCTAATGCCTTTGAAACTAAAATTAGTGTAGTATTGAAATAGAAAGGTCATCTTATAACCTTTACCAATAAGATTTTATTGTCAAAACATCTTCGTACATTTATCTATAACAAAGAGATGTTAGTTGTGGTTATTGCAGTTACAAATGACATCTTCACTTGATTGGAAGGCATTTTCAAATTTAAACTAGTAAAAAAAGTTTGAAATATTTATTAGAATAAGGAATCTCTTTTATGGAGTAGTAAAAGTGGATCTCTAAATTGTTGGTATATAATTATGAGATTATTGATAAAAAAAAACAAGAAGAAGAGAGAATCTTTTAGTTGATACATTATCTCACATTTTGGAGCATGTTAAGTTGAGGGCAATGTCTATATCTACTTATGATACCTTTACTCAAATTCAAAATGAGTATTGGGACAATCCTAAAACTTAGGAAATCATTGAGAAATTATAGGAAAATCTTGACTTAATTGCTCATTATGCTTAAGATTCTGTAAACTTGTGCTATAAAGGGAGGATGGTACTTATTTCTAATTCTCATTATTAGGATACAATTTTATAAGAGTTTCGTGCATCCCTAACTATTAGACACTCGGAATTTTTTGTACCTATAAGTACATTTGTCATAAATTTTATTAGAAGCATATGAACAATTAAATAAAAAGGTTTGTAGTTGAATGTGATGTTTGCTAATGTCATAAAAGTGAAATTGTGGCATATCTAGGTATTTCTTAACCTTGACCTATTTTAAAAAAAGTTTGGACAAAAATCTCCATGGACTTTATTGAGGGGCTTCAACTATATTGATAGTTATCTATTAGTATTCACTCATTAATGAAATTATCTTCTTGCTTTTTGGGTCATACAGAGGTCTTAAATGCATTGGTCCTGTTACTTTCTTGGCATACTAACAAGGTCTAAAATACATCATATCTTTCATGTCTCATGCTTGAAAAGGAAATTAGAAGAAAATGTAGTTGCACAAAACCAGCTACTTGACATCACTCTTACAAGAGAGGTTAATTTCAATGTCTTTTTGGTCAAGTAGCATGTAAATGTTACTTGTGTAGGCTTCTTACACAAAATAGGATCCATCTCATTTAGAAGTGTGTTTGTCACCACAACAATGCTCTAAGTTGATAAACTATTATATTATTAGAAGCAAGTTCTTTGCTTAGAATAATCAAATGGTAGACCTTATGGTTGAAGGCATTGGTGATTCAAGTCTAGCATCACTTGAGTTATGCCTAGAGTCCTTTTCTAATTAAGTCTTCTAACTCTTCTCATCATTGTCATGCATTTTCCTTTTGAATGAGGTCGTCGTAGATAGCTACATGGAGTGATGGTATCTATTTTTCCAATGACATTATTGCATTAATATCATTGATGAGCACATATGACATTGCATGAGTAAAAGTACTATAAGTTATATGATATGTCTACAACAACTTAAGAATTCTTTCATGTCAACCCTTTATTAGTTTAGATCTTGTCTTTTGAAGTAGTTTGTATAAGGTATTGTTAAATGTCTCAATCAAACCATTAGTAGTTGCATTATACATAAATCACTTTTATTTTCTGAAATAAAACTTCTCATAAATCTTATTCGTTAAACTATTATAAAATTTTGTTCCATTATTGGTGATGATGAATCGAGAAATTCCATAATCATACATTAAATAGGTTTAGATGAAGTTAAAGACATTGTCTTTCTTTACTTTTTTAAGTGGAATTACTTTAACCTATTTTAAAAAGTAATTTATAGGTGAAAGTATACAAAGATGGCCAAGGAATATTCTTGCAAAGACTTAAATAAGTCAAGGCTCAAGGCTTCAAAGGCCTCATTCTTCAAGAACTTATTTCACATTCTTATTACTTAGACAACTGAGGTAGACCCCATTAGAAGATCTTCAAAACAATTTGGTTCTAGAGTATATAAAGCAAGAAACTTAACATCATCCCTTTATCTTATGATAACAATCATTAGGAAGCCTTTCATGTTATACATAGTCAATGATGAGTTGATGTCACTCCTTAGTCTCAATAAAACATATGGATACAATATTGTTGTTTTGCTACCTTTGTCATAGATTTTTGGCACAACTTATTTCTAGCACATAATAGTCACCATAGTCTAGATTTTTGACTTGGCCAGTGATGTGGTAAAGTTAGCTTGCATGTCCCTTTAGAAGTTTTCTCATTAAGGAACATGTCCCAAAATAATGCTTCCATGTTCATCTATTAGTTGTTGAGCACATCAATGGTATCATATGAGATCTTCTTTCTTGACATCATATAACTTAAAGAGTTAGTTGATGATGAGTTGTGATTTTTCGTTAACTTTTAATATGATAATTTTATGTTAACGACCATTTAGAGGTTAATAATTAATGCCTTGTATTCGATAATATTATTTAAGCATAACTAATAAAGGATGAAACCGTAAGGTAACATTTGTCGTTAAGGGGTGATGAACTTCACACTAGTATCAGTTTCATCGCATCTTGCAACCTTTAAAATACATCATCCATGGTGGCAGATTTTTCATGTACAAGACTTCTTCATATGGAAGATCATCTATGACCTACCAATTGGTTGGAGTGTGACTATTTGTAAGAAAATTCGCAGGCTTACTCTTTGATTGCCTTTTGAGGTATGTAGACAATCTTAAAACTCTATAGTATGACCATCCACTTAATAAGTCATCCAAATAAACTAGTCTAGACAAGATATACTTAATGGGTTAGCTTTAGCAATAAGGTAGATTATATATGTTTGCATTTAGTGATTTAACTTGTTAATGACAAAGAAGAGCACAAGACACGTTTTCTTGATAAGCAATTATTTTAACTCTAAACCATTCAATGTCTTGCCTAGGTAATATAGAGTTGCCTCCTTCCCTTGCTCATTTTTTTGTAAGAGAAAAGGTCTTAACGATCCTTTTAGTGTAGTGATGCAGAGGCTTAATGTCTTTCTTTAAATTAAAACACCTAAGATATGTGGATTTAAAAAATACATTTTTATGCTTTCGAAAGCCTTGTTACATGCTTCATTCCACTCAAAGTGGACATCCTTTTTCATCAATGATTTGAAAGGTTGAAATTGCTCCATTAAGTTAAAGACGAAACATTGGATGTTGGTCAATCTTCCTTACAAACTGTGTAATTCATGCACTGTTTTTGGTTTAGACATATTTTGGTTCACTTCAACCTTTGACCGATCAACTTTGAGGCCACGTTGATGTACAATGAAGCCAAGAAACTTTCCTAATGTCACTTTGAAAGCATACTTTAGTGGATTCATCTTGAGTTGGTATTTTCAAAATTTATTAAACATTACTTTAAGGTCTTCTAAGTGATCTTTATGCTTGATGCTTTTAACCATAAGGTCATCAACATAGCATTGTACAATTTTGTACTAATATATGACGCTGACATCCTTTAACCCAAATGGTATGACTTTGTAGCAATATATGCCCTTTAGTATGCAGAGTTCTTCATCTTTTGTTGTCATCTTAATTAGGTTGTAACTCGAGGAACCATTTATAAAGGATAGTACTTTATATCTAATGAGTGCATCGACTGTAAGCTCTATTTTGGCCAATGGAAAGTCATCTTTTGGGCAAGCTTGATTAAGATCATTGAAGTCAAAATAAACTCGGAGGTATCAATTCTTCTTCCTAACATGGACTTAATTTGTGATTCATGTTGAGTAAGCGACTTCATAGATGAATTAAGCATTCATCATCTTGTTTGATTTCCTTCTAGAGTTATGGGATAAGCTTTGAGTGAAATCATCATTAAGGTTGTTTGATCAGATAAATGGCTTTACAACTAAGAGATCTATGTCATATTCTTGCTCCTCCTATGGTGTAAGCAAAGCACTCACAAATATGGGTCTAAGGTCATAATCATGTTCACTATAAAGTGGGTGATAAAGAACCTGTTGAGAAATAGTGCTTGACTTTTTCCAAACTGTCAATTATTTCTGAATTGAGTTTTATGAATGAGGTAAAGGTATTATCCTAAGTGAGTCAACACTCTCAGTGATTTTTTCTGAGGTGTCTTCTTTCGGACAAATAATTTTGTATTAGTTGTTTGGATAAATTGAAAAATTACTGAAAACATATTGAAAGGAAAAAGGAAGATCATTTTTATTTACTAAATTATAAGTGAACCCCATGGCCAATGGATGGAATAGGCAAAAAAACAGAAAGCACAGGCATTAATGTAACCTAGATATCTAAGGAGCTTTTAGAGGGTTGGTTGGCGTCACTACCAGTTGGCAGCGAAGCAGGGAGGGACCAGTGGGTGCAATTGTCCTCACAATTCCCCCCACTCCATTAAATATATAAATTATTTATCTAAATTTGTAAAGTTATTTTCATATATCTAAATTGTACTGACAAAATTGTCTCGCTCACCCTGAGGCCCACCGCTGAAGCAATTATATCCGACCATGCCATGTGCCCCGTCAGTATCAAAATCACAAAAAAAAAAAAAAAAACAAATTACAAAAAGCTTAACAACAATGTACTATGCTATGAATCACTAAAAATAAGCGTGATGAGTGGCAGCATTCTCTGGCTATTGAAATCTTATATTAATTTCAAAATATCTTGAAACAGGATAGTGATGCAGTTGGGGGTTCCAAAGAGGCAAACTCAATGTACTATGCTTCTGGTGCCTCTAGCTCTCTCAATTTTTCAAACTTGGGGGTTCCAAAGAGGCAAACTCAATTATTGTTGCTGACTGACATTGACAAAAATGAAATTTGAAAATGGTGTTTGATCGGATGATGTGTCAGCGAGAGGGCTACGTTCGGCCAACATTGGTTTCAGCATGATGTGCTTCTCATCAATTATAATTATTAATAAAAAAATTAAAAATATACTCCTAATAATTATAATAATACTGTATATGAATTCATATTTAAATTATATCTAATTCACTATATTCCTATAATTTTTATGATTAACTTTAAAAATCTAAAAAATGTAACTATTTTTTTATGGAAATACTTATTAAAGTATTAATTATACAATAAAAATAATATTCTTTGTTTTTATAAATTTTATACTTTTTTTTGTCAAAATTAAAACCCAAAAACACTAAATAAAAAATCTAAGTTTCATTGAAAAACTATTTTTTGTCGTAAAAGAGTGCATAGGTGTACAGTAATAAAGGCCAAAAAAAAAAAAAAAGAAAGTACTAAAGATGCAACCCATCGTAGAGTTATGATAACATTCTTCTTATCGTCCGAGTATTGGGTTGTATAATTACTTTGAGCAGAGCACATTTAAATAAGAGTTGCCATAAGCAACCATACATTAAATTAAATTTATTCTCATTTAAGATTAGAAGAAGAAGAAGAAGAAGAAGAAGAAGAAAACAAGGATACTTAAATAAATAGTCATGTTGATCAAATAATGCCGCGTACTTATTCCGTAACCCACAGCTCTCCTTTTGTTTTTTAGTTGTTTTTTAGGAAAGGTTCCCCATATTAACTAACCATAGCTTTGTGTATTGCCGAGGCATGGACTTTAAAACGACAATCATGGTGTCTTCTTCAATATTTTTGTCCATGCAGTGACAACAACATCGTGTATATCAACCACCCTTTCTTTCTTTGTCAAGAATAGCATAATTAAATCAGCTCCCCAAAACGAAAAAGAAAAAAACAACCGCATAATTCAAATTACAGATAGTGGAGGGGTCCGGAGCAGTCAGCTGTAGGCTATTATGTTTCCCTTTTTTTTTTTGTGAAATAATAAACAAAAAAAAAATAGAAAACCATAAATGTACTGCAATTAGAAGAAAATATACTATATATATTTTTTAATATCACCCCCCTACGTGTTTTGGCAAATGTAACACCACATTCAATTTATTACGATTTGGTGACCCAAAGATTTTTAATATAAATCTAACATATTATCAACAAATATTAATCAATTATATTAAAAAATTAAAAAAAATATTTGATTAATCTATATTCAATACTCATTTTTCTAGAGGAACATGGGCCAAAAAAAAAAAAAAAAAAAAAAAAACAAGAGGATGTCCCGCCGAGCCAATCGCCGTCTCTTCTCTATGCTAAAGTATTCCCAAGTGTCACCGACAGCCATTAATTCGCATACTTTCCACGCCTCTCTTCCCCAAACGAGCTCTCCTCAAGTCCTAGGCTAAATTTTCAAAAATTCCAGCCTCAACAGATAGATTGAAGCCGCAGAGGTGAATAGACACACAATTAGGAGTTAATTGAAAGATAGAAACAAAGAAAAGAGAGAACAAGTTTAGATACGTTGAAAAGATATTTCCTTTTTAAAAACTGTTTCCCTTGTCTTTTCTAAAATAATTTACTAATTTTTTCAATTTTTAAAACGAAAAATTATTATGGGTAGGATTCCTTTAAATTTTTCTTAAAAAAAATGTTCCCTTTTTTTTTTTCTAAAATAACTTTACTTTCACAAAAATAACCTTTTCTGCCTCACGTATTATTTTACCAAACAAATTAATTACTGTGAATATGAGCAAAATTAAACACGTGAAACACCGTGTACCTAGGATCGAGCATCACTATCCTATTTAAAGAAACACAAACAACCTCCTTAGACATCAACCGAAGCAAAAGAAATACTTGTGCATCATATCTCAGCTTTCACTTACTCTAATCCTTTCTTCCGATAAAAGAACCAAAGCGGATTCAACCATTATTTACTAATTCAACCATAATTTACTATGGTATATTTGGTATTTTCATTACAAGACGCAACAGTTTATTCCTTTTTCTTGGTTTATTTGGTATTTGATATTAATTAATGGCTTACTTCATATTTGAAAGCAAAACTGACGTATGGGTACCATTAAAAGACAACATTAGCATATTCCTCATTGTGATTGACAGCTGTTGCCTGTTGCCTCCAACAACATGTAAGTGGTTTTCTTTCTTTTTTTTTTTTTTCTTTGTTTTCTTAGTTACCCAATCCATCTGTTAAGTTCGAATAATTTTAGGTATATAACTATATATATGAGAATATGATGTAATTAAATTAATAAGTTTATTGAGATCCAAATTAAAAATAAAATGCAACAACATCAATAATGCATATTTATCATTCAAATTTACTTGTTCACGAAAACAAATAATCTTTTGTAAATCAAAAATATGCAAGAAAGATAAAAAGAAAAAAAAAAGAGGTTTTTTACCGTTTGATTATTTATAAATGATTATGATTTTTTAATTATTTTAATTAAATAATTATTTTTTATTAATAAATTATCAAGTTGGACTCTGAATATATATTATTACCTTATGATAGACAATTACTAAAAGTTGATTCATTCAAAAGATTAACATCTTATCTCTTTATTTTTGTAATTTTTTTTATTTATAATATCTAATTTCTCATCATTTGACGTTAAAATGATTCTTTTAAGAATTTTACTTATATTTCATAACCTTATTATTAAACACATAAAAAAAAAAGTTCATTTTATTTCCTTAAGCCAATAACAAAAGAAAAATCTTGTCACCATTAATTTGTTTTATATTTTCACAATTGTCCTTATGTGTGTGACTTATTAGGATTTTAATATTTTGATAATGAATATGATTTACAATCCCAAAAGATTAGATACTTTAATTTATCATTAATTGATCAATTAATTCATTCATATTTATAGAATATGATTGACATACAACCACCTGTTATGACCACACAAATATTAGAAGTATCAAAATGTAGTTTAATATATCCCTTTAATGCATGATCTCTTAATATAATTCAATTATTTCATGAAACTAATGATCGAATTAGATATCGAGTGTGAAATTACTGTCTAATTTATTTTTATTTAATTATTGTTTTTTCAAATATAGATAATTGATTCTATGAATGAGACCATAAGTCCTTACGAATACTAATTCCACCTTGGCTAATGAATTTCTTAAATCAATCTTTATTGAGAACAACATAACATTCTATTATGATTACTTCAAGGTGATGAGTCTTTTATTAGTTGCTCAACTATCTCCATATAATTTATATTATGCCCAATACAAGTGCTTACAAATGATCTTTGATTAGAATAACCTAAAGGCTACATTTAATTTAAATATGAGATATTTTAATGATTTTAAGTTTAAGGATCACTTACATGACTATCACATAAGTTATTCTATATACACATAAGTAATGTTTTATTTCAAAATTCTCATATCTCTACAGTTCAGTGAATTCGTTCACCTAACAAGCACTCATATATTTGTTCAAGTATCTTGATACTTCAGTTTATTATACAACTACTTTCATCATAAGAAAGGAACATAACATATGTTAATCTCATGGCTTAATTAATGTTCAATCTTAATAGCATATTTTTTATAGAAATATTTAGAAATAATATTTCGACACACTATGAATCTTATAAATATGATCTAACCATAATTACTTTTACAGAATATATTTATTCTATGAACTATATTTTTAGAGATTATTGATAATTGAATCATTCATATAAATAATGTTAAAGATAAAAAATACATTTATTAATAAAATTACATGCATGAAATATTCAATATGTGTTTGAATAACAACTAATTCATTGGCTACTAGTGTATACACTAATAATCTCCTACTTGCATTATAATCAATCGCTTATGTATCTAATACATAACATCTTATATGGTGACCATGTTTTTATTGGGATAATGGCTTTATAAAAGGATGTGTCAGATTCTCTCAAATAGGTACTTACTTTATCTTTATACTTTCTTGTCAACAATTTCTTTGATGAAATGAAGTTGCTTAAGTATATGTTTGGATCATTGATGAGACCTTGTGATGTGAAAAACCCCAAAAAAACGTGGCTTAGGGACCCAACGCACACAATGAATCAAAGAGCAACCAAGAAAGCTAAATCAGAGTTTAATAACACAAACCCTAGACCCAATATTCGAAGGAACACGAACCTAGGGTATTCAAGATGGATATGGACGCCATACTCTAGAAAAAGAAGGAATTGAGAGTGATAAGTCGATTTGAACGCCACAAGAAAAAGTACCTCTTGATAAGTTCTTTAGTTCTTAAAAGAACCGAGGGAGAAAAACCCTTACTTTTTATTTCACTCCAAGTTGTATTCTTTCCAAAGCTTACAAGGGGTGTCTATTTATAGGTTTAGATAACAATCCTAAAGGGGTAAAATTCCTATTTAGGAGAAATCCCTATTTTGGAGGAATTTCGGACTAATTCCAGCACATACAATGAACTCTTATTTAGGAGTGAATGCTATCACTTAGTTTGACCCATTAAGTAATCCAATTATATTAATTAGGCCTGGGCTCTCTTTAAAACTTGAATTCACACCATTTGAAGCTTGGTTGGCCCGAATGTCCAGAATCAGCCCATTTAGTGCTTATATAATCTTTTTGGCCTTAACTCGTGTTATTGGGCCTTCTGGAATGTGCAATGGACCTCTTGTATCAATTGAAGCTCTAACTTGTGTTATTGGGCCTTCTTGAATGTGTGATAGACTTTTTGCATCCTTTGAAGCCTTCCACCCATCATCTCCACGGTTCTCATGTTTGGATCATTGATGAGACCTTGGTCCTTTGCTAGTACAATGACTTCATTGTTGTCACAGTACACCATTATTAGTTCAATAATGCTAGGAACCACATTAAGTTTAATAATGAACTTCTTGATTTGAACTGCTTCCTTTGTTGCCTTGGATGCAATAATGTATTTAACTTCAATTTTAAACTTTACATTTGTCTTTTGTTTGAAACTTTTCTAATTGACTGCACTACCATGCACTACCATTAAGAGGAAAAATGTATCCACACTACAACTTGTTATCATATTCATCAAATTAAAAGCTCTCATCTAAATATCCATGCACCGTGAATTCACCCTTTCCATAGATCAACTTGATATCTTTTTATTATGTTTAAAGCATGAGAGACATTTGGAGTCATACATAACATTGCATATATAATGGATCCTATAGCTAATGCACAAGAGATTTTATCCATCATATACCTCTCTTTTTAAATCTTAGGACATATGTCTTTAAAGAGATGCATGTTATGCGATATAGATAAGTATCCTTTCTTGGATTCCTCCATGCTAAAGCTCTTTAGTACTTTGTCTATGTATGTTGCTCAGGACAATCCAAGTAGCCTCTCATATCTATGTTTATAGGCTACTTCTCCCAAGTCTTTCATAGACAAGTTCTTGATCAACCAAACCCTGACAAATGTCATTTCTTATCAATAATATCTCATTTGTATATAGAACTAGGAAAATGACTACACTCCCATTAATCTTTTTATAAACATAAAAATCATTCATGTTTTGAATAAAATCAAACTCTTTGATTATCTCATCAAAATGGATCTTCCAAGTCCTTGAAGCTTACTTAAGTCTATAATGGACCTTTGCAACTTTCATACCTTATTGCCATTCTCTTTGAATATAAAACCCTCAAATTGTGTAATTTACATATCCTTAAGAAAATTTCCATTAAAGAATTGTGTTTTGACATCCATATACCAAATTTGATAGTCATGGCATGTTGCAATGGTTAGAAGTATTTAAATGGATTTAAGCATGACTATAGGTGAAAAGGTTTCATCAAAGTCAACTCCTTACTTTTGTTTGTTACCCTTAACAACTAGTCTTACTTTATATCCATCCATGTCAATCTTTCCTTTAAAGACCTACTTGCACCCTATGGGTTTAATCTCTTTGAGTTGATTAACTAAGGTCCAAATTTGGTTAGTGTACATAAAATCTATTTTAAACTTTATCACTTTTACCCATTTAAAAGAGTTAATATCAAAGATTGCCTCATCATCACTTGTAAACCCATCATTTATAAGCATTGCATCATTTTTCTTCTTAACAAATGATTGGTACCATTTGCGAGGTTAACTTACCCTACTAGATTTACAAAGTTTTTATGTTACTTGAGCATTGGCTTATGCAACTATTGCACCATCCTTTGGCTAAGGTTCCAATAAGATGTATTATTGTGGCTCTTAAACCTTGAAGATCTACTTAACTTAAACTACTCCTTTAAAGAACAAGTCCTCTATTTAAAAAGGTAGCAAGTTTTATGACAAACACCTTTCGCTTAACTAGGTGGTAAAAGTCGTATCCAACAATTTCCTTTAGATATCCCACAATTTTGCATTTATCAAACTTAAATCCCAACTTGTCAATTATTGCATGCTTCACATAAGTATCACATCCCCAAATTTTCAAATATGACATGTTTGGTCCTTTACTAGTCCATATTTCATACAGAGTCTTATGAACATAGTTGGAAGAAACTTTTTTTTTTTAGAATCTAAGAGTTAGTTTCAAGGGCATAACTCTAAAAGGAAGGAAGATTTGATTTTTCTTGTTTATAATGTTATTAAGTTGTGGGGTTTCAGGAGGAGTCCATTGTAAGAGAATCTCATTCTTTTTTAGATAATCACATAACTCTTGGTCAAAGTATTCATTACCTTAATCTAATCAAAGTGCTTTTATAATTTTCCTAGTTTTTTTTTTCTATTTTGTTTCTAAACTCTCTAAACTTTTCAAATAATTAAGAATTATATTTCATTAGATACACATAATCATATCTAAAATGATTATTAGTGAATATAATAAAATAAGAGAAACTACCTATTGCATGATTGTCATTAGAACCTATATGTCTAAATGTATTAATCTTACAATTCATTGACATGTTCTCCTTTTCCTTTAAAAAGAGATTTGTCATCTTTTCCATCAAAGAAAATTCACATGTTCCATATGATTCATAATTAAAGAGAACCAAGTAACCATCCTTTTGTAACTTGGTTACTCTTTTTCATTAATATTATCATTTTGGTTAATACCACACAAAAGATGCACTTTGATTATCTACTTTGAGTCTCTTATTATCTATGTTAAAAATGGGGCTATAAAGACCAAGCACATACAAAAATTTTGTGTCAGATTCAAAACCATAATAAATATCATTCTTATAAAAGGAACAACCTTTATCCTTAAAATTAAAACTAAATCCATTCAATCTTGGTCATAAACTATGCAACAAACAATTCCTTGAAATGCACAATAATGGTGTGTGCATCTATGTTCTTCCTTATCAAGATCCTTAGTTAGAGCATTTGGAATAGGATCATTAAAGGCATAAAGTTTCAAGTTTCTATACCAATCCAAGAAGTTTGGTCTAGTAAGTTTGCTAGCATAAGTATGTTATATAGGGATAGGGATAGGTTAGTACTCATTTTCTAGGAATTGGTATATATATATATATATGTGAGTATTAGTTTCTTGCATACATATCAAAACATATTAGATCTTTAATAATTTATTTTGGTCATTCTTACTGTCATATTATAATTAATAGTCTTTACTATTAACTCAAAAAATCTTGTTAACTTTTATAATGGGTTAAGATCCCATTGAATTTATTTGACCTTAAGTGACTCATCAAATTAAATAAATTAAATTAGGTAGGTAACATAACTTACCAATTACATATATTGTGACTACTAAATTAGCTAGATGACAACTTATTGTTGAATCATATCATATATGTTTTACTTAACTGTTGCCTATAAATTTACATGATCATGAGTTACTTATCCAAATCATATAATAGGACCCATCATCATAATATTTAGCATACTTAGGTTAAGGTGATCTTGAGTGAGTCAACAAATCAATTCTTAAACAAAACTTTGGTTTTATACCATGATTATGAAAGACAACATTTTATGTTCTTAATATGTACTTAATATTTAATTTAAGGGATTTTGTTAATTAATGTCAATCTCATATTATAGCATTATAATTATAATATATATTACATATATAACATACAATCCTAGCATGTCATTATCATATGGATGATTATGGGCTTTATTAAGCTAACTTCCTTAAGCCAAAAAAGGATGTTAGGTGGTTAAATCTTAAGGGATTGTAACATAGTCTTCCAATGTCCTTTTGCTTGCAAACTTTTTATGATTTCTCCTTTGTTGCCTTGGTCTTAATCTTTATGACTATAAATAAATTCTCTAAGTTCTAAATTCTTTGATGACATAACTTTTACATAATTGGAAAAAAAACCTTAAGTTACATTTACAGGGAGCTTAGATAAGAAAATAATTTACAATCAAAGATTTAGACAAAGGCATGGAACACAATCCTTGTACACCCAAAATAAAACATTCATTTAACTATAAACACATTCACATTGGTCTATTAAGTCCATAACCATCCTTCATGCCAACATAATCATATTATGTGCATAAATGTAAAATTGCATTTTAATTTTAATTATTGATATTGTATGCAATTTAAAATAAATTTCTAACAATTTGGACTATTGAATTAAATTAATTTTATGTTTCCTACCTAAATAGGAATCCTAATCAAATTAGGTATCAATCATATACTTAATTTAAAAGTCCTAATCCAATTAGAAAAGAATAATTTTGATCATAATCTTAATATGGAAGATGATCTTCCTTATAAGAATAAAATCAAAATATTCTTAATTAAGAAATTCCAATCAAATTGGAAATTCAATATTTCCGAATAATAAACAATTCAATCTAATTGAATTATCAAATTTCGAATGCCTACAAAATTTTTCAAACAATTGAGAACACTTCTCAAATAATCCAGCAATGAAAAAGAACAAATAGGACATAGGATAGCCAAATTTTGCAATAGGTTGCACCACAAGAACACTTTGCATTGTGTATGGAGGTAGATGCACTACAATGCATCACTGGCCTACTTAAACATGCAATTTTCACACATCAATTGTGGTGCTTGATTTCCCATAAACATTGCACAAAATTGCAGCAACATGTTGCCCTTTGGTAGCACCCTTTGCTACTAAAGGCAACAATTGCTACTTTGTGGCAACAACTTTGCTACCATTGTAGGTAAAACCTTAAATGGGTATGCCCTATGCATATTTGTAGGTTTTCCAAATGTTGACCATATCTCCAAAAAAAAAAAAAAAAATTGATATCAAATAACTTTTATTTAATTTTATTTTGACCAAAAAAATTTTTGCAATAATGGGATTCTAGGTGGTGTTTTACAAGCCATAGATTGAGTTATTATGGTGTGTATTATTTTTTATCCATGTTGTAATTTTGGATCCTTCTTTATGCATTTATGTATTTATGTATTGTTAGGATGATTGCATGCTTCTTGGTTTATGCCATGTAAAATAAGAGTTGGCAAATGCATATAGGGTGGTTCTTGATTGTTTTTCCATCTACTAGTCGACTTATAACTATATTTAGGCTAATTATGTAAGGTTGAATTTTGGGCTATCTTGTATTAAGGTTCTTACAACATCCAAGTTTCTTTTAATTGTTGTATGGATTTGAGACAATTGCTATGCCATTCAAAAAAAAAAAAAAAAAAAAAACAAAGAAAGATCTCATGAAATGTCAGTGATGTGCATGACCACTGATGAATGAATTTGAAAGCATCATCATAGAACATGTTCCTTAACAAGACAACTATAAAGGAAACACACTAGCTAACTTGGCCATATCATTAGCCAATTCCAAATCTAGACTATGGTGACTATTGTGTGCTAGAAGTGGGTTGTGCTAGAAAGCTATGACAAAGGTAGTAAAACAAAAACTATTTTATTCATCCACCTTATTGAGACTAAAGAGTGACACCAACTCATCATTGACTATGTAAAACAACGAGAGCTTCCCAATGATCACCATTATAAGACAAAGGGACAATGTTCAACTTCTTTGTTCATATAGTTCAAAGACATATTGTATTAAAGATCCTTTGATGGAGTATGTCTCCATTGTTTAAGTAATGAGGATGCAAAGTAAGTTCTCAAAGAAGCACATTATGATATTAGAAGTGGACATTAATATGGACCCAAGTTGCCTATAAATTACTTCTTAAAATGGGTGGTAGCAATCTTGCTTAAAAAGGGAAAGAAAAGGCATGTCGTCATCTTTATCTAGATCAATTAATCTATCATTATGAAATTTCTTAATTCCTCATCACTAATAATGGGAAGTTATTTTACAATAGTTTAATGGATAAGATCTTTAAAAAATTTCATTTCAAATTTAAGTGATCTAGGTATAATGCACCTACTAATGGTCTAGCTAAGACATTTAATAAGACTATACAACTTGCTTGGAAATATGTGATCCAAAACAAAGAACGATTGACATAAAAGAATTTTTTTAGCTATTGTGGGCATATTACATAAATGAGACAAATCCTATTTGGTGCAAGAAACCTACATAAGCAATACTTACATGTTGCTTAACCAAGAAGGCATTCAAATTAACCCTATCAATGATAGGAACCTAAAGTATTTTTATGTGCCTACTCACAAGAATATAAATTTTAAATGGCCCAAAAAAAAAATTTTGACTTGCAAGAGTATAAATCATTAACGACATAACCTTTTTTTAAAAAAAGGTTGACTTGCAAGAGTATAAATCATTAACGACATAACCTTTTTTTAAAAAAAGGGTATTGATCATCACTTTTATCTCTACTTTTTTACTTGTTCTTATTAAATTCCTCAATCTTTGGTTTCTTTTTCTAATCAACAAAAGATGAGACTAGCTCTATGACATGAAAGTATGTAAAATGAGATGTTTACTACCTTTGATGGAAACAAGAGTTAAAACAATTATAAATCTTAAAAATTGTCTTCCACAATAATGGAGGCATCAATCCCACATAATCACAAATCTCTCAAATCACCTCATAATTGTGATGGTACAAAGTAGTTGAGCAAGAAGTGTCTATTTTTGGTTTTAAAACTTAAGGCATAAGGAGAAGTCAAGATAAAGCGTTGTCATTTTCATAATATCTTCCTTTATTACCATTGTTATGATCTATGTTATTAACCTTATTAATATTGGTTCCCTTTAAATGTTGTTATTGATCTTAGCTTTACTATAGACACTACATTTGTCCCTTAAAGCCATTTTAACTAACATAAGCATAACCACAACATGGTGAACTCCATGTACTAATTTATCAATGTTTCACTGGCTTTTGAATGCAATTTTTTATGGTGAACTCTTATGGGTATTTTCACCCAAAGAGAAAGCCTATGTTAAGGAGCTTCTCTTCTCATGTAGCAAAAAAGGGAACATTTTCCCTATTCCAATCAACTTTGATAAAACTTTTCCTTCTTTTCTAGTCTACTCAAGTAGAATTTTTCTTCTTTTCCTAATTTATCCCAACAACTTCAGTAAACAGGAAAAATTCATCAATAATAATGCTATTAATGTAGCAATCAATGGCTTAATTATCATAAAGCTCAAGCTTAAGCCTTATAAGATTGACCAAAATAAGTGAGGGTTGGGGCAATTTCCTTTCAATTAGTGTTAGTTGTAAAAAAAAAAAAAAGAAAAGAGAAAAAAGATATATATATATATATATGTCTCATTCTTTTTTTAAGGAGGAAAAGAAAAAGGAATAACAAAAAAAACCACCAAACTAAAGAGAAAAAGGCAAGCAATACATACATAATTATTTTTGTGGCACACTATATTGCATTGACTCTTACAACACTTGTTGGCTATTTGCCATTTTTACTATTACGACCAAAGGGGACAAAAGAAAGTGAGCTTTTGGCTATACATATCATGTCTCTTTAATCACAAGAAGTACACTCAACCTTCTTACATCTCTTTGTCATCACTACCTTAATCATCCACTTTGAAAATAGAGAAGATGACTCAATTATTGTGCTTCCTATTTTAAATGTCTTTTATACTTAAGACTTAAGTAGGTGTACATTCTTGGCATAAACATTGGGAAAATGAAACATCTACATTGTTGCCACCTTTGACTCAAGAAGAGAGGGTTTGCTACATGTTAAAGGCTATTTTGATTATCTTATGACATTTCTTCACAAAGCTATTGAGAAGGGTTTCATTAATCTTTCATAGAAGGGCCTAATTGTTTAAAGCTCCCATATGGATGATCTCATCATGAAATTCTAACAATATAAGATAATCTATGGCAATGCCATCCCTAAACAATTATGGGGAAGGAATAAGAATCATGCTCATTAGGGTCTTAGCCTAGTAAATATACCACAAAGGCTTAGAAAGCCTTTAAAGCAAAGTTTGTCACCTCTTCCACATCATGTCTCTTATTGGATTACATATCTTGTAATGGGCATTAAAGTGTTGACCTCTCTCATTAGGCCTCATCTATCATAATAAGTACAAAAGTTCTAGCAATAACTTAATGTTCTATGAATGCAAAATTGTTCTTAGCTAACTTTCAAGTTCAATATTCTTTATAGCACTTTAAGTTGGTCTTTAAGTTATATATTTGCTAGATCATGTTGTGCTAGACTTTAAAGCCTTAAATCACATTGTATCTGAAAACGTTTCCTCTAACAAAATCCCTAAATAAAACCTTATCATTATTGGTCGGTAAACCCCTACTTTAGTGTTTTAGTTCCTATTACTTAACCTCTTATATGGTTTCCACAAGTTCCTTTATGAATATCCCTAAGTACATGTTCACCCTATTCTTTAGTTAGACCTTTTAAAAGTGGTAGACTAAATGATCTTTTATATAACCTTTAGTTAAGCAAGGAGTATCAAGCCATTTTATACTTGATCTTTCTTTCCTTTATTTGGTCTTTTGGGAGTTCCCTAGACTCAATGTATTTGATGATTGGATTCATCCATATACAGGTATTATGAACAGGATAATATTGACTTTAATTTCCATATAGTTAGGCTATTTTAGTGTTTCCATTATAAATAGTCATTCAACTCCTTCATTCAAAACTAATTGGAAACAAGATAACTTGTTTGCCTTTGTGTTCTTTACCCTCGGAGCTTTTATTAGTTCAAATTGAACTACTCCTTTAAGAAACTCATTTTAGATCTTCTTTACCTTTTAAAGATACAGTGCTATCTCTCCTTGTTTCCCTTCATAGTCTCTTACAACTTAGCCTACAACCAATTGTGAGTCATTATGCATTATCACATTTGTAACTTTTAATGCTCTAGCAATGTCAAGTCCTTCTCACTCCATTGATGCTTAATGCCTAAAATTCAAGGACCATATTACTAGGACCCCAAATGATGATTGTCACTCTGCTTCCTTCTTTACTGGAGGCCTTATTTAGATGAATAAGCCAAAGAGTTAGAGACATAGGAGCTACTTTAGATACTTTAAAGCTTATGCATTTGTTAATGAAATTGGTCAATGCTTTGTGTTTTTTCACCTTCCTTGATTAGAAAAATATGTCAAACTCTTCTAATTCTGCTAACCAATTCAACATCCTCCCCACTACATTTAGACATTACGAGATTAACCTTATGGGATGATCTATTAAAACAATAAACTTACTAGCCTGGAAATGCGGCCTAAGTTTTTTGGTTGATTTGATGAAAGGTAGTGCTAATCTTGTCTATTTTAAGGTATCATCATTATGCCTTTTGTAAGACTTTATTAATATAATATATTGGCTTTTACATAAAATCCTTCTCGAGGATGAGCATGAAGCTCACCACTAAATCATTGATGGCCAAATATAAATCCAACTCTTTGCCTGGGACTAGTTTACTAAGGAGAAGGGAAGATGTAAGGCAAGTCTTTAATCAACCAAATGCTTGTTCGCATTCTTCATTCCATTAAAAATCTAAGGCATTCTTATGTATTTAAAAAAATTAAAGTTTCTTGTCATCAAATTTAGAGATAAACTAATTGAGATGAGCTAACATACCTTTTAAAACCTAAACTATTTAATACTCTTTAGTGATTGTGGGTTTTGGATGGCTATAATCTTATCAAGGTTAGCTTTGATTCCCCGATAAGAGAGCATAAACTTTAAGAACTTATTAGATTACACACTAAAGTCATATTTGGCTAAGGTTAGCTTCATGTTATACTAATTCAAAGAGTTAAACGTTTTTTGGAAGTCAATTATGTGCTTTGAAGAAGACTTACTTTTGACCAACATAACATCCATATAAACTTTTATATTCCTACCTATCTAACGTTTAAATATTTCGTTAACCAAGCATTGGTAGGTTATGCTAGCATTCTTAAGCTTGAACGACCCTACCTCGTAGCAATAAGTATCCCTCGCAATGTTATCTTGATATGGCTTATGTATTAGATTTAATTATAACCTAAGAAAACATCCATGAATGTTAAAAGCTCATATCTTCATGTTCTATCAATTAATTGATTAATGCATGACAATGGGTAGCTATCCTTAGGGGCAAGCCTTGTTGAGGCCTATAAAATCAACACACATCCTTCATTTGTTATCACATTTTCATTCCATCACAACATTGGCTAGTCAGGTCATATAAATTACCTCTCTCATGAATTTTATGGCAAGTAGCTTAATTTCTTCCTTTTTAATGGTGGCTTACCAAATTGGCACACAGTTTCTCTTACCTATATTATCTCTTTTAGGTTCGCTAGATCTAAAGAAACTTGCTTCAATCCTTTTGCAAGTATACCCCTTTCCTATAGCTATTCCTCTTCCAACTTTAAGTTAGAAATTTCAAAGTTAATTAGCTTACCTCTTCTTTTAATCCAAGCCACTTAAAGTCCCTAGGCCTATTTTTGGTCTCCTTAGACTTCCACAACTCCTACCAAAGTCAAGAACTTATTGCTACCCAAAAGTTGCAATTGATATTCCTGATGGATAAGATGGTGTTAAAAGCTCTGAGAGCAAGTTTACCCAAAATTGCATTACATGAAGATAAGATCTTAACCATTAAAAACTTAAGTGTTATATCAACCATTTGAGGAGAGAGTTATACCTTATGGGATATCCAATTTTCCTAAAAAATCATATAACATGTATCAAACAAACTTATCCTCTCATACTTCCATTTAATGAAGGCTTTATAATACAATATATTTACTTAACTTCTTATATCCATTAGCACCCACTGTGCATCAAACTGATTCAAGATGGCTATTATTACTAAAAGGTTATCATATGGGTACTTGACACCTTTTAAGTCATCATTAATAAATGTGATAAGGTGGTCATGTTCCTTGGACTGTTTACTCTGCAAATTTATAATACGACTTATGTAGAACTTTCTTATAGTATTGGTGATATTAATTGATAAACCTCTAAAAATTACATTTATAGTTCCTCAAGTAAGCAACAAAGGAGGAAGAGCCTCATCACTTTGATTGAGATGTGGCTCTCTTAGATTTTGTTATGCTTCTTTTCTTATAAAGTGACTTCTTATTTTATATCCATGATGATCTTTTTTTTTGTGCATACTTTTGGAGCATGCCTCTTTTTATATGTCTTGCAATTTCATCTCTTGAGTTACACCCCTCACCGGTATAATGACCATAATCATTATGGAAACAAAAGATTTTCCTTGCATCATAGCTCTTTGGATTTGAAAAGAGCTTTTATGGCTAGTTGATTATGCTCATTTTGATTTCCATCAAAATGTTGGTCCGAGTTGTCGTCAAAAAGGTATAACAATAGTAGTTTAGCTCCGAGCTACTATTCCTCCTTCCCTAAGAAGTGGGAGAGGGAGTGGCTTTGACTTTTATTTTAGACCTCATAATGCTTATCAACCTTTTTACAGGCCCATAAAGTTTTTTTTTTTCACTCAAATGTACTTTTGTACCCAAGGCATGATTTTGCAAAGTCCGTTAGTGGTTTTTTTTTTTTTTCAATGAATAAGTAAAGCTAGACTTCCTCAAGCTGGTCCAAAAAGTAACCAAAGCAAAGTCAAAGTTTAGGTCTTCTATTTTTAACATTTCTTATTGAAACAAGAGATGTATTCCTTCAGAGATTTACTAGGTTACTAATGTATCCCCATTAGTGTTGTTGAAGCCCTCTTATGTCTCTTATTGGTAACAAATTAGGTCATAAATTGTTGACTTAGAGATTCCATACTCATAATTGATTGAGGTAAGAGCTCAAAATACCATCTTTAAGTCGAGCTTTGAGGGTTTTAGAGAAAACCTTACACATGATAACTTCTAAAGCTTCAAGTAAAGCCATGAGGGTTTGCAAAGCTTTGCACATGGTAGCTTTATAAGCTTTATGTAAAGACATAAGGGTATAAAATCTAGTCTAATGGTTAATAGGGTCCATGGGCCTATGATAATTATCCAGGGTTAGCATCTTGAATATTTTCTATTCCAACATATCTTGGATTTTCAAGATTAGTGGGGAACCAAAGATTATCTCTCTAAAAGGGTGATTCTTAATCATATAAGGCAGCAACCTAAAGCATTAACTTTTGGGTATACTTTGCTACCTTATCTTTATCCCAAACCACTTTTAAGGCATTATTGATAGGGGATTGTCTATGCAAAGGCTTCCAATAACTTCTTGTCTAGAGGACACTAAGGAGTGTTCTCATGAGCCTTTTTGAGGAGATAAAGATAATCTTGTTCCCCTAAGACATCCAAGGGAAGCTAAATGCAAATTTTTTGTAAGAGGCATCAAGATAGCATTATTGTAAATTACAAAGGGTAAGTTTGGGTTTTGAATATCCTGGGGAGTTTGCGAAATATGATTCTCAAGGGGTCATTTATTTTTTTAAGAGTGGATTCAACAATTTGGTAAAGAGAGCCCCTCTATTTTTACAAAAGGCCATAAAGGTGTTTAGTTCTTTGATATGTTTTTGCATAAGGTGGAGCTGATCCTAAAAGTTTCAAGGAAATTGTTCATTATTTAAATTAAAAGAGATGGCCAAAGTTTTGTTATTAGAAGATTTGGTAATTTGATGGGATTATCACTTATATCTTAGTCAAGAAAACTTGCAAGATAGACAAAAGAACAAAGGGTGGTAAAAGGGAAGAGACACACAACATCATTACCTATAAACATGACCTTATGATCATGTAAAGATCTAGATGGACTTGGGTTGAAGAGGACTCAAGTGCAGATGTTAAGATCAAATTTGATCTATTCATTACTTAAATTTAAAGAGATGGTCAAAGTTTTGTTATTAGAAGATTTGGTAATTTAATGGGGTTATCACTTATATCTTGGTGGAGAAAGCTTGTAAGTTAGACAAAAGAAAGAAGGGTAATAAAAGGGAAGAGACACACAACATCATTACCCATATATAACACCTTATGATTGTGTAAAGATCTAGATGGACTTGGGTTAAGGAGGACCTGGGTGTAAATGCTAAGACCAAATTAGATCTATGACTTGCAAGACAAAGAGAGGTATTTATCCCTAGTTAAGAATTGTTGTTAGTACTTCAATGCTTAAGTCAACAAAGATGTAACTTAGACAGAGTTAACAAATAAGGGAAAAATTAATAACCTATTTGGGAATGACTTCTATGAGGTATTTATATAAGGTTTAGATGTTTCCATATGGTCAAAGGAATAATCTAAGTAGGGTATATATGTAAGGCCCATAAGGTGATGTATTTACCATAGGGAGGCACAATTTTAATAAGTTAGGTTGAGAAAAGGCCTATTAAGAATTAGTGAGCCAATCTAAAAGGCCATTGTATGCCTATAGGAATTATCTTTGTTAGAGATAATGGAATGTTATACCCATAAAATGGGGTTAAATACATGAGGTTTATAGAAATATGCAATCTTAAGAACTAAACTATATTTTTTAATGAATTCAATAACAATTTCTTTATTAAAGGTTAAAAAAAATGAAAAAGTTTTCATAAAAAAAATTAAAAAAAATCTTTTAATAAACTTTAAATATTATAAAATAGATTTACAAAAAATTCATATAAACATTGGAAGAATAGAAGATTCTTAAAAAGTTTCTAAAGAGAATCCTCTTAATACATGATGCTCTCAACTATAGTACTAACTTCTATTTAAAAGGGCATTTTTTCAAATATCTAAGTATTTTGACTTTAAATGACATCAATACTTATGTTGACAAATAAATAACTTTTGACTAAAGTTGTTATATTATTAAAGTGCTTGTCAATAACTTGCTATTAATAAATTCCTTAGCAATAAAGGTACCCAATCACTTTTAATCCATAATTTAGTATATATTACTAAAGCATGAATTAGTTTGGTTGTCACTTTCTTTATCAAATATTTGCAATAAAGCTTCCTTTAACTTTCTTGTGCATTCTTCTAGTAATGCATATGATGACAAAGATACTTGTATTTTACTTTAGTAGTAAGATAAGTTGACTACTCTACAAGAAAGGAATTCAGGAATTCGGGATAAACAATTAAAAATTGCTTATTGACATGCTTAAGTTGTGAGAACTAAATGACACCATTTAATGCTTATTTGTCAAACTAACTTTAGAGGATAATAAGCTAGAAGCTTTCATTCAATGGAGTACTTCCAACTCAAATCCATAGGATTCTAAAGATAATTATGAATAAACAATCCAGGGAAATTATTGGACTAGGATTTGCTTCTGTGAATAGAAAAGTCCATTCTATGTAGATTTAGGGAAATTTTGTGTGGAACCAACTTGAAAAACTTGTGAGATAATTATAACTAAAATGTATAAACCATGAATGGTTTCAATTCTTAAGTATGAGAAATTAATCCAAGTTGTAATGTAGTCTTGATAGTTATAATCTAGTGGTATAAATTCCTAAGAGAATTTTTTTGTAATAAAAGGCTGAAATTATATTGTCTTAGGCATAAGTCATTTTGCTCGATTCTTGTAAGGTAAATACTATAAGTATTTTTACTCTAGAGAATGCTATCTTATTAGAATCTTATTTATCCTTAGTATAAGTAATATTAACTAATTTTTTATCTATAAGTATAAACTCATAGAAACTTTTGGTTTTATTTTGGTCATTTGGTATAAAATGGCCTTAGTCTAGTGTTTATCCTTGGTATTTCATTTGAGCAATAGTTTTTGAGGATGTAGGTGTTTGTATAGCAAACAGTGACAATGGCCTTGGAGAAAAAAATGTGAGGGTTTAGTAGTAGTTGTAGTAGGACCAATTTGGGAGTGATTAAAAGTGCTTCTCAATAATCTTATGAAGGATTAACAAGTAATTATGGTAAATGAGCTAAAATTATAAACTTATTAAAAGAAGAAGAAGCAAAAGTCAATAATTTATTTGTAACTGATTCTTTATGAGTAATCGTATAAAAAGATTCTTTTGTTACCTTCTTACCACTCACATTAGTAACTACTCATTGCTTCCTTAGTAACTCTCTAAAGGGAAGATCAAGTAAAACATTAAATTTTCCTTTAATAAATTTGATTTCAAAATCTAAATTTGAAAGGAAAGCTTATCGTCAAGAAAAATTTTGTTTAGAAACTAGATTTGTAACACTTTTTACTACAATAAATTTGACAAGTAGACAATCAATTCATAATTAAAACTTTTTATGAAAAACATTATCTTAAAAAGTCACTATGCATGAAACAATGCTTAAGACTTCCCTTTTAATAGTCGAGTAATTGACTTGGGGTCCTTGTCAAATGCTAAAATAATATCTTACTATTGATTCTTTATTATAAATCTTTTGCTTTAGTATTCTACCATAATAAGTGAACTCAAAATAGGGCATGGACTTAGATCTACCAAATGATAAGAATGTCTTTGAGATTCAATCATAAACCACTTTCCCTCAATTATATGTAAACCCCCTCTCACCTCCACCCCTAAAGTAGTAAAGAAAGACTCTTTAGGGTCTAATTTTCTTTCTATCTAATAAGACAAACAAAATAGGAAAGGGTTGTTCTTTCATTGCATTAATAGAATTAAAAAGATAATTGTTGGTTTAATCGATGAACTACGAAGGAAAATGGACCTTCTTTTGTTAATATTCAACAAGCAATTTTGGAAAATTGAAATTCCATTCAATTTAATTTCAAAAAACTTGTTGGTTACAAATTCAACCCTATTTTTCACTTTGAATTAGTCAAATACAAAAACTATTTGAATAAATAGAAAGGAGATCAGAAAGAAAGGCAGATGACTTGATTATAAGTATAAATCAAAAGTTAGTCATATTTCAACAATCATAAAGTATTAAAGTTGTTTTGAGCAATTCACCATTTGAACTAAAGATTGGCTAGAAAAGCAATTGATGGTAATGTTTATCGAAGGGCTTATTCTTGACATTTAACGCGAGGTCAAAGCTTGCCCATGGATAATGCTAGTGGCTATCTTTTTCACTCATATGTAGAGGAGAAGTTAGACATGAAAATATCACCAAATTGCTAAAAGAGTTAGCAACCTTACTGATGGTAACATTAACTCATATTCTTTAATTCATCCTATTAACACTAGATGCTTAACTTAACAAAAGTTGAAAGAGTGGATGGTAAAGGGACTATGCTAGCACTAATATGAGAAGTGGCATAAAGAGCATCAAAGTAAACAAGGCAAGCTTTTAATTATTAAGCCAACTAAGAAATCTAATAAGACAGATGATAATAGCACGTATTCAGATTGTGATGACATCCATGTTAAATATATGGATGTGTTCATAGTTCATGCTTTGGTAGGATATTATAATCCACAAACCTTGAAAATTGACAGATTCCTCAAAGGATAACCAATAGTGGCCTTGGTTGACTTAGACAATACCAACAATTTTATGGATGAAAAGATTGTCAAAAAACTTGCTTTTCCAATAGAGAATTGCGATAAGTTTGTTGTAAAGGTTGCAAATGTGAGAAATTTGACATGCCAAGGAAAGTGGACAAAGGTAAAACTCTTATTATGAGGTTAGACTACTTACGTTGATATCTTTTTATTCCCATTTGAAAGATTATGAAATTATTTTTGGCATTAATTGGTTATAAACCTTAAAAGATATCACTTGGAATTTTTCCAAGTTAATAATAAAGTTTTTGTTAAATGGGCACAAAATAAAGTTACAAGGAAGACACAGTGGCAAAATCATTACTGTCATAAGTCATTAGATGGAAAGAGTCTTATGAAAAGTGGGGCAAAGGTTCTTTGTGCATCTATACAGTGCAAATGTGACAAAATCTCATTTTATAAAGGAGAAAGAAGTCATGCATTATTGATTAAGTTCTCTAATTGTTTTGTTGATCCTATAGGTCTACCTAAAAGAGAGCACATGATCATTATATTCCTTTATTGTTTAGGAGTGTGCTTATTAATGTTTGACCTTAACGTTATCCACATTTCCAAAAGGTAAATATTAAGAAAATTATGAAGGAGATATTATATGCTAGCATCATTATGCTTAGTGTTAGTACTTACTCTTTTGCTATTCTCTTATTTAAGAAGAAAGATAGATATTAGAGGACATACAAGGACTACAAGACATTTAACCACATCGCTATGAAGGATAAATATCTTATTCTTGTTGTTAATGAGCTACTATATGAGTTAGGAGGTGCCTAATTATTCACTAAACTCAATTTAAGATCAGGTTATCATCAGATTTAGGTCAAGGATATTCAGAAAACAAGTTTTAGAACACATAATAGCCATTATGATTTCTTGGCTATACCTTTTATGCTTACTAATGCTTCTTTGACATTTCAGAACTTAATGAATGACATATTCTGACCATATTTGCATAAGTTTCTCCTAATATTTTTTGATAATATTTTGATATATAGTTTTATCTTGATACTTATTTGTCACATTTGCAAATTGTGTTCACTACTCTACATGAGCATTTTTTGTTTGTTAAGATGTCAAAGTGTAGTTTTGCTAGCCAAACAATGAAATATCTTGGCCATATTGTTTCCATAGTGTGATAATTGATCTTTCTAAAGTTTGAATGATGCTAGATTGGCTAGTTCTGAAAATAATTAAGGCATTATGTGGCTTCTTAAGATTGACTAGCTATTATTGTAAGTTTGTTTATAATTATGGGAAGATCAGTGTCAATTTAACAACTCTTTTAAATAAAGATTCACTCCAATGGAATGATAAAATGGAAGAAGTATTTGTTTGCCTTAAGCACGTTATGAACATTATACTAGTTCTTACCTTACTTGACTTTAATAAGGTGATGATTATTAAATCTGATGCCTCTAAAACTAAAATTAGTGTAATATTGAAATAAAAAGGTCATCTTATAGCCTTTACCAATAAGATTTTATTGTCAAAACATCTTCGTACATTTATCTATAACAAAGAGATGTTAGTTGTGGTTATTGTAGTTAGAAATGGCATCCTCACTTGATTAGAAGGTATTTTCAAATTTAAACTACTCAAAAAAGTTTGACATATTTATTCGAATAAGGAATCTCTTTTATGGTGTAGTAAAAGTGGATCTCTAAATTTTTGGTATATAATTATGAGATTATTTATAAAAAGAGAAGAAAGAATCTTTTAGTTGATACATTATCTCACATTTTGGAGCATGTTAAGCTGAGGGCAATGTCTATATCTACTTATGATACCTTTACTCAAATTCAAAATGAGTATTGGGACAATCCTAACACTTAGGAAATCACTGAAAAATTATAGGAAAATCCTAACTTAATTGCTCACTACGCTTAAGATTCTACGAACTTGTGCTATAAAGGCAGGATGGTACTTATTTCTAATTCTCATTATTAAGATACAATTTTATAGGAGTTTCATGAATCCCTAACTATTAGACACTCGGAATTTTTTGTACCTATAAGTACATTTGTCATAAATTTTATTAGAAGGGTATGAACAATTAAATAAAAAGGTTTGTAGTTGAATATGATGTTTGCTAATGTCATAAAAGTGAAATTGTGGCATATCTAGGTATTTCTTAACCTTGACCTATTATAAAAGAAGTTTGGACAAATATCTCTATGGACTTTATTAAGGGGCTTCAACTATATTAATAGTTATTTATTAGTATTCACTCATCAATGAAATTATCTTCTTGCTTTTTTGGGTCATACAGAGGTCTTAAATGCATTGGTCCTATTACTTACTTTCTTGGCTTACTAGCAAGGTCTAAAATACATCATATCCTTCATGTCTCATGCTTGAAGAGGAAATTAGAAGAAAATGTAGTTGCACAAAGCCAGCTACTTGACATCACTCTCACAAGAGAGGTTAATGTTTAATTATAGGTTATCCTAAACTAATATATTGTCAAATGTGGAAATTGAGATATCATTCAAAATCTTGTTTAGTGGACTAATCTTCATACTAAGAATGTTATATAGGAATTAAATCATTCTTTTGCAAAGCATTTTTTTATTCAAATATGACTTTTTTTAATTTATTTTTGAATTTTGAGTAACTTGTTACTTAAATTTTGAAAATTACATAAACAAGACCTTAAATTTGAATAATATTCTAATTCATTTAAGTAGCTATTCAAATTGAACATTTTTATTCAAATCTAACAGACTTTTGTTAGATCATATGTTATTAGCTATATATTTCGAGATGCCAACACAATTATTTATTATCTTTGTCATATTTATTGCAAATATTTGAATTTATATATTCTTGTTAGTTGTACACAACTAATGAATTTTGAAATTTCATTCTTTGTATGGTAAGCAATTTATTTGTATGTGTTGCAAGTATTTGAATTTATATATTTATGAAAAATGAATTATTTGAGTCACTATATATTCTTAATAACTATACACAACTAGTAAATTTTAAAAATTTCATTCTTTGTATGGTAAAAGATTTATCTTAATCCTTTATGCTAATTGTTTTATAAGTTGTTAGCTTTTAAAATTAATTTTATGTTGTTAACCTTTAATTAAGATTATGCATTTTTTATAAAATTATTTTTCAATGAATCGTAGGTAAAAGGAAAATCTTTGTTGGAAATTATTTTCATTGAAGAAGTTGCTTATTTTGAGATGAAAATAAATATCACCAATAGACAATTGTTCTGGCACAGAAATAATGGTCACCAATAGAAAAATTTTGGATATGGAAATATCTCAGCACACACTATCCTTTTTATGAATTAATGGATAAATTTTGGATATAGAAATATCTTAACAGATATTACTTTTTTTTATGAACCAACAAACATACTTTTGAAATTCAAATGATTCTTTTTGGGCATATATAAACTCATTTACAATAGATGAAAAAACAATTCATACCAATGAGCTTATATCAAGTTATTTTTGCAAAGAGTGTATTTGTTAGGAGCAACTAAAATTTTTTAGAAAATTTTGTGAGTTGTATAGGTTATAAAATTGAGAGATTAAGAGTTTGAGAAATACGATTGTGTGAGTGTGTTGTAACAATGTTGTTGACTTTTGCACAACTATGATTGAGGATTACAATATTGTTGTATTTGGTCTCTACCACATTGGGGAGTTTGATAGTGGATTTGAAATTTTCAAAATGGTGACTTGGGGAAGACGACATAAGAATAGGAATTTTGAATTTCAATAAATTATGGTGTCTTATTCTTCTTAAACTTAATTTTTTTGTACAAACTCACAAACTTAGCAAGTCTTTTACCATAGCATATATTAATATATTTTTATGTAAGTTGGTTGTTGGTATTGTAAATTAAATTTTGTTTAATTTATTTTCTTTTGTTAATCAAAATTAGCATTATTAAAATTGTATTGATCCATTTTCATATTACATATTTTGATTTATTGTGGTAATTGTTATTTCAAATTTTTTATTGCACACATTTATAGTCTCATCTCCTTTGTCAACCCAATTCACTCCCCTCTTGGTTATTTTTAGAACCAGTAATTGGTATCAGAGTCTGGTCTCTAAATCACTAGTTTCACCACTTAAAGTTAATCCATGACTTTTTTTTCCACTTATATGTTATCTTGAGGGTAATAACCCTTTTAGACCTTTCATATTTGATAGTATAAATTTCAATTACTTGAATAATAAAATGACCATGTAACTTCAATACTATGACTTTGAGAAATGAACAATGATGAAAACACTATTGAAATGTATTTAAAGTTTACTAACATTGTTAATTCTCTGAGAAATCTTAGAAAGAAGCTTAATAATGCAGAACTCATAAAAAAGCTGTTAAGGTCACTCCCAAAATCGTGGAACCCAAAGCTGATTGTACTTTCAAAATTAAAGGACATGGACACATTGTTCCTAAATGAACTAGTCAGTTCATTTCTCATATACAAAATAGCATTTCACTCACAGAGAAAAAGAAAGGCAAAGTGTTTAAGGCTTTTACCTCGGCTAAAAGAATAACTAAAGATGATCAAGAAAATAATAATAATGATAGTTTATTTAGTGAATAAGATCAAGAAGAGTTTATGATACTTACACAAAAATTTGCTAAATATTTAAAGAAGAAAAAGCAAGTTGGTATAAAGTCATTCAGGCAAACTATTGAAAATGATGCACAACAAAAGAAGGAAATTATTTGTTACGAGTGTAACAAACCCAAACACATTGCGACAAGTTGTCCTAGCAAGAAAAAGTGTAAGAAGCCAACCAAGAAAGCATACAAGGCCATTTGGGATGATTATAATAATTTAAATGATGGATCCTTCAATAATAAAGCAAACTACATATGTTTCATGGGAAAAGACAACAAGGTAAATTCTAACTATGACTTAAGTGATGATATTGGGATGATTGGCATGCTTAAATGTGTGGACAAAAGAAATGTTTACACAAGCAACCAAATTTAGTGATCTCAATACTCCCTTTAAAACAATAAAGCATGAAAATGGGATCTTGAAAAGTAACAATTAATCTCTTATACAAGAGAATGAGCATTTGTAAAAAGCACACAATATTGCTTTAAACAAGCTTAAGGAGAAAAATTTGCATTTAAAGAAAGAAAATGAAAACCTTTAAAATTCCCTTTTAAAGTTTGTTAAGGAGAAAGAAAAACTTGTTTCGATACTTTGTTCTAAAAAACCAATCAGTCATAAATCTGAATTGGGTTTTAATCACTTATATCATCTATATAAAAGTGCATACATCCCTATTATCTAGAAGTAAAAATCATGCGTTTATGTATATACATACATCACAACAACATAGGGCTCCTCATAGTTCAACTAGAAAATCATTTTGGCATAACCATCATACATATAATGGAATGACTAGTGCCTTTTCTCATACCTCTCAACCTCGCATGCACAAATTCTTTAAAGTATCACATTCATTTTTGCATGAGAAATATTATATTAGATGTCATTATTGCGGTAATTTCGGGCATATGATTCATACATGTAACATTAGAAAAAGCATTCATGGCATTAGAAATTTTTATGGTGATGCGAAAAGTTTCAAAGCTTACCCGAAAAGATCTAAACAAAATTGGATACTTAAAATTAGATAAAATTTATACAAATGTATTTGAAAAATCATATGAAGAAAAACAAAAGGGTACTTAGATAATGGATGCTTCAAAAATATGACTAGCAATATGAAAAACTTTCTTTCCCTTAAAATCATCAATAAAGAAAATGTAATATTTGGAGACAATAACAAAGGTAAGATAATTGGTATTAGAAAGATTGGTAAGGGATGTTCTCTTGCTATTAATAATTTCTCCTTAGTTAATGGTCTTAAATTTAACTTACTTAGCATTAGTCAGTTTTACGATAATGGTTACAAAGTTTCTTTTGAGCCTAATGTATGTGTTGTGCTTAATTCCAAAACAAATGAAACTTTGTTCATTACAAAAAGATATGATAATATTTATGTCATTGATCTTTATTTCATTACTAACCAAAATGTTAAGTGCTTAGTTTCTACAAATGAAGAGTCATGGATATGGCATCGATGTTTGGGACACATAAGAATGAAATTGTTATCCAAGCTAAATAACGACAATCTTATAGAAGGGCTACCTAAGCTAAAATTTACAAAAGATAAACTTTGCAATGCTTGTCAAATGGGAAACAGGTAAAAAGTCATTACAAAAGAAAAAAGGTCTTGTCTACTTTCAAACCTCTTCAATTAATGCCTAGGGATCTTTTTGGTCTATTTAGAGTCTTCATCTTAAGTGACAAGTATTATGCATTTGTAATAATAAATGTTTACATTAGGTTTGCATTAGTCTTGTTTCTTACACACAAGGATTAGACATTTAAAGCATTTGAAAGACCTTACAAATAATTACAAAATGAGAAGGGCTACTCTACTACTTTAATTAGAAGTAACCATGGAGGAGAATTTGAGAATGAGGCCTTCAAACAATTTTGCAATTTCTAAGGAATTTCGCATAAATTTTCATCTCCAAGAATGCCTCAACAAAATGGGATAGCTAAATGCAAAATAAAACCTTACAAGAGATGGTTTGAATAATGTTAAATGAATTTAAGCTACCTAAATATTTTTAGGTTAAAGTCTTCTAGATAACACGTTATGTGTCAAACTAGGTTCTAATTCATCTTTTACTCAAAAAAAACTTTCTACAAGTTGTGGAATGGAAGAAGGGCACAAACCAATTATTTCAAGACTTTTGAATGCAAGTGTGTTATCTTGAACACTAAAGACAATCTTGAAAATTTTGATTTAAAGGTCAATGAAGGTATCTTCTTAGGATACTCTTCCTCTAGCAAAACATATAGAGTTTTCAATAAGAGATCATTAATGGTAAAAGAATCCATGAATATTAATTTTGATGAAACAAACCCTTTTAACTTGATAAAGGAAGATGCTTTAGAAATTCTAAACAAAAAAGCTTAAAGTAATGACAATAGCACTGATAAAGAGTAACCTGAGTGAAGCAATTCAAACCAGGAAAATTAGTTTGAAAAATGTGGTTCACAAAGTGCCAAAAGAATGGAAGCATACTAGTAAATTATTCCAAGATCAAATTATTGGTAATGTTTCTGATTCTCTTAGGATTAGATTGTCATCTAGATACGATTACACCAACTTAGCATTCATTTCTCAAATAGAACCCATATGTGTATAAGAAGTATTAAGTGATGAGCATTGTGTGTATGCTATGAAAGATAGGTTAAGACAATTTAAAAGGAACTGAGTATGAACCTTTGTCCCTAGACCTAGAGAACATCCTATCATAAGCACAAAGTGAGTATTTTGTAACGACTAGATGAAAATGGGAATATAGTTTGAAATAAGGCTAGATTAGTGGTCAAATGATACAATCAAGAAGAGTGAATAAACTACAATGAGACCTTTGCACCTATGGCTTGTTTAGAAGTCATTCACTTCTTATTAGCATATGCATCTTTCACAAATTTCATTTTATATCAAATAAATGTGAATAGTGTGTTTCTTAATGATGTTGTTGTCGAAGAAGTATATGTTGAATAACCTCTAAGTTTTAAGAGTATTAAATTTTCTAATCATGTGTTTAAGCTCTCTAAAACTTTATATGACTTAAAGTAAGCCTCTTGAGCTTGGTATGAGCGACTCAACACCTTTTGTATTCAAAAAGGTTTTATAAAAAGTAACGTGGAGACCACATTATTTATAAAAGTAAAAGATAAAGATTTATTAATTATGTAAATTTATGTTGACGACATTACTTTTAGTGTTACTAACAATTTTTTATATAAGGAATTTTCTTCTTAAATGGAGAAGGAATTTAAAATGAGCATTATAGGGAAACTTAGTTTCTTCCTAGGCCTACAAATCAAGCAAAGAATATATGAAATTTTTATTCACCAAACCAAGTATATAAGAGAAATATTGAAAAAGTTTGAAATGGAAAATTCAAAACCTTGTGGAATATTAATGGCAACATCCATGAAGGTTGATAAGGATGAAATTAGTAAGAAGGTAGATGATAAAATATCAAGGTATGATCAAAAGCCTTCTTTATCTTACTACTAATAGGCTTGACAATATATTAGTTGTGTAATTATGTGATTGTTTTCAATCATCCTTTAGAGAGTCACATTTAGTTACATTGAAAAGGATGCTTTGCTACATTAAAGGGTCTATCAGTCTAGGTCTTTAGTATCATAGAGGAAAGACATTTATCCTTGTAGGTTACTTGGACTATAATTAGGTCAATGATTAGCTTAATAGAAAAAGTACCACTATACTTGCCAACTATTAGGTGGTGCATTAGTGTCATGGTTTAGTCAGAAACAAAATTTTGTAGCACTTAAGCAAAATACCTTGTTGCAAGTAGTTGTTCATAACTCCTTTAGATTAAAGAAACTTTTAAGGATTTTAAGTTGCATTATTCTAGAATTCCTATCTTATAAGACAACATTAGTGCAATAAACCTTACCAAAACCCTATTAATCATTTTAGAACCAAACATATAAATCTTAGACAAAATTTTATTTGAAATCATGTACTAAAAGGAGATGTTCTTGAGTTTGTGGGTACAAATGATCAACTTTTGCAGATATTTTTACAAAGTCCTTGGGTAAGGATAGATTCTTATGTATTAAAGAGAATTTGAGTGTGGCACACATCACCTAGACTATCATTCATACATTTTGGTTTATGTATATGCATAATAGAATATGTCTTTCTTTTTACTTTTTTGATATGTTTATTTTTTTTATCAACTAGATATTGTTTATCTAAAAATGTGACCATAACAACTTGGATTAAATCCCTTATTTTTTAAGTAATTCCTTTAATTACAAAGCTTATTCTTTTCCTATCACTTTACCTAGAAATATAAGCTCTCCATTTTGATGATGTCAAAGGGGGAGAAGTAATGTTGTGTAAGTGTTTTATTTTTTTAGTGCATCATGTGAGAGAGAGCTCTAATAAATTTTTCATAAAATCAATTATGTTGTCATCATAAAAAAAAGGGGAGAGTGTTAAATCATGTGTTATTAGCTATATATTTTGACATGTCAACATAATTAATTGTGATCATTGTTATATGTATTATAAATATTTGATTTTATATATTTGTGACAAATGAATTATTTTAGTCACAATATATTTTTGTTAGCTATACAGAATTGATGAATTTTGAAATTTTATTCTTTATATAGTAAGTGATTTATTTGTATATATTGCAAGTATTTGAATTTATATATTTATGAAAAATGAATTATTTAAGCCACAATATATTCTTCATAATTATATACGACTGGTGAATTTTGAAGTTTCATTCTTTGTATGGTAAGTGATTCGTTTTAATCTTTTATGGTAATTAATTTATGAGTTTAGTTTTTGAAATTAATTTTATGTCGTTAACCTTTAATTAAGTTGACACATTTTTTTTATGGAATTATTTTTGAATAAATTATGGGTAAAAGGAAAATCTTTGCTAGAAATTATTTTCATTAAAAAAGTTGTTTATTTTGGGATGAAAATAAAGATCACCAACTGATAATTGTTCTAACATGAAAATAAATATCACCAATAGACAAATTTTGGATATGAAATATATTCCAATAGATACTGTCTTTTTGATAAATCAATAAATATATATTTTAAAATTCAAACTATTTTTTCTAGGCCTATATAAACACACTAATAAGCTTATATCTATATATTTTTACAAAAAGTGTATTTGTTAAAGTGAGTAAATTTTTTGAGAAAAATTTATAAGTTTTAGAGGTTGTTAGATTGAGAGATTAAGAACTTGAGAAACATAATTAGGTGAGTGTATTGTAACAATGTCGTAGACCTTTATATGATTGTGATCAATAATCATAATATTGTCATATTTGGTTTTCTCCTTGTTAAAGAGTTTGATAATAGATTTGAAATTTCCAAGATGGTGACCTTGG
The DNA here is from genome assembly GCA_020141445.1 of Bruguiera sexangula. NCBI lineage: Eukaryota > Viridiplantae > Streptophyta > Magnoliopsida > Malpighiales > Rhizophoraceae > Bruguiera > Bruguiera sexangula. The sequence continues at coordinate 7,431,082 of JAHLGP010020640.1, read as the reverse complement.
GAAGAGGATGTAGGAACAAGAGTTTTAAATCTTTATAAATTGTCGTATCCTATTCTTCTTAAACTCAATTTTTTTTTGTATAAATTCATATACTTTTTTCTTGATTTTTGAATAATTTATTTTTCAAATTATATAAAAAGATTTTGAATTTGAATAACATTAATATTTATTTAAATAATTATTTAAATTAGATTTTTTTTGTTGATATTTGACTTATTTTACTTTTTTTTCAAATTTATAAGTTAAATTGTATAAATTATATATAAAAAAAACTAATTTTGAATACTATTTGGTTTATTTAAAGCGTTACTTGACAAGAAGAATAGTAATGTTAAAAGGGTCTATTTAATTTCTAAAAGAAGTCATAAATTTGCCAATTTGTATTAAAATAAGAGTTTTTTTTGTTTGTTTTGTACTTACTTATTCGGTAATCTTACTTTCAATGGGAGTTTATTATATTTGTGTTGTTTCAAAAGTAAAATTAGTAAGTATCGTTATGTAAATATGTTTTATCATGTTATATAGTTCTAATTTCAAAATAGAGTAAATAAAAAAAAACAAAAGAAGAAGCAAAATTTTCCAATTGCATTAATTCAGTCATGAGTGAAGGAGAAGATACACTACTGTCACTGCACAAAAAAATGGAACAACTGTTGGATTGTTTTACAATTTCTTAAATTGTGCAAATCTACAATCATGTTGATGGTTGAAACTTTGAAATATTTAAATCGACATTAATAAATTGACTTGAATATGAGCATGAAACTGACCTAAATAGCAGCCAAAGTGATCGGAATACCCCTGCTCGGAAGAAGTATGGAGATCTATTTAGGCGGGCTCCACCTCACCACGATCCACACGACCCGATCACCCACGTCACCCTCATTATCTACGACGCTTGGGATGGGAACCTCCATGACAAAACAGATTACTCAACCGAGCAACTGAGATGCGGTCTCAATAGAACGCGTTGATCTGGCCCACAAATATATATACATATACATATATATTATATAATAAATAGTGTAAATTATGTAATAATTATTATTTAATATAAAATATGCAACAACTGTCGTATAATTCATAGCCAGGCTTATTACATTTATTGTATATTTTACTCAATTTTATTGTACATCACATGTTTTTGCCAAAAAAAGACGAACGAACTTTTTGGATGCTTGGCCCACAAGATGCCTTATCCCTCACTGAGTCCATATAATTAGACCCCCTCTGAAAATACCGTGTCACCTGTCTGCTTTTCCTACTGTCACAGAATTGCCAGCACCAAAAACAAGGAGCCATCACCACTGCTTGTCGCTTGGACAACGGAGCAACCGTAATCATCGCAACCCAGTTTGCTGCGCTGGTGCTGCCGCTGCTGCTACCGCCCCGGTAGTTTTCTGATGGTCAAACAATCACGAGGCGACTTGCAAATTATCGACATTCCATGTTCCATGTGCCACTAGGACTATATCCAATCTTTAACCAGTGAATTTCTGATTGGATATAGTCGTAGTGCCACATGGGAGGTTGGTGATTTGCAGGTCGCCTCGTGATTGTTTGACCATCAGAAAACTATAGGGGCGACACAAAAAGCGGATCAACAAGCTCAAGGAAGAAGTGAGGATGATGCTCCAACGGCCAATGAATCCATTACGTAAGCTCGAGCTAATTGATATACTTCCACTTTTCTTGTTTTTTCTTGTTTTGATAGGGAGGCACTCTGTTAGAAATCTTCTAGTTCCAAATTTGAATCTTAGTAATTATATATATATATATATATATATATATTAAAAATAACAGTTAGTTTGTGGTGTACCCCAAATAAAAATTACTAATTAAGATACAATTTATCCATTAAAATGCAAAGATATTCAATAGTTTCAGAAATAATGCGGGATGTGTGATGACATCAAGGGAATGCATCTCATTATGAAGCATTATATCTATTGGAAGAAGGCGAGAGTATGCTGGAAGATGCAAGAGACTATGCAGCAAAGCATCTTAGAATGTCAAAGATAAAGAACTCCAGTACGATTCCTTGTTAGCAAGGCAAGCCTTGGAGCTCCCTTTGCATTGGCGGGTGCGCTTAGATTGGAGGCCAGGTGGTTCCTTAATATGTACGAGAAGAAACAAGGCATGAGTCCTCTTCTGCTTGAGTTTGCCAAATTGGACTTCAACAACGTGCAAGCAGCGCACCAGGAAGATTCAAAATATGCGTCAAGTTAAAGCTCATTTCTTAATTGAGTATACGAATCATTCGGCATCACTACCATGGGTTTCATTCCATTAGCCTCTTTAATCAATCTGTGTAACATGCATCAAATTCTTAAGACAAACGACTTGCTCAATCGAGCCGTAAGCTGTTAATGTACAAGCTCGCTGTGCAATTGGCCTTTCATTGGATTCCTTATTATCGTTTCACCAACAGTAAATGTGACAGTAATCAAAATTATTAAAAAAAATTTAAACTTATATTACATTAATAAATTTAATTATTCGTTACGCGATATTATTATTTAATTATATTTAATTAAAAATATTTAATATAAATTAAATTTAATTAATAAAATTAAAATATTAAATAAATTTTAAAATAAAATTATTATAAAATAATTTCAATATAAAATTTTTTTTACCCAATATTAATATTAAAGTCACGAAGTGGTACACGTGTTACATCTTGATTTTATCAGAAGTATGGCTACCGCAAAATGACCAAAAGTAATTACAGTTTTAGTTTTCGTTATATTGTATTAGTCACGTGGCATCACTTCATTGGTTGTTTTGGGCAACTTCCCAAGACAACCAAACACCAGCTGTCTAGATATTTCAATTGCCATGTAAGTGGGCCGCCTTTTTGTTTTTGTTTTTGTTTTTTTTTTTTTTCCTTTTTCGGTTAAATGATAAGCAGCATTACGCCTTTAGATGGAACAGACAATTTTTTGAACAATCTAAGTAATTTAGGATGTGATAACAGCCATATGTTTGGATGGCATTTTGTTTCTTTCTAAGAGGAACGCAATTTAGATAGTTGTGGTGTGAGTTTTTCAATTGCTTTGTTTTTGTAATTGAATATTTATTTAATTGTTTACTTTTCTTTTATTTTTTGAGATCAATTAATTCTTCATTGACTAATTATTGAATTTATAACTCAACATAACCGAACAAAAATGTGAAATTTTTAATTTTCAATTTTAATTCTAAATTGATAACCAAATATAATAGTATTCTAATTGTAAAACTCAGTTCCAATTTGTTTACTAATTGTCTGGTTATTGGGTCAAAAGTCAATAATTACAATTCCGAATAAAATTGCCATTTACCAAATTTACTTGGTCAAGAACTAACGTCTATATGTCACGGACGGGTTATATCCGGGTAGAAACAGGTTAGGTACAACCGGACTCCTACATCTCACATTGGATAGAAAGAGGGGGATCTGGGTCATATAAGAGTGGGTGCTGCACACCCAATAAGTTGTCTTTTGGGGAGAAGGTAATGGCCCCGTGACAAGTGGTATCTCGTCAAGCGCTTCACGGGAAAGTAGGCAGGGAGACCCCGATTCCGACGAGGACGTCGATAGATTCGGTGGGAGAGAATGTCATAAACGGGTTATATCCGGGTAGGGACGGGATAGGTACAACCCGACCCCCACATCTTACATCAAATAGAAAGAGGAGGATCTGAGTCATATAAGTGTGGGTACTGTACAACCCAACAGGTTGCTTTTTGGTTGTTTTTTGGGATAAGGTAATGACCCCGTGACATATAGCTGTTTTAGACAAGTCGGCGATATGGTTGGCTGGTGAAGATCGTCTTCGACTAGTAGACCGACCATTAGTAACTACCACCAGTGGCGTAGCCACTGCCGACAGCCACCATCGAGGATGATCTGACCATCCTGGTGACTTGACATATCACCCACGACCATGGCCGTAGTGACCATCACAAGCAAAGTGACCAACAACCAACCAACTACCATGGTTAGCAATGTGGTGAGCCACCATCAATTCATGAATGGTGAGGTGGATAGAAAAGTTGATATTGAGATTAGAATTAGAGTTAGAATTGAAATTAAAATTGGAAATGGAAATGGAAATGGGAATGCAAGTGGAAATTGAATGTCAATTTCAATTCTAGAGCCAAATCCAAAGACAAAGACCTAATTATATCCTTAGAAGAAGCCTTGCATGTATCAATGGTGTGCTAATACGAAAATAAGGGGATTCAACGGACATAAAAAAGATATAGGTCTGATACACAAATTATGATATAGATAGACACATATGCAGTAGTTAATTAACATACAGATTGTTTTATTGCTATTCTAATCTTCACAAAACGCATATATAAATCACTGCTCACTTTCTCTCTACTCCAGCTTCTATGTATTTGTGTAGACATGAATTTCTTAATTGATTTCTTATGTTGGATGGATTTGGCACCGTGAAAGAGGAGGTTTTAGAGTGGGAGTTTCTAATGGTAATTTTTTTCACATCACAACTTTGCTTTTGAGCAAAAATGTTCAAGCTATATGTCGATGTCAAAACTGGGTGTTGTCACTTGTGAGAAAGTTTTGATGTCTAGGCCAATATCTCCATCCCTAATTAAGTTCTTAATAAATTTATAAATAGCATTCAACGATAACACTATGGTAGATCTGCCAATTTTTTCTTCAACGATAACACTATGGTAGATCTGCCAATTTTTTCTGTTATGTTCTAAAAATATATAATTTTTATTTTTTGAACAGTCTTATTGCATACAAGTGTACCAAAAAATATGATGTTTTGTTACTTTTATTTTTTTAATACATTACCTTATATAAAAACTATATATGTGAATAATAAATAAGAGACTTGTGCTTTTGTACACAAAATTTATAGTTCAAATCTCAAAATCTCTCACTTCAATTCTTTTCACTCAAACAAATTGTCTCAAATTTAGGTCAAAAGTAGAAGATTTTAAACATAATATTTTGAGCCCATTAAGATTAGATTGACAAATTAGATTGTAATTAAACATTATAACATCAAACACTTTTCTTTTACTTTTTTTTGTTGCTTATCAAGAAGCACTTTCTAACATTAAAGGTATTAGTTCATTGAATTTAGCAAAAATGGCAACACTGGTGTTCCTCGACAATCTGCTGCTGGGAGCTAAATGTGTGAGTTTATGGCAGCTATTTCAAAGATAAGGAAGGGTTGTTGATGTGGTGATTCTGTGCAAGGTGTCAAAGCAGGGGTGCCAATTTGGCTTCATCAAATTTAGTTACCAGTAAGATGCTATTAATGTTGCCTAATGGATGAATGGGAGAGGTTGTTGGGACATTGGTTAGGGGTTAGACTCACGAGATTCTTGACATCTCAGTCCATGGGCTCTTCTAATCAATCGGTGATAATGCGGTATCATTGAGTATGGAGGCTAAAAAGGGTTTCTTGACTTGATGAGAACCGTAAAAATAATGGGTAGAAGGTTTCAATGAATACAATAGGTCTATTGCACATTCCATAAGGTCCAATAATATGAGTTAGAGCTTCAATGGATGCAAGAGGTCTACTACACATTTCAAAAGGCCCAATAACATGGGCTAAAGTCAAAAAGATGAAAGAAGTATTAAATGGGCTGATTAAGGACATTCAAGCCAACCAAATTTCAAATGGTGTGAATTCAAACTTGAAAGAGAGTTTAGATCTTATAAATATGATAACACTCATTCCTAATTAGTAGTTTATTGACTGTGTAAAAATTTGACCATATATAGGAATTGATCCCTATATAAGAATTTTTCCTAAATAGAAATTTGTACTTCTTTACGATTGCTATTTTAGGTTATAAATAGACACCCCTTGTAAATTCTGGAAACATCAGACAATTTATTAGACAACTTTGAGTAAAGTAGAAAGTAAGGGTTTTTCTCCCTTAGTTCTTTTAAGAACTAAAGAACTTATCAAAAGGTACTTCTTTTTGTGGCGTTTCAATCCACTTATCACTCCCAATTCCTTTTCTTTCTAAAGTGTAGTGGCGTCCATATCCTTCTTAAATACCCTAAGTTTATGTTCCTTTAAATGTTGGTTATAAGGTTTGTATTATTAATCTCTAATTTAGTTTTCCTGGTTGTTCTTTTATTTCTTGTGTTTGTTGGGTCCCTAAGCCACATCCTTTTGGGGTTTTCCACATCAGTTGGTATCAAAGTTAGGTTCTAAATCAGGTTGAATCAACTCACTCTTCAATATTCTACCTTATGATTTAATTATTTCTATTTAATGTGTCTATTATATACATTACCATTCAAATGCACAAATCTATTTGTTTGCAATCCTTCTCCTTTTACTTGTTTGTTTAAGCTTGTAACTTTCAAAAATGTGCTAATTTCAATTTCAATTGTTATGTCTAAGTATTCTACTGTTATTTTGTGTTGAGCAAAAGAAAAGGAAAAAAGAAAACAAAAACAAAAAGAAAGAGCAATGAAAAAACAAAGAAAAAGGAAGAAGAAGAACAAAATAAAGAAGATATTAATATCAAGTTATTGATAAAATTAATAGTTTGGTCATATTGGCGACAATAATAATAAAGTTTTCTTACTTAACTCTAATTCTACCATTTATTTTCCTGTTTTATTAATCAAGTTTGTCCTCTAAATTTAACCTATTATTCTGATTTTTGTGAGTTTAGTTCACTAAATTTGTTTGCCTTGATATCCTTTTTCATTTCTTTTTTTGACTCCTTGTTCTTCAATTTGTTTAATTCTATGTCATTTATCTTATTATGTTCAAAATCAATCCTCTTGATTTACTTTATTTAGTTTTTTAAATAGCTAAAAGGGGAAATTTGAGTGGAAAAAAATAAGAGTGCAAGTTCATATTAAGAAAAAGCATAAAGAGTGTAAATACAAAGGAGTGAGACACCCTTTTTCTTTTAAGTGAAACATGTAAGGGAGTTTCCTGTGATGTATCTTAATTATGATGCGGAAAACCCCAAAAAACGTGACTTATGGACCCAACATACACAAACAATCAAAGAACAACCAGGAAAGCTAAATTAGAGTTTAATAATAGAAATCCCAGACTCAATATTTGAAGGAACACGAACTTAGGGTATTGAAGAAAGATATGGATGCCACACTCCAAAAAAGAAAGGAATTAGGAGTGATAAGTCGATTTGAATGTCACAAAAAGAAGTACCTCTTGATAAGTTCTTTAGTTCTCAAAAAAATCGAAGGAAAAAAACCCTTACTTTTAATTTCACTCAAAGTTGTTTGATTTATTATCTGATGTTACAAGGGGCTAAGATGACAATCCTAAAGAGGTACAAATTCCTACTTAGGACAGTTCCTTATTTAGGAGGAATTCTTATTTAGGTACAAATTCTTACACAAAAAATAAACTCCTAATTTTGGAGTGACTACTATTACTTAGTCCTAATACTTTAAGTACTCCAATGATATTAATAAGGTTTTAACTCTCTTTCAAGTTTGAATTCACACTATTTGAAATTTGGTTGACCTGAATGTCTTTAATCAGCCCATTTAGTACTTATTTCATCTTTCTGGCTGTAGCTCATATTATTGAGTCTTTTGGAATGTGCAATAGACCTCTTGCATTGATGGAAGTTCTAGCTCGTGTTATTATGCTTTCTTGAATATGCAATGGATCTCTTGCATCCATTGTGACATTCAAATCGACTTATCACTCCTAATTCCTTTTTTTTTTTTAATGTGGTGTCCATATCCTTCTTGAATACTTTAGGTTCATGTTCTTTTGAATATTGGGTTTGGGGTTTCTATTATTAAACTCTAATTTAACTTTTTTGGTTGTTCTTTAATTGCTTGTGTGTGTTGGGTTCATAAGTCACATCTTTTTGGGGTTTTTTGCATCAAATTATTTTGTACATAAGTAATACTATGACTTTCAAAGGCAAAGGTGCCACACAAAAGGGAGCTAGTGATGTATCATATATGATCAAAGTTATACAATAATAATTTAAATGCATGAATACCAAATTTGATAATACGATGGAAAGGATGAATGGGTAAGCTAATATAATAGTAGAGTTGCAAAAAGACATGAAGAATATGAAACTCTTAAAGTAATAAGGTAATTAAGATGTATTTATGACCATGAAAATGATGATTTTATATTATCATTAGAGGGTAAAAGTGATGAAGATGAGTATTTGGTAAAATTAAGATAATTATTAAGTGATTATAAAAATTTTGTTCATATTTTTATATAACAAAACACTTCTTTTAAAGAAAAAGAATATTAAATGTATATATCTTACTAAAACATAATTTAAATATTATGATTATATAAAAAGTGTTAATGTTGGATTGTCAAAACAACTAACAATCACGTGATAATAATATTAGATTAAATTGAAATTGAACAAACAAAATTTTTAAAGTCTTTTATTATTTTTTTATATTATCTATTTTCCAATAATGGAAAAAGACTAGTCAAAATATTTGGTTTGATCCATTCCCTTAGTTTCATATTTATGAAAGAAATTCTTAAACTTTAATGAAAAAATTAAGCAAAAGACTTATATTGCAACCCTTTTTTTTATACCACATTATAATTGTCTTATAGTTATATAGAAATAAATTAAGAGAAATTTAAATAAGTTTCTATTTAATTTTTTTTAAAAAAAGTTATGAATAACTCTTTTTATTATTTTAGATTACTAAAGAAAATTAAACAAACTTTTATTTTAAAGTAGTAAAAGTTAATATACTTTTAAATTATAGGTTTTTTTTTTTCAAGAAAATTGAAATAGTATAAGTTTTTTATTTTATATGAAAAAGGAGAAAAATAGAAGAAAATTGAATTATTATTTTTATATTTTTCAAGAAAAATAAATAATATAAAAATAATTAAAATTTAATTTTTTCTTTTTTTTATTTTTAAGAAACTGATAAAAAAATTAAGAGAAATTATTTTTAATTTAACAAGAAATTATTATGTGAAGAAAAAATAACTGAGCCTTTTTTTTTAATTTCATTAAAATTAATATATTAATAGATATAAATAGCGATCCACACACGACACATTTACCCATCAGTATCAGACTCAGCTAGAGCATGTATCCGATAGCTTATTGGATCACGAATATGTAATTAAGAAATGTAAGAACAGAAAACTAATAAGAAGAAGAAGAATAAGTTCCTGGTTGAGTTATCAACTTCGTGAATAGTGGGAGTTATCAACCTTGTAAGGCTCTCTTTAACTTTCAAAAACATGTCAAAGTAGCTATTTTGTCAAATGTCGTTAACTAAAATCCGTTAGAATGACCTTCAAACCAGAGGCAGCAAGCGTCGAAAGGGCTTAATCGAGTCCTTGTCGAGCCTCCTCCTCTGGGTCCCATTCCCAAGCCGCCGCTTCTCGTCGTTGGTGAAGAAGGCTTAAGTCGTTGAACTTCTTCGTGTGTCTTTGCAGCATCTACTACTTCATCTTATTGTTGTTTGTCAGGACCCGGTTGGAAGTCTTGGCCCAATCCAGTAGTATGAAGCTCAGCAGTTGCAGATGGGGGGCGGCAATTTGCACCATGCATGGGAATTATAAATTCTGTTTTTGCATTTGGATGTGTTCCTGAACCGTTTGGATAAAGATTAGTTACCAGATTAAACTCTTCTAAAAAATTTAGTACACTAGAAGACCAGGTCCAAAAGCACGACCAGCAAACTCCATTCTATAATGATGAGGCTGCAACCGCTGGAGTCGATCCCGAAGCAGTTCCAGGCCTTGAACATAGACATGATTCAGGCCTTGGCCAGCTTCCATGCCGAAATCAAGGTTTCATTTAACCACATCTTTAAATTGTTGCATCAACGATATAATGTGGAGGTTGCTCCTGGGATCGCGATTAATTCTCCCAACGAAGGTCTCAAATCGGAATTCGGCGAACCTATCGGTTGCAGCGATGCTATTTTCATTTGATGACCAGAAATTTGAGCCTCCATGGTCCACTGTGAATTTTTCTCAGACACCTTAAGAGAAAGCACCAGGAGAGCGTGCTTAAGGAGCGGAGAGAAGGGATCCAGCTCCAGCTCCGTTGAGGACAAGGACTCTGTTATGGGCAGAGAATTGTCAGGACCCGGTTGGAAGTCTTGGCCCAATCCAGCGGTATGAGGCCCAGTTAATAAAAAGTGTCAGTTGCAGAGGGAGAGCCAATGGCACCATGCATGGGATTCCAAATTCTGTTTTGCATTTGGATGTGTTCTTGAACCGTTTGCATAGGATTAGCTGCCAGATTCTTCTAAAAATTAGTATATTAGAGACGAGAGTGTCTAATAGAGTCATATTATGAGAATTGTAGCTAAATGCTAATCTGTATCTCTTCTTTCTCAGTAAAATTTCTCCTTTTCTCGTTGATCCAATTTCCTTCTTCTCTGTTTCTTCTTCTTTGTCTCCTTAAATCCCTCTTATTCTCTTTTGGATCTTGACATTGTTATAGGTGGCAATTGAAGGGTTTTGGTTTACAGTGGTTTACTTGTGCTGAATTTGTGGATTGCATTTGGAATAAGAATGTTTGGACCCTAGGAATATCCCAGAGAAAGGTGTTGAAATCAATTCAGTTGTTTCATTGGTTTAGCTCTTTATATTATGTTATTCTTTTGCAATTTTTTTCTTTTTCCTTTTTGTTTTTTTTTTTTGGTGAATTTGATTTTCTTTGCTCCACCACAAACAAAAAAGATTCATACCCATAAGACATTATCTTTTCTGCTCTTTCTTTCTTTTGTAAAGTGACAAAGATCAAAAGCCAGTATGAGAGTGAAATTGGTGATGGCTTTATTCTTTTTCTTCTCCTTCCAGTTGATTTCCAAGGACTAGGATTCTTCGTTAGCCTTGGGAATTTATGAAAGAAGGGAACTGAAAAACTAGGGAGGACACTAATGTTTGAGAAAATTCATCAAAGTGATTACGACAAAATTTCCTTTGCCATTTTGTAGTAAAAACTCTCCTTTTCCAATTGATTGTTGTTCTGGCCACAAAAGGAGAGTAATGGTCATGTTAGCAAAAAAGTGAGTCCCATACCTTTGCCATGTGTGTTTTGACATACCTTAGTTAACAGTATTTGAGAAAAGACCCCCATTTTTAAATGGTGGAGACTCATTGGACAAATTGAATGTTGGTGACCCAAAGACACAAAATTCATAAAATTTGTGACCCAACCATGAACTTATCCTAACATAATATACCAAATAAAATATTTAGACATAAATTGATATAAAAGTTTTAACACAAAGTAAAAAATTATTAACGTATAAAATCTGGCCACTTTACACATAACAAGGTCCAAAACCATATTGAAAGATAGTATAATAAATTGTAGACTAAAAGATAGTAATACCTCAATGGAAATAAGAAACTATTTTTTTTTGTTTTTTACAAGTGAATCCAACTTGTTAGGAATAATATTAGTCCAAATGTAGTGCATCTATGGTTGAAAATGTTCTTTTATATTGCACATGATTTAATGAATAAATCAATTCCATCTAATCTTTCTCACCTAAGTTGCAACACAACATAATGAGAGAACCTTTTTTCTAATCATACATAGGAAGACAACTTAAGTTTTCTACTGTACTTCCCATGAAATTTCAACAATAGTTATGGAAACTTTTCCTAACAACAATAAGACTAAAGAGGCTAGAAATATTAGTACTAATTAGTGCATGGTATTCAAGTGATAAATTTTATATAATGGTACCTAGATCAATAAAACCATGGGCAAACTTCATGCAAACAGAACAAGATTATTATAGTAGAAATAAAAGCCCACAAAATATTTGTTCAGAGATGGAGACATGTGAGATCAACAAAGATATTTGTTCATATGACATATTTCTAAATTTCACTAATGAGACTTAAGGAATGAGGAAGAGATTTGGGTTTCAAAAGCAAGAAAGGAGACTAAAGTTTCAGAGTTTCAACTTGACTGTTATTTAGGTTTCAATGTTTTAATCTTAAAATTCAGTCATTAGTGTAAAGTGAATTAATTTGATATATTTTAAGGCTTATAAAAGACAATGTTACCATTTTTTATTAATTTAAGGAATATGCAATAACTCATTTGAGTTAACCAAACGTGGCTATAAACTTAAACTTTACTTCTTCAAATTGTTAGGCATAAGGGATACAACTTGCAAATTATAGATAAAATTTTAAATAGGCTTATGGAGTTGATCTCTATAGGAAACCTTTGATTAATTCTCCTTTACAATTCTATTAAGGGCCACACAAGATTAATCTTGAATGATAGTGATTTGACTTTGACAAGGATCATATAGGCTAGATCTCTCTAACGGAGGCGCAATGATTTTGAATCTTACAAGGGTCATAAAGGTTTGACCTTGACCAAAAGGGTTTTTGATTTTTTAAGAGCCTTATGAGTTTAATCTTATTTAAATATAGGATTAATTAGTATTTGGGTTCTTATTTTAGAGGTTTCACATTATTGCCAACTATGTAGCCTAATCCTTAAAAAACTAATTTGAATTTGGAAGTTTTTTACAAGGTGTACAAACTTGCATTTATTTTAAGCATTTGAAGTCTTTATAAACTTAGTACTTTAAGTCTTTGATGTGGATGATCTACCATATTGGCAACTAAGGAGCATATTTCTAAAAGCACTAAATTTAAACTTAAGAGCTAAAAATAAAATAAAATTTGAAGAAATAATGCAAAAGGTGCTTAGAAAATGTGTCTTTTCTTCTTGCACTCAGCATATATTCAAAGGCCAAATACATGACCTATTTATAGGCATATAAAGGGAAAAGTGATTTTTTTTCCTTCAACTATCAACCATTATACTACTTTATTCTCTTTTTTAAAAAAGAAGGGCATGACATTTGACTAAATGAAATGTAGATATATATATTTTTTATCTTTTCCTTCTTTTTCTTCACCTTTGCAAATGCCTCCACTTCAGCATTTAGTGAGGCAAAACTTTAGTATGCAGTACAATTTAGGGCTTTAAAGGCCAACACAACATTATCTAGAAAATATAGAACTTAAAGATCAACTTAAAATGATCTAATAAATATAGAACTTGAAAACCAACTTAGAGTGATTTAAACTTTGAACTTGAAATCTAGCTTAGAATAATCCCGTAATTATAAAGCAATGAGTTATTGTCAAAACTTTTGCATTCATTATGATATATATGGCCTAATAAGATAGGTTAAAACTTCACTTCTTGTTGCAAGATATGTAGTTCAATGAAAGACATGATGTTAGAGATGTCATAAGTTAGGCTTCGAAGGCTTTTAAGTCTACACAGTCTATTTACCACAATAGAACCCTAGGATGAGGACAACTTATGTTCTTTCCCCATAATTCTTTAAAGATGGCATTGTAATGTATTGGCTTATATCCCTCTAGTTTCATGATGAGATCATTTATGCTAAATTTTTAGATAATTAGGTCTTCTGTGAAGGCTTAATGAAACCTTCTTAACAACTTTGTTAAGAAATGTGATGAGATAATCAAAATAGCCTTCAACATGTAACAAACCTTCTCTTCTTGAGTTAAGAGTAAAATTGATATGAATACTTCATTTTCCCATAGTATCTACATTGAGAATGTACACCTACTTAAGTTTCAAGCATAAAGGACATTTGGAAAAGGACGTACATTAATTAGTTGTCTTTTTTTTTTTTTCAATATGGATGATTGAGGTAGTGATAACAAATAAATGTAAGAAGGTTAAGTGTACCTTTTATGACTAAAGAGGAAAGATATGTATAGCTAAAAGGTTTCTCCCTTCTGTCCCCTCTTGTTGCAAAAGTCAAAAAGAGACAAGTAGCCAATGAGTGTTGTAAAAGTTAAGGCAGTATAGTGTGTCACAAAAACAAATATGCAAGCATTGTACATCTTTTCTCTTTAATTTAAGGGTTTCCATTTCTTTTTGTTTTCCTTATTTTTCTTGTTGTTCTTTGACATTTTTTTTTTATTTCTTATTCTTTTTTCTTTCTTCATTTTCATTTTCATTCTTTTATTTTTGATAGCTAACACTACCTATATTTGTTGATCTTGGAAGGCCTAAGATCGAGCTCTAAATCTTACTTGCCTATTTCTTCTTCTTTTTTTTTTTTGCTTCTTCTTCTTTTGTTCTTTTTGATAGCCAACATCACCTATGTTTGTCGATCTTTTAAGGCCTAAGATTGAGTTCTAGATCTTACTTACCTATTAAAGTAGTTGGGATAAACTAAGAAGAGAGGAACAATTCAGTTCGAGTAGATTAGAAAGGAAGGAAAATTCCTACCAAAGTTGATTGAAATAAGGAAAAAGTTCCCTTTTTTACTTCATGAAAGGAGAAGCTCCCTAGTGTAGACTTTCTTTCTATGTGAAAATATCTATAAGAGTTGAATCCTTACTTAAGATAAAAAATTGCATATGGTAGCCAATGAAACATTGATGACTAGTACATGTAGTTTACCATATTATGGTCGTGCTGATGTTGGTTAAAAGGGTTTTAAGGGATGAATGCAATAGCTACAATGGAGTTGGGATTATAAGCAACTTTGAAAAGGAACCAATATTTATGAGGTCAATAACATAGATGTAATGATGGTAGCAAGGGAAGATATTGTGCAAAAGATAACTCACTATTATAAAACTCGAGGCATGGAGAGAAGTTAAGATATTTCTTGGCTCACAAGCTCTTTATGTCTCTAGTTTTAAAAGAAAAAATAAACACTGCTTGACTTAATTGCTTCATGCTATTGTAATCAATATGTGAGTTAAGAGATCTATGAAGATACGAGATAAATACCTCCATTATTGTAAAAGATCATCTCTAGAATTTATAATTTTTCTAACTCTTACTTCTATCTAGGGTGGTATGAGAACCTTTCATTTTCCATACTTTGATGTCACATAATTGGTTTCACCTTTCTTACTAGTTAGAAAAAGAAGTAGAATTTTGAGGAGTTAAATAGCCAAAAGTAAAAAGTAGAAAATGATAGTTCACTATCTTGACTTCTCCTTATTCCTCTAGTTTTGAAATAAAAAATATAAACTTCTTGGCTTAACTACTTTATACTACAATAATCACGATGTGAGTTAAGAGATCTATGACAATATGGGATAAATACCTCCATTGTTGCAGAAGACCATCCCTAAAATTTGTAATTATTCTGGCTCTTGCTTCCATCTAAGGTGGTACAACAACCTCTTGTTTCCATACTTTGATGGTACACAATTGGTCTTATCTTTCTTGCTAATTAGAAAAGGAAGCATAAGTTTAAGGATTTTGATGGGAAAAAGTAAATAGTATAGATAAAAATGATGATCCATGCATTTAATGTTTTTTAGGTCATTCATAATTTATACTTTGTAGGTTATAAGTTTTTTTTTTTTTTGTTTTGTTTTGTTTTAAGGATCGTTCAAAGTTTATACTTTTGTAAGCCCACACACAATAACACTTTAGGCTTCTATTGTTGATGAGGTCAATTTTAATGTCTTCTTGGTCAAGTAACATGTAAATGTTACTTGTGTAGGCTTCTTACACAAAATAGGATCCATCTCATTTAGAAGTGTGTTTGTCACCATAACAATGCTTTAAGTTAATAAACTATTATATTATGAGAAGCAAGTTCTTTGCTTGGAATAATCAAGTGGTAGACCTTATGGTTGAAGGCATTGGTGATTCAAGTCTAGCATCACTTGAGTTATGCCTAAAGCCCTTTTCTAATTAAGTCTTTTAACTCTTCTCATCATTGTCATGCATTTTCCTTTTGAATGAGGCTATCTTAGATAACTATATGGAGTGATGGTATCTACTTTTCCAATGGTATTATTGCCTTAATATCATTGATGAGCACATATGGCATTGCATGAGTAAAAGTACTAACGGATATATGATATGTCTACAACAGCTTAAGAATTCTTTCATGTCAATCATTTATTATTTTGGATCTCATCTTTTGAAGCAATTTGTATAGGGTATTGTTAAATGTCTCAGTCAAACCATTAGTAGTTGCATTATACATAGATCACTTATATTATTTGAAATAAAACTTTTCATAAATCTTATTCGTTAAACTATTATAAAATTTTTTCCCATTATTGGTGATGATGAATTGAGAAATTCCATAATGATACATTAAATAGGTTTAGATGAAGTGAAAGACATTGCCTTTCTTTACTTTTTTAAGTGGAATTACTTCAACCCATTTTAAGAAGTAATTTGTAGGTAAAAGTATATAGAGATGGCCAAGGAATATTCTTGTAAAGACTTAACTAAGTCAAGGCTTCAAAGGCCTTATTCTTTAAGAACTTATTTCACATTCTCATTACTTAGACAACTGAGGCAGACCCCATCAAAAGATCTTCGAAACAATTTGTTTTTGAAGTATATAAAGCAAGAAACTTAACATCATCCCTTTATCTTATGATAGCGATCATCAGGAAGCCTTTCATGTTATACATAGTCAATGATGAGTTGATGTCACTCCTTAGTCTCAATAAAGTATGATATCGAAATTAAATTTTGTCTCTACGCTAAACATTATATTCAAGGCAACAACCATGTCTATAACTATTTGTAATGCTAAATCCATTGAATTTTGTCAACCAAAGTGGTTACTGATCTTGATTAGCTTCTTTTACAAGTATTAAGGGCCTCAATTTCTTATTAATGTGAGTATCTCTTTAATTTATAAGAAAAAGGGTACTACATTTGTTGCAAGGACTTATTCACATAGAATGATACTCAAATTAAGTTTTACATCAACAAAATAATTTATATTCATCTAAACAAACATGTATGTAGACCTTTGGTACTCCTACATATGTTGCAAGGATGCATTCACACAAAATAATGTGGAAATTAACCTTTGTGGGTAAGCTACATGTTATGTTCAATGCAATAAGGATGTCTTTAAAGCTTTGGCACTTTCATCCTATTGAAATTCATGGTGCAAAGGAGACTTTGACCATGATTAGTTTTTTGTACAAGTATTAAAGGGATTAATTATCTCATGATATCGAAATTAACTTTGTCTCTACACTAAACATTATATTCAAGGCAATAACCATGTCTATAACTCTTTGTAATGTTGAATCCATTGAATTTTGTCAGCTAAAGTGGTTACTGATCTTGATTAGCTTCTTTTACAAGAATTAAAGGCCTTAACTTCTGATTAATGTGACTATCTCTTTAATTCCTAAGAAAAAGGGTACTACATTTGTTTCAAGGACTTATTCACATTGAATGATACTTAAATTAAGTTTTATGTCAACAAAACCTTTTATATTCAATTGAACAAACATGTATGTACACCTTAGGTACTCCTACATATGTTATAAGGACTCATTCACACAAAATGATGTGGAAATTAACTTTTGTGGGTAAATAACATGTTATATTAAGTGCAACAAGGACGTCTTGAGAGCTTTGGCACTTTGAATCTATTGAAATTCCTAGAGTAAAGGAGTCTTTATCCATGATTAATTTTTCCTACAAGTATTTATTGGTTTAATTATTGAATGATTCTAAAATTAACTTTTATGTCTGTACTAAACATTATATTCAAGCCAACAAGCATGTCTATACCTGTTTGCAATGCTGAATCCATTGAATTATAAGAGATAAAGGGGTTACTGATCTTGATTAGCTTCTTTTACAAGTATTAAGGGGCTCAATTTCTGATTAATGTGACTATCTCTTTATTTCCCACCAAAAAGGGTCATTTATTTGTTACAAGGACTTATTCATATAGAATGATACTCAAATTAAATTTTATGTCAACAAAATGATTTACATTCATCTGAACAAACATGTATGTACACCTTTGGTACTCCTTCATCTGTTGTAAGGACGAATTCACATAAAATGATGTGGAAATTAACCTTTGTGGGTGAGCAACATGTTATATTCAATGCAACAAGGACATACTTAGAGCTTTGGCACTTTCAATCTATTGAAATTTGTGGTGCAAAGGAGACTTTGACCATGTTTAGTTTTTCGTACAAGTATTGAAGGGATTAATTATCTCATGATATCAAAATTAACTTTTGTCTCTACACTAAACATTATATCCAAGGCAACAACCATGTCTATAACTTTTTGCAATGCTGAATCCATTGAATTTTGTCAACCAAAGGGGTTACTGATCTTAATTAGCTTTTTTTACAAGAATTAAGGGGCTAAATTTCTGATTAAGGTGACTCTCTTTATTTCCTACCATAAAGTGTCCTACATTTGTTGTAAGGACTTATTCTTATTGAATGATACTTAAATTAAGTTTTTTGTCAACAAAACAATTTATATTCATTTGAATAAACATATATGTACACCTTTGGTACTCCTACATATGTTGCAAGGACTCATTCACACAAAATAATGTGGAAATTTAGCTTTGTGGGTAAGTAACATGTTATAGTCAATGGAACAAGGACGTCTTTAGAGTTGTGGCACATTGTTTCTATTAAAATTCATGGTACAAATGAGTATTTGACCATGATTAGTTTTTCCTACAAGTATTGAAAGGTTTAATTATCTAATGATCTTGAAATTAGTTTTTGTGTCTATACTAAACATTATATTCAAGGTAACAAGCATGTCTATACCTCTTTGCCATGCTGAATCCATTGAATTTTATCAAACAAAGGGGTTACTGATCTTTATTAGCTTTTTTTATAATTATTAAACGGCTCAATTTCTAATTAATGTGACTATCTCTTTATTTCTTACGAAAAAAGGTCCTACATTGGTTGCAAGGACTTATTCACATAAAATGATACTCAAATTAAGTCTTATGTCATCAAAACAATTTATATTCATATGAACAAACATGTATGTACACCTTTGGCACTCCTGCATATGTTGCAAGGAGGCATTCACACAGAATGATATGGAAATTAACCTTTGTAGGTAAGAAACATCTTATATTCAATGCAACAAAGACATTTTTAAAGCTGTGGCACATTGAATTTATTGAAATTCATGGTGCAAAGGAGTCTTTGACCATGATTATTTTTTCCTGCAAGTATTGAATGGTTTAATTATCTAATGATCTCAAAATTAGCATTTGTGTCTATACTAAACATTATATTCAAGGCAACAAACATGTCTATACCTCTTTGCCATGCTGAATCCATTAAATTTTATCAGACAAAGGGGTTACTGATCTTGATTAGCCTCTTTTACAAGTATTAAGTGGCTCAATTTTTTTATCAATGTGACTATTTCTTTATTTCTTATAGAAAAGGGTCATACATTTGTTGCAAGGACTTATTCATATAAAATGATACTTAAATTAAGACTTATGCCAACAAAACAATTTATATTCATCTGAACAAACATGTATATACACATTTGGTACTCTTGCATATGTTGGAAGGAGGTATTCATGCAAAATGATGTGGAAATTAACCTTTGTCAGTAAGCAACATGTTATATTCAATGCAACAAGGACATCTTTAAAGCTTTGGCACTTTGAATCTATTGAATTTCGTGGAGCAAATGAGCCTTTGGCCATGATTATTTTTTCCTACAAGGATTATGTGGCTTAATTAACGAATGATGTGTAATTTACTAAACATTACATTTAAGGCAACAAGCATGTCTATACCTTTTTGTAATGTTGAATCCATTCAATTTTATCATACAAAGGGGTTACTGATCTTGATTAGCTTCTTTTACAAGTATTAAGGGGCTCAATTTCCAATTAATGTGTCTATCTCTTTATTTCCCACTAAAAGTGTCCTACAACTGTTGCAAGAACTTATTCACATAGCCTGATACTTAAATTAAATTTTATCTTAACAAAACGATTTACATTCATATGAACAAATATGTATGAACACCTTTGGTACTTCTGCATATGTTATATGGACTTATTCACTTAAAATGATGTGGAAATTAATTTTTGTGGGTATTCAACATGTTATATTCAACGCAATAAGGACGTCTTTAACGCATTGGCACTTTGAATCTATTGAATTTTGTGGAGAAAAGGAGTCTTTAACCATGATTAGTTTTCCCTACAAGTATTGAGTGGTTTAATTATTAAATGATCCCAAAATTAACTTTTATGTCTATATTAAACATTATATTCAAGCAAACAAGCATGTTTATAGCTCTTCGCAATGCTGAATCCATTGAATTTTATCAGAAAAAGGGGTTATTGATCTTGATTAGCTTTTTTTGCAAGTATTAAGGGGCCCAATTTCTGATTAATGTGGCTATCTCTTTATTTCCTACATAAAATGGTCTTGCATTTGTTGTAAGGACTTATTCACATAAAATGATACTCAAATTAAGTTTTATGCCAACAAAAACAATTTATATTCATCTGAACAAACATGTATGTACACATTTTGTACTCTTGCATATGTTATAAGGACTATTTCACACAAAATGATGTGGAAATTAACTTTTGTGGGTAAATAACATGTTATATTCAACAAAATGATGCAGAAAACCCCTAAAGACATGGCTTATAGACCCAATGCACACAAGGAATCAAGAATATCCATGAAAGCTAAATCAAACTATAAGAACATAAACCCTAGACCCAACATTCGAAGGAATACAAACCTAAGGTATTAAAGAAGGATATTGATGACACAATCTAAAAAAGAAAGGAATTAAGAGTGACAAGTTGAGTTGAACGCCACAAAAAGATGTACCTTTTGATAAGTTTTTTAGTTTTCAAAAGAACTAAAGGAGAAAACCCTTGCTTTTTATTTCACTCAAAATTGTTTGATAAATTGTCTGATATTTCCAAAGCTTATAAGGGGTGCCTATTTATAGGCTAAGATAGTAATCTTAAAGAAGCATAAATTTCTACTTAGTAAAAATCCTTATTTTGGAGGAATTCCTATCTAAAGTCAAATTCTTACACAATTAATAAACTACTAATTAGGAATGAATGTTATCATATTAATAAGGCCTAGCCTCTCTTTCAAGCTAGAATTTGCACCATTTGAAACTTGATTGGCTTGAATGTTCTCAATTAGCCCATTTAGTGCTTCTTTGATCTTCATGGCTCTAGCCTATGCTATTGGACCTTCTGGAATGTGCAATAGACCTTTTGCATTCTTTAAAGCC
This sequence comes from Bruguiera sexangula, assembly GCA_020141445.1. Classification (NCBI taxonomy): domain Eukaryota; kingdom Viridiplantae; phylum Streptophyta; class Magnoliopsida; order Malpighiales; family Rhizophoraceae; genus Bruguiera; species Bruguiera sexangula. Next base: position 7,410,016 of record JAHLGP010020640.1, on the reverse strand, counting down.
TTCCACCAATCATCTCCATGGTTCTCATCATTCTCCCTCTCCTTGAAAGGATATGTCCTTGAATTATCACCTTGTTTATACGTGATGATGTAGGGAAAGGTTTGAATGAATTTGATCCACTTGGCATGTGTTTTGTTCAACTTTCCTTGTGCAATTTTCCTTGTATAAGTAAGACAGGAATTGCACAAGGACTCATGCTCTCACTCACATATCCTTTCAAAATAAGTTCCTCAACCTGCCTTTGAAGCTCCTTTATCTCCTTGGGATTACTCTTATATGTTGGCTGGTTTGGGATGGATGAACTAAGGGTGAAATCAATTTGATGCTCAATTCCTCTCTTAGGTGGCAATCCACTTGGGACATTATTAAGGAATACATCTTTAAACTAGGCAAAGATGGCTCCAACTTATTAGGGTTTAAATAAGTCTTTTTGTACAAAAGTATAATCATAGGTTGTTTGGCAAAAATTGCTCTTTTGACATCATTTTCTTTTGCATAGAAACTTTCTGTTTTCTTCTCTTTCTCTTGTGTTCTCATATTTTCTTCTCTCTTTTCTCTTTTTTCAATCTCTCTTTTCTGTTCACTCTCATTTTTAATCCTTAATTGATCCTTGTAAGCTTGTTAAGGTGATAATGGTACAAGAGTGACGGGTTTTTCATTCATTACAAAAGAATATCGATTCTTGAATCCATCATGCATAACTCGTTTATCAAATTGCCATGGCCTTTCAAATAGAATATAACCTGCATGCATAGGTATAAAATCACATAAAACTTCATCACGGTACCTTCCGATAGAAAATAGCGCGAGTAGTTGCTTATTTACCTTGACTTCACCACTCTCATTCAACCATTAAAGCTTATATGGCCTAAGATGCTTCATAGTAGGTAAATTTAGCTTCTCAACCATAGTTATGCTAGCAGTATTAGTGTAACTCCTACCATCAATAATCATACTACATATCTTATCTTTGATGAAACACCTCGTCTGAAAGATGTTATCTCGTTGCACCTCATTTTCTTCCTTCACTTGCACATTCAATGCTCGTCTTATGATGAGAGCTACTCCATTAACTAGATACTCCTCTCAATCACTTCCACCCTCTGATGATGGCATAAAATCATCATTTTCATGGTTATAGGCACGTCCCAATTGCCTTCTTTGCTTTAAGGGCCTCATATTCTTCGTGCCTCCTTTGCAACTCTGTTATTGTATTAGCTTGCTCATCCATCCTTTCCCTCATATCATCAAATCTGGTATTCATGCGCTCAAATTGTTGTTGCACAGCTTTGATCATGAAGGACACATCACTAGATCCCTTTTGCACTGCACCTTGGTCTTTGAAAGTCATAGTATTACTTCTACACAAAATAATTAGGATACCTCACAGAACACTCCCTCACATGTTTCACTCAAAAAGAAAAAGGTGTCTCATTCCCTCGTATTTACACTTTTTATGGCTTTTCTTATTATGAACTTGCATTCTTACCTTTTACCACTCAAATTTCCCCTTTCAACTCTTTAATGAACTAAACAAAGTAAATCAAGAGGATTGATTTTGAACAGAATAAGATAAATGGTATAAAATTGAACAAATTGGAGAACAAAGAATTAAAAACAAAAAACAAAAAAGGATATTGAGGTAAACGAATTTAATGAACTAAACTCATAAAAATCAAAATAGGGGGTTAAACCTAGAGGACAAACTTGATTAACAAAACAAGAAAATAAATAGCACAATTGAAGTTAAGTAAGAAAACTATATTATTATTGTGGCCAATATGACTAAACTGTTAACTTTTATCAATAACTTGAATTTGATGCCTTCTTTTTTTTGTTCCTCTTTTTTTGTTTTCTTTTTTTTTGTTCCTTTTTTTTTGTTTTTTTTTTCAACACAAAATAATAGTATAATACTTGGAGATAGCAATTGGTATTGAAATTTGCACATTTTTTATAGTTATGATATCAAACAAACAAGCAAAGTAAGAAGGGTTGCAAAAAGACAGATTAGCACGTTTGAATGGTAATAAAAAAAATCACAAGGTAGCAAATTAAAGAATTAATCGATATAACCTAATTTAAAGTCGGGCTCTAATATCAACTGATGCGGAAAACCCCAAAAGATGTGGCTTAGGGACCTAACACACACAAGGAATTAAGAATATCCAAAAAAGCTAAATCAGACTATAAAAACACAAACCTTAGACCCAACATTCAAAGAAACACGAACCTAAGATATTAAAGAAAGATATGGACGCCCCACTCCAAAAAAGAAAGGAATTGGGAGTTATAAGTCGAGTTAAATGCCACAAGAAGAAATACCTCTTGATAGGTTCTTTTGTTCTCAAAAAAGTTGAGGGAGAAAAATCCTTACTTTCTATTTCACTCAAAATTGTCAGATAAATTGTCTAATGTTTCTAGAGCCTATAAGGGGTGCCTATTTATAGGCTAAGATACCAATCCTAAAGAGGCACAAACTCTTATTTAGGAAAAATCCTTATTTAAGATGAATTCCTATCTAGGGTCAAATTCTTACACAGTCAATAAACTACTAATTAGGAGTAAATGTTATCATATTAATAAGGTCTGGCTGCTCATTCAAGCCAGAATTCACACCATTTGAAACTTGGTTGGCCTGAATGTCCTCAATCAACCCTTAATTGGGTCTTTTGGAATGTGCAATGGACCTCTTGTATCCCTTGAGGCCTTCCACCAATCATCTCTAGGTTCTCATCATGCAAGAAGGACGTCTTTAAGGCTTTGGCACTTTGAACCTATTGAATTTTGTGGTGCAAAGGAGACTTTGACCATGATTACTTCTTCTTACAAGTGTTGAATGGTTTAATTCTCCAAAGATCTCGAAATCAACTTTTGTGTCTATACTAAACATTATATCCAAGGCAACAAGCATGTATATAACTCTTTGCCATGCTTACCATTGAATTTTATCAAAAAAAGGGGGTGCTGATCTTGATTAGCTTCTTTTACAAGTATTAAGCAACTCAATTTCTGATTAATGTGACTATCATTTTACTTCCCATGAAAAAGGGGCCTATATTTATTGTAAGGACTTATTCAAATAAAACTATTTATATTCATTTGAACAAACATGTATGTACACCTTTAGTACTCCTGCATATGTTGCAAAGACAAATTCACACAAAATGATGTGGAAATTAACCTTTGTAGGTAAGCAACATGTTATATTCAATGCAATAAGGACATCTTTGGAGCTGTGGCACATTAAATTTATTGAAATTCGTGGAGCAAAAGAGCCTTTGATCATGATTAGTTTTTCCTACTAGTATTGAATGGTTTAATTATATAATGATCTCAAAATTAACTTTTGTATCTATACTAAACATTATATTCAAGGCAACAAGCATCTTTATACCTTTTTGCCATGTTAAATCCATTGAATTTTATCAAACAAAAGGGTTACTAATCTTGATTAGCTTCTTTTATAAGTATTAAGGAGCTTAATTTCTTATTAATGTGACTATCTCTTTATTTCCTAATAAAAAAGGTCCTACATTTGTTGCAAGGACTTATTCATATAGAATGATATTCAAATTAAGTTTTATATCAACAAAACAATTTATATTCACCTGAACAACCTGAACAACCTTGTATGTACATCTTTGGTACTCCTGCATATGTTGTAAGGACTTATTCACACAAAATGATGTGAAAATTAACTTTTGTGGGAAAACAACAAGTTATATCCAATGCATCAAGGACGTCCTTAGAACTTTAGCACTCTAAATCTATTGAATTTCATGGTGCAAACAAGACTTTGACCTCGAAATCAACTTTTGTGTCTATACTAAACATTATATTCAAGGCAACAAGCATGTCTATACCTCTTTGCAATGTTGAATCCATTGAGCTTTATCAGACAAAGGGGTTATTGATCTTGATTAGCTTTTTTTACAAGTATTTAGGAGCTTAATTTCTAATTAATGTGACAATCTCTTTATTTCTTACAAAAAAAGGTCCTACTTTTGTTGCAATTACAAGGACTTATTCAGATAGAATGATACTCAAATTAAGTTTAATGTCAACAAAACAATTTACATTTATCTGAACAAACATGTATATACACCTTTGGTACTCCTGCATATATTGCAAGGACTCATTCAAACAAAATGATGTGGAAATTAACTTTCACCATGATTAGTTTTGCTTACAAGTGTTGAATGGTTTAATTCTCCAAAGATCATCAAATCAACTTTTGTGTTGATACTAAACATTATATTCAAGGCAACAAGCATGTCTATACCTCTTTGCAATGCTGAATCTATTGAGTTTTATCGGACAAAGGAGTTAATGATCTTGATTAGATTATTTTACAAGAATTTAGGGGCTTAATTTCTAATTAAAGTGGCAATCTCTTTATTTCCTAGGGAAAAAGGTCTTACATTTGTTGTAAGGACTTACTCAAATAGAATGATAATCAAATTAGGTTTTATGTCAACAAAACAATTTAAATTCATCTGAACAACCTTATATGTACACCTTCAGTACTCCTGCATATGTTGCAAGGACTAATTCACACAAAAAGATAAGGAAATTAACTTCTGTGGGTAAACAACATGTTATATTCAATGCAATAAGGATGTCCTTAAAGCTTTGGAACTCTGAATCTATTGAATTTTGTGGTGCAAAGGAGACTTTGACCATGATTAGCTTTTATTACAAGTATTGTATGGTTCGATTCTCCAAAAACCTTGAAATCAACTTTTGTGTTTGTACTACACATTATTTTCAAGGCAACAAGCACGTTTATACCTCTTTGCCTTGCTGAATCCATTGATTTTTATCCAGCAAAAGGGTTACTAATCTTGATTAGCTTCTTTTACAAGTATTAAGGGGCTTAATTTCTGATTAATGTAAGTATCTCTTTGTTTCCAAGGAAAAAGGGTCCTACATTTGTTGTTAGGACTTATTCATATAGAATGATACTCAAAAATTAAGTTTTATGTTAACAAGACAATTTACATTCATTTGAACAAAGATGTATGTACACCTTTGGTACTCCTACATATGTTGCAAGGACTCAATCACAGAAAATGATTTGGAAATTAACTTTTATGGGTAAACAACATGTTATATTCAATGCAACAAAGATGACCTTAGAGCCTTAGAACTCTGAATCTATTAAATTTCATGGTGCGAAAGAGACTTTGACCATGATTAGTTTTTCTTACAAGAATTGAATGGTTTAATTCTCCAAAGATCTCGAAATCAACTATTGTGTCTATACTAAACATTGCATTCAAGGTAACAAGCATGTCTATACCTCTTTACAATGCTAAATCCATTGAGTTTTATCAGACAAAAGGGTTGTTGATCTTGATTAGCTTCTTTTACAAGCATTTGGGGGCTCAATTTTTGACTAATGTGACAATCCCTTTATTTCCTAGGAAAAAGGGTCTTACATTTGTTGCAAGGACTTATTCAGATAGAATGACACTCAAATTAAGTTTTATGTCAACAAAACAATTTATATTCATCTAAACAACCTTGTATGTACACCTTTGGTACTCTTGCATACATTGCATGGACTAATTCACACAAAATGATGCGGAAATTAACTTTTATGGGTAAACAACATGTTATATTCCAACAAGAACGTCCTTAGAGCTTTCAAACTTTGAATATGTTGAATTTCGTGGTGCAAAGGAGACTTTGACCATGATTGGTTTCTCTTACAAGTATTGAATGGTTTAATTCTCCAAAGATCTCGAAATCAACTTTTGTGTCTATACTACACAATATATTCAAGGCAACAAGCATGTCTATACTTATTTCTCATGCTGAATCCAATGAATTTTATTAGACAAAGTGGTTAATGATCTTGATTAGCTTCTTTTACAAGTATTAAAGGGCTCAATTTCTAATTAATATGACTATCTTTTTATTTCCCACAAAAAAATGGTCCTATATTTGTTGCAAAGACTTATTCACATAAAATGATACTCAAATTAAGTTTTATGTCAAGAAAACAAATTACATAGATTTGAACAAACATGTATTTACACCTTTGGTACGCCTATATATGTTGGAAGGACTCATTCACACAAAATGATATGGAATTAACTTTTATGGGAAAGCAACATGAATTAAATGCAACAAAGACATCCTTAGAGCTTTGGCACTTTGAATCTATTGAATTTCATGGGGCAAAAGAGACTTTGACCATGATTAGTTTTTCTTACAAGTATTGAATGGTTTAATTATCAAATGATCTCGAAATCCACTTTTGTGTCTATAATATACATTATTTTCAAGGCAATAAGCATGTTCATACTTCTTTGCCTTGCTAAATCCGTTGAATTTTATCAGACAAAGGCTTTATTGATCTTGATTAGCTTCTTCTACAAGTATTAAGGGGCTCAATTTCTAATTAATGTGACTATCTCTTTATTTCCTAGGAACATGGGTCCTACATTTGTTGCAAGAACTATTTAGATATAATGACACTAAAATTAAGTTTGATGTCAACAAAACAATTTATATCCATTTGAACAAACATGTATGTACACCTTTGGTACACCTATATATGTTGTAAGGACACATTCACACAAAATGATTTGGAAATTAACTTTTGTGGGTAAACCACATGTTATATTCAATGCAACAAGGACGCCCTTAGAGCTTTGGCACTCTGAATCTATTGAATTTCGTGGTGCAAAAGAGACTTTGACCATGATTAGTTTTTCTTAAAAGTATTGAATGATTTAGTTCTCCAAAGATCTCGAAATCAACTTTTGTGTTTGTATTAAACATTATATTCAAGGCAACAAGCATGCCTATACCTATTTGCAACGCTGAATCCATTGAGTTTTATCAAACAAAGGGGTTACTAATCTTGATAAAAGTATTTTGGGGCTCAATTTCTGATTAATGTGACAATCTCTTTATTTCCTAGGAAAAGGGTCCTACATGTGTTGCCGAGACTTATTCAGATTGAATGATAATCAAATTAAGTTTTATGTCAAAAAAACAATTTATATTCATCTGAACAACCTTGTATGTACTCTTTTGGTACTCCTACACATGTTGTAAGCACTAATTCACAGAAAATGATTTGGAAATTAACTTTTATGGGTAAACAACATGTTATATTCAATGCAATAAGGACGTCCTTAGAGCTTTGGAACTTTGAATATTTTGAATTTCATGGTGCAAAGGAGACTTTGACCATGATTAGCTTTTATTACAAATATTGAATGGTTTAATTCCCTAAAGATCTCAAAATCAACTCTTGTGTCTATACTACACATTATTTTCAGGGCAACAAGCATGTTTATACCTCTTTGCCTTGCTAAATCCGTTCAATTTTATCAAGCAAAGGGGTTACTGATCTTGATTAGCTTCTTTTACTAGTATTAAGGGTCTCAATTTCTAATTAATGTCACTATCTTTTTATTTCCTAGGAAAAAGGGTTCTACATTTGTTGCAAGGACTAATTCACACAAAATGATGTGGAAAATAACTTGTATAAGTAAACAACATGTTATATTTAATCCAACAAGGATGTAATTAGAGCTTTGACACTTTGAATCTATTAAATTTCGTGTTACAGAGGAGTCTTTGATCATGATTAGTTTTTCTTACAAGTATTAAACGGTCTAATTCTCCAAAGATTTGGAAATCAACTTTTGTGTCTATACTACATAATATATTCAAGGCAACAAGCATGTGTAACGGGTCCTTAGGTACGACTCGACTCCCACATCAAATAGGAAGAGGGGAATCTTAGGTCATATAAACGTGGGCACTACACACTCTAATAGGTTGCCTTTTAAGGAGAGAGTAATGACCTCATGAAAAGTAGTATCAGAGCCAACCCTGACCCCAACTCTATTGTCTCCTGCTAAGCACTCCATGTGGAAGGAGTAGGTAGGGGGAGGCCCCGATTCTCAATAAAATAAGGGTATTGATAGATTCGGTAGGGGAGAATGTAATGGGTCTTTAGGTACGACCTAACTCTTACATCAGATAGGAAGAGAGGGATTTTGGGTTGTATAAACATGGGTGTTGCACACCCTAATAGGCTTCCTTTTAGGGAGAGAGTAATGGCCCCATGAGAAGTGATATCAGAGTCGACTTAACCCCGATTCCAATGTCTCCCACCAAGCACTCCATGTGGAAGGAGTAGGTAAGGGGAGGCCTCGATTCTTGATAAGGATGTCGATGGATTCGGTGAGGGAGAATGTGACAAGTGTATCAGTGCAATGGGTTGGTCCTTAGGTACGATCCCACTCCCACATTGGATAAGAAAAGGGGGATCTTAGGCCATATAAATGTAGGTGTTGCATACCCTAACAGGCTGCCTTTTAAAGAAAGAGTAATAGTCCCGTGACAAGTGGTATTAGAGCTGACCTCGACCTCTACTCCGATGTCTCCCGTTAAGCACTCTATGTGGAAAGAGTAGGCAGGGGGAGGCCCCAATTCTCAACGAGGGCATTGATAGATTTGGGGGGGGCATTGATAGATTCAGGGGGGCAGAATGTAACAGGTCCTTAGGTACGACCCAACTCCCACATCAAATAGGAAGAGAGGGATCTTAGGTCATATAAACATGGACGTTGCACACCCTAATAGGCTTCCTTTTAGGGAGAGAGTAATGGCCTTGTGACAAGTGGTATCAAAGCTAACTTGACCCTAATTATAGTGTCTCCCACCAAGCACTCCATATGGAAAGAGTAAGTAGTAGGAGGTCTTGATTCTCAATAAGGACATCGATGGATTCGATGGGGGAAAATGTGATGGGTGTATTAGTGCAATGAGTTGGTCCTTAGGTACGACCCGACTCCTACATCAGATAGGAAGAGAGGGATCTTAGATCATATAAACGTGGACAATAAACACCTTAATAGGTTGCCTTTTACAAAGAGAGTAATGGCCCTATGATAAGTGGTATCAAAGCTGACCCTGACCTCAACCCTAACTTCAATGTCTCTCACCAAACGCTCTATGTGGAAGGAGTGGGCAGGAGGAGGCCCTAATTCTCGACAAGGGTGTTAATAGATTCAGTGGGGGAGAATGTAACAGGTTCTTAGGTACAACCCAACTCTCACATTAGATAGGAAAAGAGGGATCTTGGATCTTATAAATGTGAACACTTCACACCTTAATAAGCTGCCTTTTAGGGAGAGAGTAATGACTCCATGACACATGTATGGGTTTGACTTACCATTGAATTCATGATGAATAACATATATAAAAACATTTTCTTGCGTTTTGAGTATTTAATAAATGTTAAACTAATTGTTAATTTTCATCTCCTGATTTACATAATTTGGACCAAATATCATTTACTAAAAATATTTTCCAATTAGAATTAATAATGCTTTATCCAATACTAAAAGTCTCAATGAATTACAAAAGGTTATTGATCATTTATTAGTAATTAGTTTTAGTATGTTAGATGCATATGTCATGCTTTGAATTTGTGTATGTATTATGCATTAAAAGCCCTCTATAAAAAATTAATGTCAATTAGTATGGTGCTTTATTTTTTGCAAGCCCAAAACCAAGTGATGAGGGCATAAGGTGCATGTCATAGACAACATGGTAAACATCCCAAAAAACTAACATATAAAGTGTTGAATACTGGGGAGTTATTGTGTTCTTTTATTAACATTAAGGTAAAGTACTTTCTTTATAAGAAGTGAGTTTTGTTTATTGTCAAAAAATGTTGAGATTTGAAAATTTTTAATAATGCAACATACATTTTATCAAGCATGTATTATCCATTTAATTGTTATAGAATACGTTAAGATTGCAACTGTGATGCAAAAAAAAATCAAAATGATGAAGAATTAATTTCTCTAATAATGGAAATGAAAGAAAATTGGTTAGTTTATTTTAAGAGTATTCATATTATTGCTTTCATGGCTACTATTTTTTATCCATGCATTAAATTGTATGGTTTATAGAGTTATTTAACTGTTTATTATGGTCCTTTAAATTTGAAAGAAAAACTCAATGTAGATAAAATAATTGATTCCATTAGGTAATGTATTTTTGAGTCATATGATGAGTTTTCTACTTTACATCTTCATGTGTTACCTTTATTAAAAAAAAAAAAAAAGTGATTTAAGTAGTCAAGTTAGGTTGTCTGGAGGCAAGCTAACTAAATCTAAAAAAGTTTTGATTCATATTTAAATTCAAAAGCATTTAAGGACATTAAGTTCAAATGAAGAGCTAAATAATGATTTAGTACTTTCTTTTAATTATGATGAAAAAGGTAAGGAAGATTTTGATATTCTCAAGTGGTGGATGCAACATCAAAATTGGTTTCGTATCTTTACTCTCATCATTAAACATGTCTTAGTAGCTTTAATTTTAACTGTTGTTGTTAAGAAAACTTTTAGTATGGAAGGTAACATCCCTAATGGTAATTGTTCCAATCTGTCCACTAATTTGATTAAGGTACAAGTATGCTTCAAAGATTAAGGGAAAGTGGAAAAGTAAGAACAAGAGCCAATTTGTGAATAGTATAAGGAAGATGATTATTATGACTTTACCACTTAAAATATTGTTAGAATTGTTATGAGTGGTTGAGGGAGTGAGACTGGGAGTGATTGAGTATGCATTTTAAAGGTAAGTAAAAAGGTTCATCAAATAAGATAAGAAAATTACATGGACTTTTATTCTCTTAAATCTTAATAAGATCCATAAGTAGTTTAATAAAAATTTAATTAAGTTCGAACTTTTTATTATTTTTCAAATTTTCTTCTCATAGATAAGAGCTTAAAATTTTAAATTATTCGATTTTGTTTAAAAAAAATGAACTAAACCAAACTAAATAGAATAAAAGGTTCTCAATTGGACCAAACCAAGATCAAAACATAAACCTTTACCAAACTGAAAACTTGAATTGAAATCTCTAATTTAAACTAAATTAAACTAGAACAACCTCCCTATGGTTTTGTTCTAGTCCCTCTAAACCTTGAAAACAAAATTGTCAGTTTGGGAACAAAACTAAAACTAAGGCAAATTGGGATCACATATAGGTTTTAGTGTCTTTTATTTATTCATTTTCTTTATGTTTTTTTAACCTTTTTTGTTTGTTTGAGTGATTCCCTAATTTTATATTTCTAGTCATCATTTTGTATACCCTAACATGAAAATTTTGAATTTTAAAAGTAACCTAAAGGGGTGACTTTGACTTTTAATGATGTTTTCTCTTGTTGTAGTTTTGTTTTCTAGAAAGCTATAAATTATTTGCAAGGTTTTTCTTTTTTTTTTTTTTTCAAAAACTGGTTTGAAAAGCTTGATTTGAGTTTCTTTTTAGATCTTTTGGGGTTTAAAGACCCAAATCTTGAAAGTTTCATTCTTAATGCTAGATTTCTAAATGAGATTCCAATTTGTTAGGCTTAACATTTATGATTTTGAGACTCTTGACCTTGGATATGAAGATTTATGTCTTGACCTCGCAGTTGTAGTTGTCGTGTTACATGATAAGCTAGAATTTTTTATTTTTTATTTTTTTAAAAAGTCAATCTTAGTTGAAGAGCCTCATCTTGTTATTGTGTTGTCTTTATAGAACTCAATTTTTCAATTTGTTTATCTCTATTTTATGATTTTTTTGAAATTGATTCTGATTAAGAAGACATAAGGGCAACAAGTGATTTTATGTTAGTGGTGGTAGTTCTCTAGTTCTTAAGCTACAATTTGTATAATTTTCTTTGGTTTTGGTTTTAAAAGAGTTAGATTTTGTGTGATCATTAGTTGTAAAATAGTGGGTGTTGATTGGTTTTGTGTTAAAGCTTTAAGGGTTTGTGTTCATGTTAGCGTTTGAGTTCTTAAAAAACAAGTATTTAATTTGTGTTATAATTATAAATATATAACATATAATTTAAAATTAATCCCATTAAATCTACTTTAATGACACAATAAACAACCTTTTAAACATGTTTTCCATAAACATTAAGATTGTCAAGGCATTGACAGTGACATTCCTTAAAGATGATGTCTATGATTATGATAGGTAACATTATAGTATAATTGTTTTGGAAGAGACACCTAGCATTTTCCTTATTCATGTTGCACGTGAGAAAGTAATATGTTAACCTATTGATAGAGTGCTAGATATGTAATATCATGAGAATGTTGCAAATTATATACCTAAACCAATAAAGTCTATTGAGTCCACTCCTATTCTTGTTAGGCATTTTGATAAGGTGAGTCGTCTTGTAATTTCAAATGAACTTATTATATACTAAGTAAGAAAAATTATCATATTAAGCAAGTTGTTCATCCACTAAGTTATAATGATGCAATATCTTGTAAATAATCTAGTAAATGAATAAAGGTCATGGATAAGGAAATTCAATTTATGTATTCCAATGGTGTGTGGGAATTTGTAGAGCTTTTAGATGTTTTTAAACCAATAAGTTATAAATGGGTGTTTAAAATCAAGAGAGATTATAAAGATAATATAGAATGGTTTAAGGTTAGGTTGGTGGCAAAAAAATCCAACAAGAAGAGTGGATAGATTTTAATGGAACTTTCTCCTTAATATTTTCAAAAGATTCCTTTAGGATCATTGTGGACCTAAAAGCTCATTATGATTTAGAGCTTTATCATATGGATGCCAAAATGGCCTTTTTAAATAGAGATATTTATAAAGAAGTCTAGATACAACAATTTAAAAGTTTTGTTGCCAGTGGAAATGAGCACTTGGTGTGCAAGTTGAAAAGTTCATTTATAGCCTTAAACATACATTCAAATAAGAGTATTTGAAATTTGATAAAATTATAACCTCTTTAGGTTTTGTTAAAAATAGTGTGAATTAATGCATATTTCTCAAGCTGAGTGTGAACAATTTTATTAGTCTTATTCTCTATGTAGATTATATATTACTTGCTAGTAATCATATCAATCTACTTCACAAGACTAAATTTTCCTTATTTAGTTATTTTGACACAAAGGACCTTGGCAATACTTCATTTATTTTGGGATTTAAATTCATGAAGATAAATTTAGACACTTATTAGGTCTTTTACAAATAATCTACATAAATTATGTGCTTAAAAGATCTAAAATGGATAGATAAAAACTTAGAGATGTTCACATGCTAATGCAAGTAGATTAGTAAAGATACATAATGAAATTCATAAAAACTTATTGAAAAATAAGTTTTATTCTAGTGATGTTTGAAGTTCAATGTATGTTCAAGTTTGCATTAAGTTTGATTTGTCATTTGCTTTAAGTGTGCTTAATAGATATCTTTTTAATCCAAGTAATAAGTATTGGATTGCTATCAAAAAGGTGATATGATATCTATAGAAAACTAAAGATTACATACTTGCCTACAAGAGGTTCAATGATCTTGAGGAGGGTGGGTACACAAATACTAATTTTGCTAGTTGTATAAATGACATGAAATTTACATTAGGGTATGTGTTTCTTTTGGTTAGTATAATAGTTTCTTGGAAAAAATATGAAATAGACACCCTGCTTCTTCTATCATGCAAGCAGAGTTTGTTGTTTGTTATAAGACTAACACATATGCAATATAGCTCAGAAAATTTATTTATGGTTTGCAAATAATGGATTCTATCTCAAGACCTTTAAGAATTCATCATGACAATTTAATTGCAGTGATGTTCTTAAAGAATAAAAAAATGTTTAATGGTTCCAAACACATTAAGATTAAGTATCTTGTAATCAAAGATTAGGTTAAGAATAATGATATTCTTGTTGAGCCTATTGGCACCGAAACAATAATAACAAATATACTAACCAAGGTTAAAGATATAAATGTTTTAAGTTTTTTGATGTGATTGATTAGTAAGAATAATTCTATTATAATTTTCTTTTGATGTAATTGATTTTGCCATGCAAATTATAAAATTTAATCTTTTTATGATCTATGAAATGTCATTATATATATTTGTAAAAACAATGTTTGCAATCATATGATTATAAGCTATAATTATTTCTTTAGGGAGATGTGTTTTTATTTATAGTGATTCTTTTATAAGAAACCATAATAAGAATCTTTACACATTATACAGAAGAATCACTTGATTATATTATAAATGAAACTATACTTACATATTATTTTGATCATGTCAATGTGTTTTGTTAGTTTTAGTAATTATAGATGTATTAAATTGATAAGCAGTATATCATCATCCATAGTTCAGAGTTATTGTCTCATTGGAGTCAACCACATTTTAGGGTAAATTTATTGAACTATGATTTGTTTTATGACCACTAAAATGATTATTTGACTAAAAATCATTTTCTTAACTTGGTTTTCAAATTGATAAAGAAACCAGTTAATGTTGTTCAAGTGGGAGAATGTAAGAATATTTTCTTATTTTAAACTACCATTAATTGAATTGTCTATTTTGATTAAAATGGATCAAATATGTAGCCTAATTATTAACCTAAATATCATAAAGTAATCCAACAAGTTATATTTTACTCTAACACATCTGTGTGTTATGTAAAATAGAAGTATGTTTCAATTTTGAATTTAGGGGTAAGATAGTTATTTGATGTAATGTCTATTATTGAGCATATGATAAGTGAACTCAAATAAAGTTTTAATATAAATAAAGAAACAAGTCCCCTCTCCACATAAGAGATTACCTTTCCTTCTTTCCATTATAATAAGTTGTAAACTGCAAATAGTATAAAAGAGAAAGATATTAATTTTTATGTATTTGTTGGTGCTTGTAATATCGTAATCCATGTCCATTATTTATCTTTATGATATAGTAATAAGAGATGTGCCTAATGATATACTCATATTCAATTTATAATTACGATTCTAATTTTAATATAAGATTTTAAGGTTTGAAAATTTTTACACAATGTGACAACTAAGACGTACCTTTTTTGAATTTTGATGTTTAAAGTTGAAGCAAAGCCCTTTTATCAAGATAACACTTCTCTCTTGTCTTTTAATGCAATAGCCACCTTGCATCATTGCTTAAGCAACACTTTATAGAAAAAACGCAACTACTTCACCTCCTTTTATTTGTACAATGCATTAGTATCATTTAGTCTCTCTAATGGTTTTCACAAGGTTTGGAGAACAATTCTCCCTTTAATAACAAGTTCATTTAACAGAAAAGTAAATTTACATGATAAGTATTTACTTATATTTTATTTGTAAATTTATTTTTAACAAATTAATTAGTAACATTAATTTGGTAATTGATGTTTGAATTTATGTTATAAAATCTACTTTTCTTCCATCATTAATTTCAAAAGAAATAAAGTTAAAAATATTTGTTTAGATTTATTTGAAAATTAGTCATTGAAAAGAGAGGAAGAAGAGAAAAAAGAAAAAAGATAAAGTTTTATCATATTTTTTTTGCATTTTTAATTATATTTTTATTTTTAAATTGTTAATTTAATAATACATCATATAATATGTAATTAATTTTAACATCTTATTTTTTTATGTATTAATAAGGTTTATATGTTAACTTGTATGTTATAGAATTCAAAGTTAAAAGTGAGATTTATTATCAGAATAATTATGCAATTATCAAAATATTAACTTTTAAAAATCACATTAAATTTATTAAAATATACAAAATTATAAATTTATTTATATATTAATTGTTTAATTTACTTATTTATTTTTTTCTCTTTAAGCATACAGTTAAGTGAAGGAACAGTTATTACTTGGCAACCAATCATTAATGGCAGCCACAAACAACGATGAAATTTGACTATATCAATTTTTCAAACCTAAATAGGTCGAAATCTAAAAGGCCACCGCGATTGTCTGTAACTCAAGGTTTTGAAAATTAGACTAAACTAATCGGTTCAATTAATAAAATAAAAAATTAGCTCAGTGTTTAGTTTGAGTACTGTTTGATAAAATCAAAAACTGGAGGAGCTAAAAATAGGTCAAACATCTGGAGAGCCCTACCTCGTCAACTTTATTTCAACACAAAGTTTAGCTTTCTCAGGACCGATGAACTCATTCCCCAGTGTCACGCACCGCTTAATTCTGCCCAAAATCGAGCTATTTAAAGAGGCTTATTCCAGCCACCACTCCCAATTCTAGAACATGGTGGAAGCCTCTAAAATCTTATAGATAACTCCCTTATCTTCTTATAAGATATAGAGTTTGCTAGAATACTCTAGAAGGAGAATAGCGACCGTTAGATCAAATAGATCCCAACCCTCCATTGAGGAGGTGAACAACTATATATAGCCTTAAGAACTTCATTTGTAGACACCAAGAAATCAAGCATCAATATAGTATTCTTCAAGTTCTCCATATCTCTTGTCTACTTTGTGTGCTTCTTTCTATCTTTCTCTAGCAGCATTCTACCTCTCGAAGAAGGCTAAACTAGCATTCGAGTCCAGCGAATTTCTAGTGCCGCACGGGTCGTTGGGTGATCAAGACCAAGTTCGTGACAAGTGGTATCAGAGCTTGGTTTTACAAGCAGCAAGCACACTCGGTTGATAAGGATGGCTGGTCCACACAGTGAGACTACCCACGTGGTTGACGAAGCTAAGAAGCAACCGAAGAGAGGGAGATCAAGGTCGAGGGATGTCTTGGAAGACACCAACACAAGGCTCGCAAAGGTGGAGCTTGCCATGGTTGATGAGCAGGAGAAATTTGAGGCAGTAAATCAATGCATCGACGAGCTCGAGAAAGAGAATGAAGAGCTTCGTGAGGAGTTGCAAGGTGCCTTAAACCAGGCCATGTCAAGGTGTCTAGGCCAAGTGAAGACCTTGTTATAGGCCCTCCATTATGAGGTTGGGACGTTGAAGGAAGAGCTCGAGAGAGTCTCCAACGAGTTGAAGGAGACCAAGGATGAGCTAGTCCTTTGCAAAAAGGCAATTGCTCAAAGTGGGAGCATCACCTTGCCAACGGTAGTCGCAGCTCCTTCAAAGGTAGATGTCCCAAGACCCAAGGCGTATAATGGATCGAGGAACGCGAAGGAGGTTGATAATTTTTTGTGGAGCTTGGAACAATACTTCAAGGCACTTGGCGTCACGAAGGATGCCAAAAAAATTGATAATGCTGCCTTATACCTTGTGGATACCGCAATGGTATGGTGGAGAAGGAGGTATGGTGATATTGAAAGAGGAACTTGCATCATTAACACATGGGACGAGTTCAAGAAAGAACTCAAGCAGCAATTCTATCCGGAGAACGTCGAGGAAGAGGCGAGAGCGAAGCTAAGGCGTCTTCAACAAAGGGGAAGCATATAAGAGTATGTGAAGGAATTCTCCGAAATGTTGTTGGAAATTCTTGGTTATCCCGACAAGGAGGCGTTCTTTGCATTCAAAGATGGCTTACAAAACTGGGCAAAGATGGAGATCCAAAGACATGGTGTTCAAGATCTCGCCACTGCTATTTCCATTGCTGAATCACTAATCGAGTTCCGGAAGTCCGAAAAGCCCAAGTCTCAAAAGGACAAGGTTGGCAAGGGAAAGAGTGGGGAAGAGGTCCTCGAACAAAGGGCGTTTTCACAAGTTTAACACGCCTAAGGAAGGGAGGAACACCAATGAGGGTCAAAGCAGCGACAGGCCTCCTCTCAAGTGCTACTTTTGCGACGGGCTGCACAAAGCAAGGGATTGCCAAAAGAAGGCCAAGCTTTTTGCCCTAGTTGAAGAAAGAGAGGAGCAGTAGCAACGTGAGGAGACGAGGATGAGATCCTTACAAATCCTCAATGCCATCAAAGCCAAAGTCGAAGTGCCCAAGGCCGAGAAGAAAGGACGGTTATACGTGGAAACCAAGGTAAGTAACCGCGTGGTTAAAGTCTTAGTAGATATCGGAGCTTCTAACAACTTCCTTCAAGAATAATAAGTAAGGCGATTGGACATCAAATACAGCAAGGAGCAAGGATGGCTCAAGGCCATAAATTCGGAGCCAGAGTCAATTTTTGGCGTTGCTTATGACGTAGAGGTACGTATGGGTGAATGGTGTGGTCTTGTAGACTTTTCTATTATGCCAATGGATGATTATCCAATTGTACTTGGTATGGAGTTTATGAACTGCGTTAAGGCCATGCCTATCCCCTTTGCCAACACAATGTGCATCTTGGAGAAAGGCAATACATGCATGGTGCCTTTGGCTAGGGAAAACAGCCTTCAATTAAGGCAAATTTCGGCCATGCAACTCTCGAAAGGTGTAAAGAAGTCGCAACTCACCTTTCTTGTATCCTTGAAGGATGGAAAGGATATGTCCCCATCAAATGTCCTACCGAAAGAAGTCTCTCACGTCTTGGAGGAGTTTAAGGACGTGATACCTCCCGAATTGCCAAAAAAGCTCCCACCTAAACGTGAGGTGGACCATAGGATAAAATTGGTCCCTAGTGCAAGACCATTTGCTGTGGTGCCTTACCGAATGGCACCCCCGGAGTTGGAGGAACTTAGGAGACAACTTAAGGAGCTGTTGGATGTGGGCTACATTCAATTGTTAAAGGCTCCGTATGATGCGCCAGTGCTTTTCCAAAAGAAGCACGATGGGTTACTTCGGTTGTGCGTCGACTATCGGGCGCTCAACAAAATAATCATGAAGAACAAATATCCCATTCCATTAATAACTGATTTGTTTGATCAACTAGGTGAAGCGTGGTGGTTCACAAAGTTGGATTTGAGATCGGGATATTATCAAGTGAGGATTGCAAAAGGAGATGAGCCAAAAACTACTTGTGTTACGAGGTATGGCTCCTTTGAGTTTTTAGTTATGCCCTTTGGACTTACTAATGCTCCTGCCACGTTCTGCACTCTTATGAATCGAGTATTTGAGTCGTTTTTGGATAAGTTTGTCATAGTGTATTTGGATGATATCGTTGTCTATAGTAAGACGTTAGACGAGCATATTGAACATCTACGACAAGTTTTCCAAGTACTAAGAGAGCACAAGCTGTACATGAAGAGGGAGAAATGTGCCTTTGCTTAACGAGAGGTCACTTTCTTATGGCACATCATCGGCAGAGGCAAACTATGGATGGACAAGTCCAAGGTGCAAGTCATCCATGATTGGGAGCCACCAAAGAAGGTGACTGAGCTACGATCCTTCTTAGGCCTTGTTAATTATTACAGAAGATTTATAAAAGGCTATTCCTCTATTGCAACTCCGCTCACTGATTTATTGAAGAAGAATAGACCATGGAGTTGGGATGCTAAATGTCAAAGAGCATTTGACGTGCTCAAGCAAGCAGTAGCTGACGAACCAGTGTTGGCTCTCCCCGATCACACCAAACCATACGAGGTACAGACTGATACTTCGGATTTTGCAATTGGTGGTGTGTTAATGAAAGAGGGACATCTCATCGCGTATGAGAGTCACAAGCTAAACGAAACTGAGCGCCACTATACAGTCTAAGAGAAAGAGATGAATGCAATGGTGCATTGCCTACGAACATGAAGGCATTATTTGTTGGGGTCCAAGTTCGTTGTGAAGACGGAAAATATTGCCACGAGTTACTTCCTCAATCAAAAGAAGTTGACGCCTAAGCAAGTGAGGTGGCAAGCGTTCTTGGCAGAATTCGACTTTATGATGGAGTATAAGCCGGGCAAGGCTAACTTGGTGGTCGATGCATTGAGTAGAAAAGCCGAACTAGCTGTCATCACAAGTCCAGACTTCCCGTTGGTCAAATAAGTGAAGGAAGGATTGGAGCATAACCCACAAGCCAAGAGTTTGAAGGAATTGGCGAGTAGTGGGAAGACACGTCGGTTCTAGCTTGCAGATGGATTGCTCACTACTAAGGGCAATAGAGTTTATGTGCCAAAGTGGCAAGGATTGAGGAAGGCGATCATTAAGGAGTGCCATGACTTGAAATGGGCAGGACATTCAGGTATACGTCGTATGTTGGCACTTGTAGAGCGAGCATATTATTGGCCACAGATACAAGACAACATTGAGCTCTACGTAAAGACGTGTCTAGTATGCCAACAAGACAAGGTGGAGCAACACTAATCGTCAGGATTGCTGGAACCCCTACCTATTCCGGAGAAGCCATGAGAGAGTGTTTCAATGGATTTCATCACGTGTCTACGGAAGTCGGATGGATGTGCGAACATCATGGTAGTGGTAGACAGATTTAGCAAGTATGGTGTGTTTATCCCCATACCCTCAAAGTTTACAGCTGAGGATGCAGCATGCCTATTCTTGAAGTATGTGGTGAAATACTGGGGTATCCCTAAAACGATTGTTAGCGACCGTGACACTCGCTTTACCGGGAGATTCTGGATGGAACTATTCAAGTTGATGGGGTCTGAACTCAACTTCTCCACAAGCTTTCATCCCCAAATTGACGACCAAACCGAGAGGGTGAATGCCTTGTTGGAGCTATTCTTAAAGTATTACGTAAGTGCCAACCAGAGTGATTGGGCTAAGTTGCTTGACATAGCCAAATTTTCGTACAATCTACAAAAAAGCGAGTCAATTGGAGCTAGTCCGTTCGAAGTTGCTACGGTACTACAACCATCGACTCCACACATATTGGCGGTTGGCTACAAAGGGCCTAGTCCTGCTGCATTCAAGTTTGCCAAGGGTTGGCATAAGAAGTCCGACATAGCACGAGCACACTTGGCCAAGGCTACCAAGTGCATGAAGAAAAGGGCTAATACCAAGAGGAGACACTTGGAGTTTGAGGAAGGAGATTTGGTGATGGTGAAACTCCTTCTCCATCAAAGCCAAAGGTTTGCCAAGGTGCACAAAGGTCTAGTAAGGTGTTACGAGGGACCCTTCCCAATAGAGAAAAGGATTGGCAAGCTAACTTACCAATTAACTCTACCGTCACACCTGGAGATGCATCCAGTTTTCCACGTTAACTTGCTAAAACCTTGCCATTCGGATAAGGAGGAGTCGAGCAGGGGCAAGTCGAAGAGGGTCCCTCCAGCCATAACGGCCATGCCAGATTGCGATGTGGAGGAAATATTGGCGTATCGTGTCATTCTAAGGAGAGGTAACCATCCAAGTTATGTCGAGTACTTTGTTAAATGGAAAGGGTTGTCTGATAGCGAGGCAAGTTGGGAACACAAGCTAACCTTGTGGAGCAACGTTGATGTGATCGAGACTTACAAGAAGGGTGCGACGAGGGCATCGCCAGCTTGAGTGGGGGAGAATGTCACGCACCGCATAATTCTGCCCAAAATCAAGCTATTTAAAGAGGCTTATTCCAGCCACCACTCCCAATTCTAGAACATGGTGGAAGCCTCTAGAATCTTGTAGATAACTCCTTTATCTTTTTATAGGATGTAGAGTTTGCTAGAATACTTTAGAAGGAGGATAGCGACCGTTAAATCAAATAGATCCTGACCCTTCATTGATAAGGTGAACAACTATATATAACCTTAGAGACTTCATTTGTAGACACCAAGAAATCAAATATCAATATAGTATTCTCCAAGTTCTCCATATCTCTTGTCTATTTTGTGTGCTTCTTTTTATTTTTCGCTAGCAGCATTCTAGTTCTCAGAGAAGGATGAACTAACATTTGAGTCTAGCGAATTGCTAGTGCTGCATGGATCGTTGGGTGATCAAGACCAAGTCCGTGACACTAGGCTTTTGTGAAAAAGCTGCACACACCACTACACGAATTGTTTGTTGTTTTCACCTTTTTCAAAGATTTCAGATGTTTAGACTTTAAACTCACCAATTCATATGTTTGAAATTTCAGGCTTTATGAGCACTATATATCATTATTTTTTTTTTTAATTTTTATTTTTTTCAAAAGTTATTATCCAAAATATAGTCATTTACTTTTAAAAAATACATTAATTACTCTAAATTAAAGATATTTGAATTATAATGTACTTTTTGTATAATTTATTAATATATTTTATTAATTATTATATAAATTATAATTTTAATTTATTTAAATTAAATTACTTATTTTTATCAATATATTATCATTTATATTAAATTACATCAATTTACTTTATTCTTAATTATTTATTTTCATATAATATATTAATTAATTTTTTAATATTATCTTATGTTAAGTTATAATTTACATATAATTTAATTTTTTAAAAATAATATTATAATATATATATAATATTTATATTTTATATAGGATGATAATATATTCATTAATATTTTTATATTATATATATATATATGTTGAATTATTTTATATATTTAATATTTAATATTAATTTTATTAATTTAATTTAAGTTAAACCGATTAAATTAATTAAATTTTTAATTTTTAATTTTTAATTTTTAATTTTTCTAATTTAATAATCGGTTGCCGTTGTTATAAATCACACTCGGCTAATTTTAGATCATTCTAGAACTCATCGACGTGTCACCGCCTAACCCTCATCTCTTTCACAAAAACCCACTCCTCGGATCCCTCTCGTTTGCCCTGTAAATCCAAAGCCCTCGGCTCCTGTCGTCAACCTCTTCCTGTTCGTATTCTCTCTCGCCGACCTCTCAAAGAACACACAAACTACGAACATAGTGAGAGAGAGTCTTTCAGGGTTTTGTTATCTCAAAGTCTCTTGCTCCACTTACCTTGTTTGCTTCTAATAAAAGTTCTTTTTTAATATATATATATATATTTCTCCGCTTCTGCCCTTCAATTTTGACTGTAGTTCCCGTCGCGGGAGAACTTGAAAATGGCTTCCTCCACGGCCCAGATTCATGTTCTAGGTGGTGTTGCTGGTGCTGGTTTCCCCTCGTCTTCCTCTAAAAAACCCAATTTTTCATTTGCCCCCAAAACGGTTTTCTTTGGTCGAAATGTTTTGGGGAGCAGGAAAACGGCGGCGTTTTTGAGGCATAATAGTACAGGAGCAGCGAGGAGGAGGGGTTACGGCAGCACGGGACCCGTGAGGGTAGTGAATGAGAAAGTGGTGGGAATCGATCTGGGGACCACCAATTCGGCGGTGGCGGCGATGGAAGGAGGGAAGCCGACGATAGTGACGAACGCCGAGGGGCAGAGGACGACGCCCTCTGTGGTTGCTTACACGAAGAATGGGGATAGACTGGTGGGGCAAATCGCCAAGCGGCAGGCAGTGGTGAACCCGGAGAATACGTTCTTTTCAGTGAAGAGGTTCATTGGGAGGAAGATGTCGGAGGTGGATGATGAGTCCAGGCAGGTCTCTTATAAGGTGGTGAGGGATGACAATGGAAATGTCAAGTTGGAGTGTCCTGCAATTGGCAAGCAGTTTGCTGCCGAAGAGATTTCTGCTCAGGTACTCTTGTTTTTTTTTTTTTTTCTTTAAATTTTATTTCTTGTATCTTTTATTTCAGCTCACAGGTGTCCTTTGTGTGTACTTTCGGTATTGTTTTTTTTGTATTCTTTGGGTGAATTATGGCTATCTTGATTTTTAATTGACTCTGGATTGTGGCGGGGATTCGCATGTCTCCCTTAGTTGAATATTTGTGTCACTTTGGGTTATGGGTTGAAATTGAATTTTTCTAACACTCTTCCCGTTATGCATTATTTTTCTGGGATTTCCATTGACACGATATTGCAACAACAGGAAACCAATGTAAAGCAATTGAAGTCACTAAAATAGTTCAGTTGACCTCTTTTCCCTTATTGTAAGGTCTAGGATGGTAAGACATAAGGTTCTTTGGGAGTTTTCATACAACCTGTGTTATCGAAGTTCCTACAAGTTGGATGCTGTTGTTGTTGCCACATCTCACAAAATAGTTTTGGAACAATAAAATAAATGTATTTGAGCTTCAATTCAGCTTCGATTTTTCTTAAAGGCACCCTGTTTTTTATTAGTCCTATTATTAGTTAGTGTATTGTGCCAGTGCCATGATTTGCTAGATAATGTAGGCTGTAGGAATTTTCTCTTTCTCATTTGGAAAACAATTGCTTGGTCATTGTTTGTGCATGCTACAGTGCCTCTTTCATCTTCTCTTTGTTGGATAACTACATAAGGAGTATTTGTGCTTACAAAGTACAGCATATTTGATGGGACATCATGATTGTACTATCTCCCTTGTCATGATTCATCTCTTTCTGTGTTCAGGTCTTGAGAAAGCTTGTGGATGATGCTTCCAAATTTTTGAATGATAAAGTGACTAAGGCTGTTGTCACAGTGCCTGCTTACTTTAATGATTCTCAAAGAACAGCAACAAAGGATGCTGGTCGTATTGCTGGGTTGGAAGTTCTTCGAATCATCAATGAGCCTACAGCAGCATCATTGGCATATGGCTTTGAGAAGAAGAACAATGAAACCATTCTGGTTTTTGACCTTGGTGGTGGCACTTTTGACGTTTCAGGTATTGTGGCTGTTCTTCAAGTAACTGTGCCCACAGCTCTGCCATATTATATTTGGGCTTTGGAGATTAGATCTCTGTAGAGCAGATCTTATTCCCTGAAAATTTTCTGTGGACAAGTTCAATGTTCCATTAGTTCTATGAACTGAAAGCCTTTGGAGATGTTTTCCTTTCTAATCTACGATAGAAAGTTAAAAATAGGTGCCATATTAGTTTTTTGTCCATTTTGATATCTCACCTTATTCTAACATTTTGTTGCAGTGCTTGAGGTTGGTGATGGAGTGTTTGAAGTTCTTTCTACTTCAGGTGATACACATTTGGGTGGTGATGACTTTGACAAGGTTGGGTTTGTGTGCTGCTTTATTGCAAGATTTATGTTCAAACTTTCCTCTTGTTTTGATCAATGGAGTGAGTAACACTAACACTGTTCCCTTTCTGTGCAATTTTTGTTCAGAGAATTGTTGATTGGCTGGCTGCTAACTTCAAGAGAGATGAAGGCATTGAACTTTTGAAAGACAAGCAAGCACTTCAGCGGCTAACTGAGACAGCTGAGAAAGCCAAAATGGAGCTGTCTTCTCTGACTCAGGCCAACATCAGGTATACAATATAAGCCCCCTCTATGCCACACAGGTTCATCTCTCCACACGTGTATGCATGCATGTGCATACTTGCACAGACATTGCTGCAGCACAAATGTATCTCTCAGTTTTCAATTGATTGAAAAGGTTTCTGTTCTTGGCCAGCTTGCCTTTCATCACTGCCACTGCTGATGGCCCAAAGCACATTGAAACCACCCTTACAAGGGCCAAGTTTGAGGAATTGTGCTCTGACCTTCTTGACAGGTATGTAGTGCAGATATAGCAAAGCTGTCAACTATTGTTTTCTTTAGAATATCATGTATTAGTGTCCCTGGTTACTGCTTTTCATAAGCATTTGTGCCATCGATTTTCCTCAAGGTTTGTGTTTTCCAGCTAGTGATTGGAATTTGATTGTTGCATCCTGAACTGAATTGCTCTGTTCTATTTTCCTAGGCTTAAAACCCCAGTCGAGAATGCCTTGAAGGATGCAAAGCTCTCCTTTAAGGACATAGATGAAGTTATACTTGTTGGTGGTTCAACACGTATACCTGCTGTGCAGGAGGTTGTAAAGAAGATGACAAGAAAAGATCCCAATGTCACTGTTAATCCAGATGAAGTTGTTGCTCTAGGTGCTGCAGTTCAGGTATAGTTGGCCCTTCCATACATCAAAAAAATATATTCTGACATTGGTCTTGAAAGTGTCATGGATAAAGATTTGTGTGCTTTGATTCAAATAGGTTAATTCCCTCCCAATTTATGCCATGTCTTGATAGCGAATAAATGCTTTCCTTGCTTGTTCTTGTTTGGCTGTAGGCTGGTGTTTTGGGTGGAGAAGTCAGTGACATTGTGTTGTTGGATGTGACACCATTGTCAATTGGGTTGGAGACTCTTGGGGGGGTTATGACTAAGATCATCCCAAGAAATACTACCTTGCCCACCTCCAAGTCAGAGGTATTCTCAACTGCTGCAGATGGACAGACAAGTGTTGAAATTAATGTCCTTCAAGGTGAGAGAGAGTTTGTGAGGGACAACAAGTCTCTGGGCAGCTTCCGCCTGGATGGCATTCCACCAGCACCACGTGGGATCCCTCAAATTGAGGTCAAGTTTGACATTGATGCCAACGGCATCCTCTCTGTCACCGCTGTTGACAAAGGAACTGGGAAGAAACAAGATATCACCATCACCGGTGCTAGCACCTTGCCCAATGATGAGGTATGACGTCTGTATTTTTGAAATGGTGATTTGAGTTAGTTTTTAATTATAGTACTTCGGAAAAGCAAGCCTTCCCAAAAAGAAACTCAAGAAATTTTCTTTGAAGGAGACCACTTTTTTGGCGCTTTTGAGGCTCTGGGTCAAAATTTTGATGTTATTCTATTTATTAATAATTTACAAGAGAATGGCATAATATTAGGAGTTTTGTTATGTTAGCAGATCAAACTTATTATTGGAGGTCAATGTCAATAAACATCTGAGTGAACTTGTACAGGTTGATAGAATGGTCAAGGAAGCTGAGAAATTTGCAAAAGAGGACAAGGAGAAGAGAGATGCTATTGACACAAAGAACCAGGCAGATTCTGTCGTCTACCAGACTGAGAAGCAGCTGAAGGAGCTGGGAGACAAGGTTCCAGCCCCGGTCAAAGAAAGGGTTGAAGGAGAACTCAAAAAGCTCACGGACGCAATTGCAGGTGGATCAACCCAGGCAATTAAGGATGCCATGGCGGCCCTAAATCAGGAAGTCATGCAACTTGGGCAGTCCCTTTACAACCAACCTGGAGCACCTGGTACTGGCCCTGCTCCTGGGAATGATACCGGATCCACAGATTCATCGAGCAAAGGACCGGAGGGAGATGTCATTGATGCAGATTTCACTGACAGCAAGTGAGACAAAAGTGATTGGATAGGTTTTTCGCGCCAGTTAATTCATCTTTTCTAGTGGTTGTCAGTGCTGTTGGACAGTGGCATACCTCCTCGATTTAGATACTACTGCAGCATTCAGGAATTCTAAAGATCCAGGGATCTCAAAATATAAGGGAACAGAGAATCTACCGAAAAAATAAAAAGAAGGAAAAAAGAAAGAAATGGGATAGATAAAGATCTGGAAACGTATTTTTGATAGAAATGTTCCCTTGAACGGTAACGGCCAGGGCCTGATTTCTGTAAGCCTGTTGGAGTGTTTTCGCAAGTGACAACGCGCAAATCTATAACGGTATACGGCAAAGGGGCGAGCATATACGGTAGCCGGAAAAATAGCAAAATGAAATATGTACAAAGTTTTCACACCTACGCGCAAGCAACAATATATTTAGGGGCGAGGATGCTAAATAATTTTCCTGAATAACCCAGGCTCCTCAACTCGACTGACAGAAAATCATGAGCCGGAAGCCAAATATTTCAAGCTTTACTCCGGAGTCTAGCTCCTAGGACTCGGAGGGACACTAACTGATCCATCCATGGTGGCCTAACACGTAACCAGGGTGGTCAACCATGGTTTTGGGCATGCGGAGTCGGAGCCCTTGCAAGGTCGGACTGCACGAAGGATGAAGCTGACGCCTGATGCCAGCCTAAGAGTATCCCGAGGATTCTTTCTTTTGTTTTGTTTTGTATTTTTTTTTTTACTTTTTGCGTGTGTTTGAGGCTCCGATATTAGAATTGAATTTGTTCCTAAACCCATAGTCGCACCCGGCTAAAGGCGGATTAGTTGCCTAATCTCTTTTTGTTTGTTCTGGTAAACCACCAAATATAAATATGAGCTCATACACATTATATATAAAGGAATTTGCTTCCACGGCCTCACCAGTTCCATCATGTCCACATGTACAAAATGTTCAACATCAATTATTTTCAAGAGAAACTCATAATGTTAATAAAATAAAAAAAGGGCAAGTCAATGTGCAAGTTATGAGTTGGGTTTCTCTTCCCCATTTTACCTCTGTTTCTATTATATATGACGGATTTTTCAAAAAGAATATCTCATCTGTCAAGAATTATTTATCAAAAAAAAATCAATTCTTTAATAATTGAAATAAACCTATCATAGAGTAAAATGGAGGAAGATTTTCAGGGTTTGATGTTTTTAGTTAATTTTGGTGATTTGTGCTCCGTAGAAATGTTGACGTTTTTATTATTATTATTATTATTTTTATTTATATTTCGTGGGTTGTGTTGGGAGAGGATACCATAGCTACTTAAAAAGGAGTTAATCTGACTATTAATGTTACGGGAGTTGCAACGTTGCTCACGACAAGCACATCTTTCTAGAACCTATTGTTCCTTTGCCAGGTGCAAAACAACCCCTCAGACAAGTTTGCTATGGACATGGAAATCAAACTTAATCATTGGACTGGTAAAATAAAAATTGAGTTAAATTTCCACCTCAAAGCAAGTACCCGATGTTACAGACACTTGATGTAGTAATAGTAACAACAATTGTTGTTTTGATTTTTGAAATGGGTGTCAGCGCTACTTTTCTCTTTAACTTAGATGAGAACCATTTATTCGATTTTACTAGCTCGCAATTATAATTTTTTCGATGGGTTTCTTTGGGTGAACAGAGAAATGAATAGAGATAGAGGAAAGATAGAATGTAGACTCATATTTAAAAATTAATTTTTTTAAAATTTTAAGTTTTCACCCTAAAACACAATAAGGATAGAATTTTTTTTCAAAAGTATTTTAATGTGTGGAGTCAGCACTCTGCCTCTTCTTTATCTCCATTTTTATCCATCAACATCTATCCTTAATGGTAGGATGAGTTTTCTTTTCTAAAGGAGCAATCCAAAGTAAATAAATTAGGATAAATGGAGGGATCATTGTGCCCACAAAGTAATCTAATTATTTACAAGAGTAGCAAAAAATATTAATCTTTGTCATTGTATGATCTGATTACCATTAAATGCTTATTATAACCCATATTTTCCTTTCTTTGGTCATATTTATTCTATAATATCATAGTATCATGCATCATTTATGTGAAGTAGTTTCTACATCAAAGAGGAGTCATAGAATAGGTAATTACTCTAAAAAGGTTTTGAAATGCTCTGGAAGTCCTTAGGAAGTTGTGGAAGAATGTAGATGTCTCTAGAAGATTCCAAAAGTTCCTAGATACTTAGAAAGATCGAAACTCCTTTAAAATGTTCTTGTATGAACTAGAATGTAGTAGATAACTCTAGGTATTAGTGGAATGTCCTAGAGTATTTTAGAAGAAGAATATAATATGTTGGATCAAATCAATCTTAATTGTTGGTTAAGGAGGGGGAAGCTTATAAATATCCCATTATTCCTTATTTGTAACAATCCAAAAAATCCACCAACCATCCAACACTTGTAAAGTTTTATTTGGTGCAATAGAATGAATTTTTTTTCTTAAACTTTGTTACTTTATTACCTATGTAATTTGTCTCTTGCATTATCAAAAGCCTTTGGTTGAATAAAAGACTAACTTAGTCATTAATTGAGGAGTTGGTTTGGCTAACTATCATATGACTTAGCTCTGTAAGTTTTGAGGTAATGAAAATAGGCAACTTGTTGCCTTGTCAAATGCTTCCCCTTTTCAACCAAAATGAACAAACTTTTAAGAGACAACTTACAAGATTGGATATAGAGCTAATCTTGGTCATTTCCCAAATTGTCATCCCAAAAGTGTTTAGGTTACTAGTTATCCTATAAGCTACCTATTCTTTGTGGTTGACAAGTTTGTTTTTCCTTTTTCTCTCTTAGCAAACAAAAATAATGGGTCAACTTATGAGACTTCTTGTTATGATCTAGCATAAATAAGAAGCGTAATTAGAACTAATGCATTTCTAGTGGTAGTAGCAAGAATGCCCTCCCCCACATCATTCACTACAATTGTATGGAACATATAATTATGAAAAAAAAATGTAATGGGTAGTTTTGTTAGTAAAAGAAATTTTCCTAAATGGTTACTGTTAGAACAAGGAACTGTGGTGGGAAAAAGGGTTCAATTGCCTTGGGATTGTCCTGCACTAACCATGTGATCAACAAAGTATTCTTTATTTGCAATATATGTGTATATATATAAGGAGAAATATACACTAAGGGAGATAGTTTTTAAGGAATTCCAAAAACTTGATTTTGATTCAGGCTAAAACTCATTTTATAAGGGTTTGTAAAGTTGGTTGGTAGCTTCAAGCATTCTCTGTTAAGGTGTTTAATGCCACCAAAAGTTATTTTGGATCTTTGTGGAGATAGTAGTCATGAGTCATGAGCACTTTTTTCTTAGTCTCCATTGAAAGTTGTTTTGAATTTTTGTAGAGTTGGCAGTCATAGACACTTTGTCTGGGTCTCTACTAAAAGTTATTTTGGATTTTTGTGAAGTTAGTAGTTATAAGTACAAAAAGGTACTTTTTTCTTTTAATTTGGGAAAAGATCTCAAAACAGTTGTCCTTATTGTCTTGAAGAAGGTTGATATTAGGCTCACTTGCTTCTGAATGGGCTATAAAGTCATGGTCTGAAGAATGTTTTGATTGCAACAACTATCACATTATTACAAAATATTGATCTTTGGTTTGGGTTGTGGCTAAGAAAATAACTGCATGAGACTTTTGGGCTAGAAAAGTGGTGTTTAGAGGTTGGGCTTGTAATGGTCTTTGTATCTTTTTTTTCTTTTTATCTATTCTTAAATAAAGGGTTTCAAAATTTTGTCAAAAATTTTGAATAAATCCCACCACTTGATTTTGAATTTTCTAGTAATTATAAGAGTATTGTCTTGGGTTTCAAAATCAGAACACCAAGTTAGTACCTATGGTAGGAAAAAGTTTGTGAAAAAAAGGAGAGAAAAAGGAGGAAGTCTTTTTTTCATTCAGGAAGGATTTATATTTGGTTTTGAAAAGGTCATAGCTTTCTTTGATTTTAGGGACAAGGATATCAAGGGAGGAACCAAAATAGTTTCATTATTGTTTAAACCAGTTTGAAATTTTTGTAAAGTCAATTTTTGTATCAAAATAGAATAACTATGAATGACTACCCTTATGATTTTGAATGAAAAAAGTATTATACTAGGCTTACTGATAATCCTAATATGAAAAAGACAAGTAATGGTTTAATTTGGTTTTGAAGGAAACTAGGAAGTGTTTAGGTTTTAAAGAGGTTTAATTCCCACTGTTAAGGATGAAGGATTTTTTTGTATATGATAAGTTGAATATGCAGGATCAATATGTGTCTTTTCTATATAGAAATATTTGAATTTGGCTAATTTTGTGAATTCAATTATTGCCATGTAATAAAGTTGTGGTTTTGAAAGATCTTGGGGTTTGAAATACCATATGATAAGGAAGATTTTTGAAATAGTGTCTGATAGATTCTTATCATAAAATCTTAAGTCAATGGAGAAAATATTTTGAAAGTGGGGTTTAATCTAACAAGTAGAAGGTTTTTTTTTTTTTTTTATTTAGGGTTTTATAGTTTTTAAAGAATAAGTAGAAGTTATATTTTGAATTTTTGAGTTCAAAACTTTATCTATATCATTCTTGTAGAGTTCTTGTAGAATAGATAAACCTTGTAGTGCTATAAGTATGTTTGAGGTTTTGTAGATGGTGTCTATCTATTTTTGGATTTGGTGTTGATTGGTAAGGGTTTTGGAAGATTGGGCTTCTTAGTCTATTAGTTGTTCAATCCATGTCTTTATGGGTTGGGCTGATATGATGGGTTTAGAAGTAATTTTTATTTTAGATTGGGCTCGGGCCATGGATTTTAAAATGGAGTTTGAGCTCTCTACTGGGTTTTGTATAGGGGTTTTGCCTTTATTCTTGGATTTTCTTGGCATATCTAGTTCTATTTTAGAAGAATTCCCTAATTAGGAAATCTAGAATGGAGTTGTTTTTTCCCTTTATGTATTCACTTTTGAAATAAAAAGCAAAAAATATAGCTTGCCACTAACAAAAATGTGTTTTAAAGTAATGTTTTGAATATTTTTTTGTAAAACTTTTTTTTTGTTTTTTTGCATATTTACAATCAATACATAAAAGAAATTTTTGATTAAATAAATCACTTTGAAACTTTTTAATGCACATGACAATGGACAAAATCTCTCTTTTTTTATGGTGGAATAATTACTCTAGTAATCATTTCAATGTATAAAAATAAATTGTACAATCTATTATTTGCTATGTTTGACTTGTTTGAAAATATCTCTATATCCCAAATCATAAGTATTAGTTTTTATTATTTTTGGAGCTGAGGGGTCTATAAGATGAATGCAAGAAATTTCTCTAATCAAGGTTCTGATATGTTAGACAAGAGTAGTATATGGAGAAGTCTAAGGAGTAAGATTTTCCTTAAAATGATCATGTAAATAATTTGCAATGTGATTTATTTCTTAAAATGATCATGTAAATAATTTGCAATGTGATTTATATTTGGGATGAAGTCTAGAATATAATTAAGACTTCTTAGAAAAGTTAGAGTTGGATTTTTTTTTTTTTTTTGTGATTCTACTATAAAACTTATCAGCAAAGACTAAAACTTTTTTTTATGGCGGTGATGGTTCCTTAAGAAATGTAATGTTTGAGAAATCTCACTTTAGTTTGGAAAAGGGAAATCTTAGACTGAGATATGACAAGTTCATTTTGTTTTATAGTTTATAAAAAAATTTGTAAATATTTAAAATGTTGTTTAATGGAGTTTGAAAAAATAAGTACATTATCTATATAAACAAGGTAGAATTTGGAATATGATTGAAAATTTTCATTCATGATTCTTTGAAATTCTTGAGGGGCGTTTTTCAGTTCAAAAGGCATAATGTTCCATTTGTATTGCTCAAAGATGAAAGAAGGTGACCAACCAAACCAAGGTGATGTGGGCAATAATGTCATTCTAAAATTAGATACCAACCAAACCAAGATAATGTCGCCCAAGGATACTTGGAAGATGAAGTGAACTTGTACTTCCCCTACTTCACTAGTTCAAGATTACAAGACTCCTCAATCAAGCCAAAGTCATTGTGCATTAACGATTTACATGATCTACAAAGAGGAGGAAGAAGAGTCACCTCAAGCCCTATTAATCCATCTATGCAACCTAGGTGTTTTTGTGAGTAATTGGCATGCCTGAGAGACTCTTTAGTCACTTGATTCTCTTACAAAGTAATGTAACCTAAGTTTCCCTACTTATTAATACCTATTACATTGAGGGGTAGTTATGTAATAAAATGGTAGTCTTTTATCATGAGTCAACCAGTGATATATGGTTATATTAATTACACTTAAGTTCCTAATTCTATCATTTAAACTATCATCTTAGCATGTGCATAAGCCATTCTAACAACACTCATTCTTTTTTTTTCACTTTTCATTTATTATTCAAAATGCTTAAAGATAAGATTGATGTTTAACCAGTACTTGTTTGGAGACAATCTAAAAATACCCTCTATGTGCCAACCTTAGATGATTCAAAGGTGAGATTTTGTTAGACCTTTAACACCTAATTAAGTAAGAAGAAAGTTAGTCCATAGCTAAGACCAAGCCATTCTTAATTGCAAGTTGATACAATTTGATTTCTCGAATAAAAACATCTTAAACACAAATAACTCAAGAAGATGACATAAAGCAAATAAATGAATGATAAAGGGCAAGCAATTTTTGATTGCATTAAAGCATGGAATTGATGTGGTCCTTATTTCTCTTGAGGGCAAGCAATATCTAATTATTGGCAAATTACAATTCAAATGCACCAACAAGATAGTAGAATATAAGGCATATGTAATGACTTTATTATATGCCTTAGGGATAAAAGGTAAAAATCTCAAGGTATATGATGACTTAATAGTGGTTGTTTATTAACTACTAGATGAATGGAAAACGTGAGACCATAAACCCATTCCCTATCACTAGTACATTAAAAAACTGGTGGTGCAATTTGATCAAATCACATTCAGCTTTATGTCTTAAGAAAATAATAAGAGTTTTTATATTTTGATAGTAATGTACAAGATGGATTCTTGAGTCAATGCTCAAGCGATAGATGTCAATGTCCATCACACTCAAGATCATTACATGCACATCGAAGGAGAGGTAAATGATATGCCATGGTATTATAACATAAAGTACTACCTTAAAGTTCGGGAATATCCTAAAGGCATAAATTAAAATTGAAAAAGAACAATAAGAAGGATGACAATGAATTTCTTTCTCAGTGGGGACATCCTTTACAAATGTAACTGCAACTTAGTCTTATTGCGATAGGTAAATATGGTTGAGGTAGAAATAATAAAAAAATAAGAGCATAAGGGTTTCTATAAGTCACATGATGGTAGCTTTTCCATGGTCAAAAAGATCTTGAGAGTATGATATACTAGTTGATTATGGAATCAAATTATTTCTAACATGCTTGAAAATGCCATGAATATCAAATACATGTAGATAAGATACATGTAGCACTTACTCCATTATATGCTATGACATCCCTATGCCCATTCTCTATATAGGGAATAGATGCGATTGTTCTTATTATGCCAAAAGCATTTAATAGGCACCAATTCATCCTAATGGCAATTGATGACTTCACAAATGGGTTAATGCAACATCTTATACAAGTGTTACCTATAAAGCAACTATTAATTTCATAAAAAAAGACATCATATGTTAGTATGATGTGCTAGAATGGATAATTATAGATAACACCACCAATTTGAGTAATAAAATAATGCTTGACTCTATGATTAGTTCAAAATTAATCATCACAACTTTGTCCCTTATTAGTCAAAAAATGAATGGGGCAGTTGAAGAGACAAATAAAAATCTTAAGCAAATCATTGAAAAAATGATAATTACATATAAAGACTGGCATGAGATGTTGTTTGCATTGAATTCATATTGCACTACAATACACAATTCCATAAGGGTAACACTATTTTCATTGGTTTATGGAATTGAGGTAGTTTTTCTAGTTGAAGTTGAAATTCCTTAAGGGTTTTGATAGAAGGAAAATTAAAAGAAGTGGAATAGCTTAGAATTAAACATGAGCAACTAAATCTCATTGAGGAAAAGATGCTAAGTACAATCTACCACAAACAATTACACCAAAGTCAAATGAGGCAAGCAAATTAAAGAAAAATATGCCTCAAGTACTTCAAAGAAGGAGACTTAGTCTTGAAGAGGATCTCACTAAATTAAAATGACCTAAGGGAAAAGTGGGTACTGAACTACAAAAATTTGTATGTTGTGAAAAATTCATTATCACAAAGGCACTAATTCTAATAGATACGAATGGTAAAGATATGTCAAACCTTGTTAACTCATTTGCAATTAGAAAATATTTTGCCTAAGCATTAGCCAAGATTCAAATCAACCAATCATTGGTCACTAGCTAGGGATGAGAGCATAATGAATGGAATCAAAAAAGATGTAAGACATAATTAGAGAGATAGGGTTTATACCAGAGGGGCACTCAGACCACATTCATGCTAAGATGTTGGATTGGTCTTTGTAATCCCTACAATGCAAGTCTAGTTATCTTTTTACCACTTTCTCTCCAAATACATCATTTTTTTTCATCAAAGTCATAAAAGATTATCATTTTCCCTCATCCTCACTTACAAACTAGTTATCCCATGAAT
This sequence comes from Bruguiera sexangula, assembly GCA_020141445.1. Lineage (NCBI taxonomy): Eukaryota > Viridiplantae > Streptophyta > Magnoliopsida > Malpighiales > Rhizophoraceae > Bruguiera > Bruguiera sexangula. The sequence goes on along the minus strand of JAHLGP010020640.1, from coordinate 7,374,666 downwards.
AACATCTTTCTTTTGAACCCTAACAAAAATGCAATTAATATAATCATATTTATTTGACTAGTATGTGCCAATGGGCATTTAAAATAAACAAAACATATATTGTATTTTTTTGTTTGAGACTCTTAAGGATATGAAGAGTTCTTCCTAACATCATGTTTGGCATTAACAAGTAGGGATGGATCGATGACTAGAGATTCATTATTGGGCCAAGACTTAGGAATAAATAGGCAAATAAGTCAGGCATGTTATAGCAAGAAAGGACCCTCAAGCTTTAACAAATATTTTAGGTATGAAAGTTTAATTCCAAAAACATTGGAAAGGGAATATTTGCATCTCTCTAAAGTTAAGCAATCCTTTTAAAAGCAAATGAGCAAAAAACAATTTGTGGTGGCCTTAATTATTTTGAGTTTGAAAAAAAAAAGAAAAATGAAGAGGAGAAAAAGGTTAAAAGGGATGAGTAAAATCAAAAGGCGTGATAGGAAGTGTGAAGCTCTAAAACAAGGGTAGATCATCAGTCATAATAAACCAAAACCAAAGAAGATATTTAGATGATGGCTCTATAAAATCATTTAGGAAGGACAAGTAAGGAAGGTAGAAGACAAACCCTTGACATATGTGTCAAGACATACTCTAATTTTCGCTAACCATGAGTATAATGTGTGTTGCATAACCAATATTGTGCCAATGCAAGCATGTGTATGAACAACCAATACCAATGAGACCAAGTCATAATAATAATTTTGGATATACTTGAGAAAGTGTTCTATGTCTATAACTTGAGTGATGGGGCGATGTAACTATCTTGAACAAGTTCAGACATTTCAATTTACTTTTAAAATTTCAACTATAAATGGAAATTGAGAGTCACTTTACACAAGTTTAAGAATGCATTTTACATCTATAACTCGAGCAATAGGGCAATGTAACAATCTTGAATAAGTTCAGACAACATTGAAATTTATTTTTGAAATTTCAACTATAAATGGCAATTGGAAACCATTTTGTGCAAGCTTAAGAATGTGTTTTCCATCCATTACTTGAGTGATAAGGCAATGCAACCATCTTAAGCAAGTTCAAATAACTTGTCAGCTTGCTTTAGGAATTTCAACTACAAATGGAAATTAGGACCCATTATGTGTGAGCCTGAAAATACAATTTACATCCATAGCCTAAGCAATAGGATGATACAACCATCTTAAGCAAGTTTGGATGACATAGCAATTTACTTCCAAAATTTTGACTATAAATTGCAGCTAGGAATCACTCTACGCATGCTTGAGTATACTTCACATTTACAACCTAAGTGATAAAGCAATGTAGCTATTTTGAGTAAGTTTAGATGACATACCAATTTACTTTTACGACTTTAACTAAGAATGGTGGTTGGAAATCCTGTTTGCACTAGCCTAAACACACATCAAAGTCCTCAAATGTCACATGATGCATTCATGATAATTGTAATCCTTACAAAATAGTCTTAAGTGGATCTATTAGTTGAGCATCAATTGATCCCATAAAGTTCAAATTTGCAGCATAGTATAATAATGAGAAAAATTCTAAGTAGAGAACAATGTAATTTCATACAACATCATAAAACCTTCAATAGGGCATTAATCTAATCATCAATGAACCACTTACCCTTGGCATGCCAATAGTAGCAATCAACTACCTTGATTCAACCTAACACATGTCATGGGCTGACTCTATAATCTTAAGTGCACTCTTAAACAAGTTCACCCAAAGTAGGGGCGTTGTTGTATGGTGATTGTCCTAAAATCCACCACAAATGTATAGGAAGTTCAAGTGGTAAAGTGGATGTGAGTTCAAGTATCAATCCTATAAAGAGGAAACTCAAGTACCAAATTATGCAAATGTTCAATATTACCTAGATAAATCAAATAAAGAGGGATTGATCCAACTATAAAATTAAAAATCAATTTTAAAATGTAATTTGAAAATCAATAAACAAGGTTCTAGGACTATATACTAATAACAAACTTAACATCAGGTTGTTAAAATTATACTTGCCAACAACAATGACCAAATTCCTTAAGATATATGATGATCTCCTTCAAGACTTAATAATTATACTTAAATTAATTATATATTTACTTTCATGATTATAGAAACTAACATGAATTACTTATGATTTGTGGAATTCTAAACAATGATCATAAATGTGTATTTATGTCTGAACTGCATAATCTAGGTTTAATACTTTACAAATTATTATTAAACTTCCATTTTCACTCTATTTTTTAATACCTTAAACATGCAAATAATGGTTAGTTACTCACATGAATGAAAATCAAAAGCATCAAATGGAATTAACTAAGATTGTTCAAAATAATCAAAATATCAAGTTGTAATAGAATTTAGTGGCTATATCCTTACCTTAGATTAATAGTTTTAGCCGTTCATGTTCATCAAAACAAACAAGTAAATAATTAAATGTTCACAAAACATCCTAAAACAAATCAATAAATAGTGAGGAAAAAGAGACAAAAGGATGAAGGCGGATAGTCTTTGAGTCATCTACATTCATCTTTTGTCTTTATTGTTTTAGATCCTTACTTGCCATTTCGTCCTACTTCTCCACCACTTGGAACCCTTTTCCTCATTATGATATTTTCCCTTCAATATATATCTTTCTCAAAACCCTAATTTGGCCAGCTCATATACCCCACAAAATCAACTTTAATCTCTATCTTTTAGGATTCCTAATGAAATTTGAATTTTTGTCCAAATTCGCACCATTAACTTACAACCAACTTTTGAATATCAAAATGATAGCATTTCGAGTTGGGCTCTTAATAAAAGTTGTAGCCCTATGTCTTAACTTTCCAAAAAGCTAAAGAATGCCCAATCCGAGGTCCATAGCTCCAGTTATGGCCCAAAAACCAAATAGCATCCAAACTGCCATAATAAGAATTCTTATTGAAATATGAGAGGCTTTGTAGTTCAAATCCTTTATCTCCTTAAGTTCATTTAAAGCCTACTTCATCATTTAAACTTACAAAATAGCAAGATACCAAAAATTAGACAAATGCAATTAAAACCCAAAATATTAAGACTAATTAACTTAAGAATTAGAAAAAAATACTAAAATTGTGACACAAAATGTGAAATAATTCTATGCATCACATAGGTACCTAGAAGGTAGACAAAATAGGGATCCAAGAAGGTATTTATTCATTCCTTTGCATTAAAGCAATTCACAAAGAAAGGCAATTAGTATACCCCTATTTTGCACGCCTTTATCAAAAGTGGACCTTACTCATACTCACTCACAAGTTTAGACATGTGTCGGACTAATTTTCTAGTTGAATATGATTACAATTGGATTATAGCTTTTTTATTTGAATGTGCAAATAAAAAAAAAAAGAAATCAAAGAGAAAAAATTGAAAAAAAACGAGAAAATAAAAAAAGAAAAGCAAAAAGAATTTAATTACTACAAATTAATTTACAAATTTTAATACATAGCTCAAAGTTTAATACATAATATACAAGTGTAGCAATATTAGCTTGTAAGAGACTTCTAGTGCTTTCTTCAAGGCCCAAAGAGCCAATTCAAGTGCAAACTCTCTAATTCAATAGCCTACAAAATATTAAACATGTATAGAAATAATCTTAGTCATTTAACAAAAGGAAAGTCAATCACAACCATTCAATAAAAGGAGAATCAATCTTAATTGTTCAACAAGAAGCAAAAATCAACAGTCAGATCAAACACTCTTCTTTTATGAAAAAGAGGGTTTCTTTGCATTTATGGGAAGGGAATTAATGTCAAGAAGAGAGAGACATTAAGAAGCAAGAGGGTAATAAGAGTGAATAATAACAAGAGAGCATCTAATACAATAAAGAGAGACAAGAAAGTAACAAGGAGATAGCAGCACTAACAAAACAACTTAACTCAACAAATAAGAGAGTCCCAAAAGCAAAAACTAGTAAAAGAATGTTCAAATGCCAATCCAAGAAGAGAAGCAACTCCTTTAGGCCATCAATTGCAGGAATAAAGGTAATCACTCATATAAATGAGTAAGTTAAGAATAAAGTCATGATCATGGTAAGGAATAAAATTAAATTCAAGTGTTAATGGCCAAATATCTAGTTATAAGCAATGTTTCACCCCCTAGTGTTATCTTTGATGACCCTTTAACACAATATACCATGATTTATTTGGCACAAGCAACTAGAAAATGACAATAGAACATCAAGAACTTAATAAGTATGTTATGCACATTATATTTATTTTCTTATATTTAACCTTTTTAGTGTATTTTTGTCCTAGCTATACTTATTTGAGTTGATTTTATGTTTGAAGAAAAAACCAAATGGATTGGAGCAATTTGGAAGTTTAAAGATCTAGTTTTGAGAAAATCTGACTATTGGAGATTAGTTTAGGAATTTCACATTTTAAACATTACTAGATGGACTTAGGGCTTTCATAAGAATTAAAATAGACATCTTGAGCTTTCTAGAATGGGCTTATTTGCAAAGATCCAAGAAGAAATGGGCCATTAACAAGTGCTCTCAATCTAACTTATAAGCTAGTCAAAGCTATCATAATCTAATTAAGAGTTGCTCTTTAAATAAGTTAAATTGTTTCTTAAGAGGAATTTTCCATCCTTCTTTGGGTTACTTTTGCTGTCCCTTAGAATTGTAAATAGGAATGTCAAAAACTTGATGGTCAAAAAGTTATTCCTCACAAGTGAACGAATCAACAATAGTATAGTGCACAAATACAAGGGTTGATTCCATGAGAATTTGTCTAATTTATTCAAATCATCTAACTTTGTGGCAGATAAGTTATATCATATGCATGGAAATAGTCAATGTGGTAAGATAAATTTAAGTTATAGCAGACAATTGTAACTAAACATAAAGAGATAAACACTAGGAATCTAATTTCACCATACACATCAATTTTATGTCTTCACCAATCGTCACTTCAATTTTAGGGTTCGTTATCTCTTAGTATGATCATTTTGTTAGTGTCTAGCTATAATTAAGTCTTCCTAATCACTAAACTACCTTGGCATTTGGCTCATTTAATGACTAAAAACTCATTAAACCTAAAAGAACAATAGAAACCAAAATCCTATCTTATCATAGTGTCTACATCAATAAGAATTAATTAATTCAATAGTGCACACATAATAAATGAATATGGCATTTGCCTTAGTTGTATCTTACATAATCCACTAAGTTCATATTGAATATAGTTAATAGATGATATAAACTCATTATGGAATTAGGTAAATGAATGAAATTAAATATTGAACTAATTTAAAAACTCATGTACAAGACAAAGAAATTTTGTGCAGGTTACATCAAATTCCTAGCTATAAATTTAGTTCATTAACATTATGGAAAAATATGACAAGTATATGAAATGGCAAAAAAATTAATTTCAAAAAAATCCCTCTTTTCCAACCCAGCTTTCCCCCTTTCTACCTTTCCCTCCACCATCTTTCGCTCCCCTACTGGATATGGAAAGTTTAGTGGACATATTCAAGCTACAAATGGGCTTTGAAAAGGTTTACTAGCTTGTAATTATAATTGTTTTGATATGTTTCATTAGGTAAATAGAGAAATGAATAGAGATAGAGTGATAGAATGTAGACTCACATATTTGAAAATTAAATTTTTTAAATTTTAAGTTTCCACCTTAAAACACAATAAGGATAGAATTTTTTTTTTTAAAAGTATTTTAATGTGTGGAGTCGACATTCTACCTCTTCTTTATCTCCATTTTTTTAATCCATCAACATTTATCCTTAATAGTAGGATGAGTTTTCTTTTCTAAAGGAGCAATCCAAAGCAAATAAATTAGGATAAATAAAGGGATCATTGTGCCCACAAAAGTAATCTAATTATGTGCAACTTCCCATTACATAATAGCAAAAAATATTAATCTTTATCATCCACCCATTTTACCTCATATCTTCCAAAAATTAGGAAAAAAATTAAGAAATTGTAATTGTTTGATTTGATTACCATTACATGCTTATTATAACCCATATTTTCCTTTCTTTGGTCATATTTATTCTACAATATCATAGTATCATGTACCATTTATGTGAAGTAGTTCTTGCATAAAAAAGGAGTCACATAATAGGTAATTCCTACACTAGGGAGAGTTGTGGAACATTGTAGAAGATTTTAGAAGAGTGTACAATACTCTAAAAAATTTTTGAAATGCTCTAGAAGTCCTTAGAAAGTTGTGGAAGAATGTAGATGTCTCTAAAAGATTCTAAAAGTTCCTAGATACTCAGAAAGATGTAAACTCCTTTAAAATGTTCTTGTATGAATTAGAATGTAGTAGATAACTCTAGGTATTAATGGAATGTCCTAGAGTATTTTAGAAGAAGAATATAATTTTTTGGATCAAATCAATCTTAATTGTTGGTTAAGGAGGGGGAAGTTTATGATATTCTACTATTCCTTATTTGTAACAATCCAAAAAATCCACCAACCATCCAACACTTGTAAAGTTTCCTTTGGTACAATATAATGGATTTCTTTCTTAAACTTTGTTGCTTTATTACTTGTGTAATTTGTCTCGTGCATTATCAAAAGCCTTTGGTCAAATAAAAGACTCTTTATTACTTGTGTAATTTTTCTCGTGCATTATCAAAAGCCTTTATCGAATAAAAGACTAACTTAGTCACTAATTGAGGAGTTAGTTTGGTTAACTGTCGCATGACTTAGCTCTTTAAGTTTTGAGGTAGTGAAAATAGGCAACTTATTGCCTTGTCAAGTGCTTCCCCTTCTCATCCAGAATAAACAAACTTTTAAGAGACAACTTACAAGATTAGATGTGGAGCTAATCTTGGCCATTTCCCAAATTGTCATCCCAAAAATGGCTAGGTTATTAGTTAGCCTAAAAGTTATCTATTCTTTGTGGTTGATAGGTTTGTTTTTCCTTTTTCTCTATTAGCAAAAAAAAATAATGGGTCAACTTGTGAGACTTCTTGTTATGATCTAGCATAAATAAGACACACAATTAAAACTAATGCATTTGTAGTGGCAGTAGCAAGAATGCCCCCCATATCATTCACTACAATTGTATGGAACATATAATTATGAAAAAAAAGTGTAATGGGTTGTTTTGTTAGTAAAAGAAAATTTCCTAAATGGTTACTATCAGAACAAGGAACTGTGGTGGGAAAAAGGGTTTGGTTGCCTTGGGATTGTCCCGTACTAACCATGTTATCAACAAAGTGTTTATATATATAGTTTTTAGGGAATTCCAAAAACTTGATTTTGATTTAAGCTAGAACTCATTTTATAAGGGTTTGTAAAGTTGGTTAGTAGCTTTAAGCATTCTCTATTAAGGTGTCTTATGCCACTAAAAGTTATTTGGATCTTTGTGGAGATAGTAATCATAAGTCAAGGGCACTTTTTTCTCAGTCTTCACTGAAAGTTGTTTTGAATTTTTGTCGAGTTAGTAGTCATAAACACTTTGTCTGGATCTTTACTGAAAGTTATTTTGGATTGTTGTGGAGTTGGTAGTTACAAATGCAAAAAAGTTTTTTTTTTCTTTTAATTTAGGAAAATATCCCAAAATAATTGTCCTTATTATCTTAAAGAATGTTGATATTGGGCTCACTTGCTTCTAAATAGGTTGTACAGTCATGGTCTGAAGAATCTTTTGATTGCAACAACTATTATATTATTGCAAAATATTGATCTTTGGTTTGGGTTGTGGCTAAGAGAGTAATTGCATGAGACTTTTGGGCTAGAAAGTGGTGTTTAGAGGCCAGGCTTGCAATGGTCTTTGTATGTTTTTTTTTTTTATCTATTCTTAGATAGAGGGTTTCAAAATTTTATCAAGAATTTTGAATAAATCCCACCACTTGATTTTGAATTTTCTGGTAATTATGAGAGTATTGTCTTGGGTTTCAAAATCAAAATACCAAGTTAGTACCTATGGTAGGAAAAATTTTGTAAAAAAAGGGAAAAAAACAAGGAAGTCTTTTTCATTTAAGGAGGATTTATATTTGGTTTTGAATAAGTCATAGCTCTCTTTGCTTTTAGGGACAAGGATATTAAGGGAGGAACCAAAATAGTTTCATTATTGTTTAAACTAGTTGGAAATTTCTATAGGGTCAATTTTTGTATCAAAATAGAATAACTATGAATGGCTACCCTTATGATTTTGAATAAAAAAAAGTATTATATCAGGCTTATTGATAATCCTAATAAGAAAAAGATAAGTAATGGCTTACTTTGGTTTTGAAGGAAACTAGGAAGTGTTTAGGTTAAGAGAGGTCTAATTCCCATTGTTGAGGTTGGAGGAATTTTTGTATATAATAGGTTGAATATGTAGGATCAGTATATGTCCTTTCTATATAGAAATATTTAAATTTGGACAATTTTGTGAATTCAATTATTGTCATGTAATAGAGTTGTGGTTTTGAAAGATCTTGGGGTTTGAAATATCATTTGATAAGGAAGATTTTTGAAATAATGTTTGATAGATTCTTATCATAAAAACTTAACTCAATGAAGAAAATATTTTTGAAGTGGGGTTTAATCCAATAAGCAGAAGGTTTTTTTTTTTGTTTTTTTTAGGGTTTTATAATTTTTAAAGAATAAATAGAAGCTATATTTTGAATTTTTTAGTTTAAAACTTTACTTATATCATTCTTATAGAGTTCTTATAAAGTAGATAAACCTTGTAGTGCTATTAGTATGTTTGAGGTTTTATAAATGGTGTCTATCTATTTTTGGATTTGGTGTTGATTGTTAGGGATTTTGGAAGATTGGGCTTCTTAGTTTGTTAGTTGTTTAATCCATGTCTTTATAGGCTGGGTTGATATGATGGGTTTGAAAGTAATTTTTACTTTGGATTAGGCTAAGGCCATGGATTTTAAAATGGAGTTTGAGCTTTTTACTAGGTTTTGTATGGGGGTTTTGCCTTTATTCTTGGATTTTCTTGGCATATCTAGTTCTATTTTAGAAGAATTCCCTAATTAGGAAATCTAGAATGGAGTTGTTTTTTTTCCCTTTATATGTTCAATTTTGAAATCAAAAACAAAAAATATAGCTTGCCACTGGCAAAAATGTGTTTTGAAGCAATGTTTTGAATTATTTTTGTAAAACCTTTTTTTGTAGATTTACAATCAATACAGAAAAGAAATTTTTGATTAAGTAAATCACTTTGAAACTTTGTAATGCACATGACAATGGACAAAATCTCTCTTTTTTATAGTAGAATAATTACTCTAGCAATCATTTCAATGTACAAAAACAAATTGTACAATCTATTATTTGCTATGCTTGACTTGTTTGAAAATATCTCCATATTATAAATTAGAAGTATTAGTTTTTATTATTTTTGGAGCTAAGGGGTCTATAAGATAAATGCAAGAAATTTCTCTAATCAAGGTTTTGGTATATTGGACGAAAGTAGTATACGAGGAGGTCCAAAGAGTAGGATTTTTCTTAAAACGATTATGTAGAGAGTTTGCAATATGATATATATTTGGGATAAAGTCTAGAATATAATTAAGACGTCTTAGAAATCACTAGAGTTGGAATTTTTAGTTTTGTGATTCTATCAAAAACTTATTAGTAAAGACTAAAACTTTTTTTATGAGGGTAACCTAAGAAATGTAATGTTTGAAAAATCTCACTATGGTTTGGAAAAGAGAAATCTTAGACTGAGATATAATAAGTTTATTTTGTTTTACAACATAGAAAAAAATTTGTACATATTTAAAATACTATTTAATAAAGTTTGAAAAAATATGTACATCATTTATATAAACAAGGTAGAATTTGGAATATGATTGAAAATTTTCATTCATGATTCTTTGAAATTCCTAAGGGGCATTTTTCAGTTCAAAAGGCATAATTTTCCATTTGTATTGCTTGAAGGGGACTATAAAGGTAGTTTTGTAACGATCCTTTAGGTCTATTTAGATTTGCTAGAATTTAGCTTTCATGTTAAATTTTGAAATGAAAAATATAAAATGAAGATTTTGCAATAAATCCTTTTTATTTGGAATGAGATATTTGATCCATTTGAGGGCTTTGTTGAGAGGTTTGTAATTGATAATTAACTTGGGTGTTCCTTGATCTAATTTAGCTCATTTATCAGCATAAAAGGCAACATAAGACCATGGTGATCTTGATTTAGAGATGAGTTTTTTGGCTTTTTGATCCTAAATTTCTTGTCAATAATAGTTTTCTAGGTTAACATTTATCTAAATGGGTTTTGCTTTTGTAAGGATTTGTTTTTCATTGTAATATGGTTCATAAGGTAAATTAATTATGTGTTGTTCCCTATTCCAAAATGCATTTGGAAGTTTAGAGCAAAGTTTATTTTGAACATTTTGTTTGAAAACAAGAATTTTCTCTATAATCGAAAGATCTTGTAGTTGGTTTTGGATTCTTTGTAAAGAAATATCTTTTTGTAAACAGAGAAGGTATTGTTGTTTGGCTTGAATGATATATAAATTTTATTTTTGTAAATAGAATGAGCTTTTATAAGGTTTAGGTTTCTGGTTTTTGGGTTTCTTATAAAGGAAAAATAGAGTTTTTGTGATTTTGTTTTGAAAGAAATATCATCATAGTTGATAATATATAAGGTTATAAGATTTATAAATGGCATTCTTAAAATCACCATATTATGCATATTTTCAACCAAAATAAATGAAGTTTTAAATATGCTAATTTTGAATGAAAGTAGTAGTTTTATTTATAATGGTCATTTTTTAGGTGTTTGCAGGTGAAAGTTTTTCATTGGTTTTTTCTTGAAATTGGGTTAGTTCAATTCTCTATTTGATACAATTTAAATTAGTACCAATGTCAAACAGGGCTATTATGTTAACTTTAAAATCATTTGAAAAAACTAAAGTAATTTTAATAAAATATTTTTTGAAAGTAACTTGTTTTACAATAAAAAGAAAATCATTTAAATCTTCTTTAGGTTTTAGATGTTCTAAGATTCTAAATTTTGGTCTTTTAGTTTTAAGTCACTATCTTTTGTTTCTTTTATTTCTAAATTTTTTGTATTGTCTTTTTGTTGGCTTTGTTTAAGTTCTCAAAATTTTGTTTTAATGGCTTTAATTTCTATTTGTAGTTCTTGAATGGTAAGGGTGGATTTTCTAGTATTTTTCTTAGCTAATATTGTTGTAAGGTCATAGGGTGGTTTGGAGGTTGAAGATAGAGTGTTTGAGGTATTTTGTTTTGTTTGAAACGTTTTGAGAAGGTTCTCTAAATATTCTCTTTGTAAGTTAGGGTCAATAATCTATTTAATAAGGTTGACTAAGGTTTACTAGTCTTTTTGTAAATGTGTTGATTTATTTGGTTTCTAACTCTACTTCAGAGGAGATAGTTCAAAATTCATCTGTCTATATGAGTTTTTCATTAGAGTATTCATAGGAAAAGTTAGAATCAAAATTGGATGTATTTTGGAGTAGGGTTTTTAGTTTTGAAATGGTTTCCTATTCCAAGTTTAATTCTTGTATTCAATGGTTGATTTGGTTATGTGTTCTTTTTTTCCACACTTATAGCAGGTAATATCTTATAAGGGTTTTTTGGAGGAGGATGGTTTTGAGTCAAACTTTGGTTTGGGTGTTTTGGTCTTCTTTGGTTTACTATAATAAAATTGTTTGTTGGTTTATTTTAAAGGTATGATAGGATTTGGTATATGGCTTGGTGTACTTCTTTTTGCTAGGTTTGGTGAGTTTTGGAATGCTTAAGTCAAATTGTTGGCAGAAGGTTTCAACTTCAAAATGGGATTACTTCATTTTCTATTTTAGGTGTTTTTGGAGTTTAAGGTCTTGACAAATTTTAAATCCTTTTTACTGTATAAAGCTAATCAATTCACCATATATCAACCAATCATAAGGAATAAGGTTTCCATAGATGGTTCTAAGTGTTTATCTGGTCTTTTCTCCCAACAGTGTTAGAAGTCTAATGAGAAGTTTTTCTTTCTAAAAAGGTTGGTTTGAGTTTTCCCTAAGTATAATTCTAGTAAGAAAGGTATTTTTGTAATTTTGGAATTTACTAAATTTTTTATACTTGAGGTTACTAAGTAACTTAGCATTTTATCACTAAGGTGTAAGAGATCTCCCATGAAATGAAGGAAAATAATTAATATAAGACAAGCAACTACATCTTCTATAGTATTACCTAAACTATTGAGGATAGGTATGCCATCTTTTATGGTTTGGATAGTTTGGAGGATTTGTTCTTGTTGGTCATTGGTAAGATATTAATCTTACCATCTTTTGAGTTACTTTGATAATCCTACTATCAGGAGTTCAATAACAATTTGGTTTGGAGTATAGTCATGGGTTTTATAAATATTGGCTATCATGGTCATTTGCTATAAAAGGCTAAGGATGTTGTATTTTGATATGTCATCAATATTCCATTCACAAATAAAAGAGTTATTGAATTTGTATTGGGTTAATGTGTTTGATTTATTTTCAAAGTTAAGATCAGGAGTTGTAAGTTTGGATATGGGTTTGGGCCATAATAGTCGATTTATTTGCAGTTAGAAAGTTTATGGGTTTGAATGGTATCCTAAGGTATTGACTTATGCTTTTTTATTTTATTTTTCTTTTTATAGATGTTGAGGGTTCAAGTGATACAAAATGGGTTTTGATAATCTGAATAAAAGGATCATTTATTTTTTGGGTTTTCTTGAGCTGAGGAGGTTGGTATAGTTTGAAAATAGGATGCTTTATTTTAGTAATGACAAGGTTTATTTCAAACTTTGCTATAACAGTTTGATGGATATGGTTTTTAATATGGTTTAATTGGGTGTAAATGGGCATTTAAAGAATTATTTTGTTAAATAATCATTTTGGAGAGTTTTTTAGAAGAATCAATTTTTTGAGGTATTTTATAAGGGGCTAGATTAAGAGTTTTCTATTGAGAGATTAGCTTAATCTGTTATAGAGATGGATGTTCTACTTGTATGACATTGTCATCAAAGGTAACCCAATTTTTGATTTTGCTTTGGAAGTAACAAGGTTTGAAGAATTTTTAAAAGGATATGAAATATCATTTTGAGATGCATATCTTTCAAACCAATCAAAAAATAAAATATGCACTTTTTGTTCCAAAATAAAGTTATAAAAATGTTCTTGAATTTTCTATTTGGTTTGAAGAACATTGTTGAAAAACCATGCTCTTTTTTTAGAATTATGAGAAGAATAAAAATCTTTAGGCAAACATTTTTTGTCAACTTGAAACTCTTTTTGTAAAATATGCAATTCATTAGAAATGTTTTATGTGATTGCAGATGAAATGGATAAAGTTAGGGGTAATTGACTTAAAGGATTATGTAGATAAGATGAGGAATATTGGTCGGATAGTCTATTGTTTGAAATGAGGTGCTGGGTATGTTTGAGGTAGAAAATCTTGAAATTTGTGAGGGTATGGTAGGTTTTGGAGAGATTATATTAGTGAGGATGGTAGATATATGTCCTAAGTCTATAGTAAAAAATGTAGAAGTTCTATTGGTAAATCTAAAGTTGATAGATCTTCTATGAAAGGTTAGGATAACTTTATTGTCTTAAAATTGGTCTATTTTGGAGATTTTTGTGTTTAGTTTAAGCTATTTTGGTGGTTAAGGTTTTATTATTCTTTCTAAGATCTAGTCTTCATAAAGGGTTATATCTTTCCACTAAATAGATTTTGGAATGATTATATTTGATTCGGTAAGATTTGTTCATAATAAAAGGGTTTTTCTTTTCTAAGATTGGAATTTATACTTTGATGTAAATGTAGAAATTATGACTTTGTAATGAATTTTAAAAATTAATGCAATTAGAATTGATCTTTCCTGCATGTTATAATTATGTGTTTTGATTTATAAAATCATATTTTGTAAAATATTCATATCACTTAAAGAAACAATGAGATTTGGATAAAATTAAATCAAATAAATCTGCTATAAAAGTTAGACTTATAACTAAGAAGTGAGTCTTAGAAATTTGTAAATTTAAAATCTCAAAGGACAAATAAAATATAAGTGCTAAAATTTTCTTTTGTAAGGGGTTTGATGCCTACTTGTATAAAACCAATATGAATATACTTATAATACTTACTTTTGTAGTTTTGAAGAGATTTTTGAGAAAGCAAATGAAACATTTTAAAAGTTTTATAAACTGAATATCTCTTTTTTTGGGTTTCAATAATAAAAGTTAGGTAAAGACCCCTTATAATTGCAAAAGAATATGCAATCAACCTTTTTTTACAATGAAAGTTTCAAAGTTAAGGTTTACAAATACTTTTTCCTTCTCCTTTTTTTTTTTTTTGAAATTATGTATGAAATATTAAATTAATATAAATCTAACCTTAGCTTGAGCAAGATATAGCTCCTAATTAGAACAATATTACGAGTAGAATTGTATGTGAGTTGATTTATGTCAGTTCAATATTTATATTAAAAAACAAACCTTCAGTGGTAGTTTGAAATTTTTCAAAGTTGCAACCAAACATACTTAAGATTTAAACTAGTCAAACTATCATTAGTGATTTTAAGTTGGTTTGATTAGTTTAAAAGTTTGAATTATACTCATTGGGATTAAATTGTCATTCATTCCTTTTATTTTCTTAATGTGTTCAATAAACCACATCATTATTCAAATATAAAAATGAGATAAAATTTTCAAAAAGGGATAAAGGATATGCAATTAAAAACATGGCCATAAAAAATATGTTTATATACAATGTGTTAAGTATGAGAGGGTTATATAGACTGTAGGGAATGATTGAGTTTTTTGTGTGATCCATCCTCCATAAAATGTACTTTTAGACTTTAGAATTGCCAACTCATTTAATTTGGTTTTAAAGGTTTATAAATTTCTAAACTATCAAATATGGTTTATCAAAATTGCAAACCATATCCAAACTATTCTTAATAGTTTGGAGTCTTATCATCTTTAGAGTCTTATCATATGATGTTCCATGTTTAGGAAATCATTTAGATAAGTTAGTATTAAATTGTTTCCTTAGATTTATAAGTTAGTTTATTACCTCATCAATTTCTATGAACTACTATACTATAATATAAGTTATATCTAATTTTAAAAATATTTTCAATGTAAAAATTTACAATATTAACTTAAAACTCTTCTTTCTCTTTAATCTTTAATCTTTTCTCTTGTCACCTACCATCACCATTGTTACTTGTTGATTACTATTATCATTCTCTCCCTCTCTCTCTCTCTCTCTCTCTCTCTCTCTCTCTCTCTCTCTCACACACACACACACACTCTCTTTCTCTCTCTCTCTTTCATCTTTTTCTTTCTTTTCTCTCTCTTCTATCTCTCTTCCTTTTTCCCTTCATCTCAATCTTTCTTTCTTCCTCTTTTGATCTTTATCTCTCTTTATCTCTTGACTTCCCTCCTTTTCTTTCTTTTGTCTTTCTATATTTCTTTGTCATTCATATCTCCTTACCTTTATTATCTCTCTTTCATCTCACTCACTCTCTTTTTTTCTCTCTTCTATTTTTATCTCTCTTTCCTCCCTTTTTATCTTTATCTTCTTATCTCTCTTCCATTTTTTTGGTCTTCCTTTTTCTCTCCTTTTTATCCTTCCCTCTCTCTCTCTCTCTCTCTCTCTCTCTCTCTTTCTTTATTTCATGTCCATCTCTCTCCCCCTTTTCCGCTTTGGTCTTTCTCTCTTTCATCTCTTTGTCCATTTTACACTTTCATCGCTCTCCCTCTCCCTCTCTTTCTAAATCTCTATCTCTCTTCTATTTCTCTAATTTTCTCTTTTTCATGTCACCTTTTTTCTTTTTATCTCTTTCTTTCATCTTTTTTATTTTCACCTCTAAGAGAGGGGGAGAGAGGGACATAAAAGAGAAATAAAGAAAAAGATGGTGAGAAAGAGAGAGAGAGGGAAAAAGATTTAATATAGAAATAAAAATAAAAATAAAAAGGAGAGAAAAAAGAGAGATGGAAGATAGAGAAGAAAGAAATTAAGAGATAAAAGGGAGAGAGTTGAAGATAAAAAGCAGGAGAAATGGAAGAGAAAGATAAAACTAAAAGAAAAATAAATAAGAGAGATCAATAGATAGAAAAAAGAGATATAAATAAAATAAAAGGAGAGGAATAGAGATGGAGAAACCGTAAAAAGAGGCAAAAATAGAAGATGAGAGAGAGAAAAAGAGAGAGATGGATGAGAGAACAAGAGGGAGAGAGATGAAAAGATGAAAAATAAAGATAAAGTTAGAAGACAAATAAAAAGAGATGAAAAATAAAAATAGGGAAATAAAAGAAATAAAGAGAAAGAAAAATAAAAAAGAGAGAAAACGAAAGATATAAGATAGGACAAGAAGAGAGAGAGAGGAATAAATAAAAGAGAATGTAAGAAAAAAGAAATAAAAAGATAAAAAAAAAAGAGTAAAAGGGAAAAAAGTTTTTTTAATAGAGATCATAAAAATTGAAAATTTTATTTAATAAATTTTTTAAATTTTGTTTAATAATTACAAAATACTATTATTGTTATTTAAACATATTTTAATTATATTATTTAAAATAATTTCAAATATAAAATAAATTAATACTTTTTTTACCTTATACTTTCATATTTCATATATGGTCTCACAAGGTCATTATTTTCTTCTTAAAAAGTAACCTATCAGGGTGTGTACTGCTTACGTTTATATGACATAAGATCCCCTTCTTCTTATTAGATGTGGGAGTCGGGTTGTACTTAAAGATCAACCCATTGCTCTGATACGGTCGTCACATTCTCTCCCACTGAATCCATCAACGTCCTTATCGGGAATTGGAACCTCCCTCTGCCTACTCCTTCCATATGAAGTGCTTGGCGAGAGAAACTGAAATCGGGATCGGGTTAGCTTTAATACCACCTGTCACGGAGTCATTACTTTCTCCCTAAAAGGTAGCTCGTCAAGGTGTGTGTCCTATTCAATGTGGGAGTTAGGTCGTACCTAAGGACCAACTCATTACTCTGATACACCTGTTACATTCTCCCCCATTAAATTCATCGACATTCTTGTCAAGAATCGGCACCTCCTCTTGCCTACTCCTTCCACATGAAGTGTTTAACGGGAGACAGTGGAGTTGTAGTTGGGTTGGCTCTGATACCACCTGTTATGGGGTCATTACTTTCTCTTTAAAAGGCAGCTTGTCCTTGTTGGGAATTGGGGCCTTCCCCTGCTTACTCCTTCCATATGAAGTGTTGCCAGGAGACACCGGAGTTGGAGTCGAGTCAGGTCAACTTTGATACCACTTGTCACAAGAACATTACTTTCTCCCTAAAAAGTAGTCTGTCAAGGTGTGCAGCGCCCATATTTATATAGCCCAAGATCTCCTTCTTCTTATCCGATATAGGAGTCAGGTCATATTTAAATGTCATGGGGTCATTACTTTCTCCCTAAAAGGCAAGCTGTCAGGGTGTGCAATATCCACGTTTATATGACCATGATCCCCCTCCTCTTCATATTTGATGTGGGAGTTGGGTTGTACCTAAGGACCAACCCATTGCTCTGATACGCCTATCACATTCTCCCTCATCGAATCTATTGACGTCTTCATTGGAAATTAGGGTCTCCCCTTGCCTACTTCTTCCATATGAAACACTTAATGGGAGACACCGAAGTTGGGGTTGGGTTGGCTCTGATACCACCTATCACGGGATCATTACTTTCTCTCTAAAAGGCAGCTTATTAAGGTGTGTAGCGCTCACGTTTATATGACCCAATATTCTCTTCTTTTTATCCAATGTAAGAGTCGGGTTGTACCTAAGGACTAACCCATTGTTCTGATACGCCTGTCACATTCTCCTCCACCTTGTCTATTCCTTCCACATGAAGCGTTTGGTGGGAGACATCGGAATTGAGGTCGGGATTAAGTTGGCTCTAATACCACTTGTCTTGGAGCTATTACTTTCTCCCTAAAAAACAGCCTATCAGAGTGTGCAGTGTCTATATTTATATGGTCCAAGATCTCTCTATTTTTATCTGATGTGGAAATCAGATTGTATTTAAGGATCAACTCATTACTCTGATACGCTCGTCACATTCTCCCTCACCAAATTCATCAACGTCTTCATCAGGAATTGGGGTCTTTCTTTACCTACTTCTTCCATATGAAACACTTAGCGGGAAACACCGGAGTTAGGGTTGGGTTGGCTTTGATACTGCTTGTCATGAGGTCATTACTTTCTCCTTAAAATACAGTATGTTATGATGTATAATTCTCATATTTATATAACTCAAAATCCACTTCTTATATATATTAAATACAAATAAATATATTATTTTTATATAATAAAAATATAACTAAATAATGAATGACTCGTAACCAACCAATCAAGTTGTTAAGAAAATTATAATTTTAAAATTTAAATTAGACCGATGATTAGACCCATAAATTAGTAACGTAAAACTAAAATTGGTCTGGTTCTCTCATCAACCAGGCAAAGAGACGAACAAAAAAAAAATTACTGGAACCAAAGTGAACCAAACAACGCAACGTCTCATTAATCTAGTGTACAGGGCCAGGCTGTTTATAATGTTATTTCAAAGCTTACATACAATTAGAGTCCATCAAGTTGAATTTAACAATGCCCATTGTTTCTTAGTAACTTCAAAAAGGAGAAGAATTGTTAATAACTTACAGAAAAGACCCCTCTCTATCTCCTTTTTTATGACTAATCCCATAGGGCGCACCAAGGCTCTGCCCTGAGCTAGACAACCGGTTTAAGAGTAGGCCTTTATCTTTTATGACAAGAACCCGTCCCTCTGCCTTCAATGTAATCAATGTGGGGTTCTCTAAGTGGGATAAGAATCCCACATTGAGTGGAAACAAATAGGTAGGGGAGGCTTCTTCTTATAAAAATAAGCTAATTTCTAGAATTTAAACTGTTTAAGGAAGCCTACATGTGGACTCCGTTAGGCTTCTTGCAATAGAAGTCAGGTGTGTGCGGCCTATGTTAATAAATTTTTAGGATATAAAAAATTTCAGAAAAGATAAAGAGAGATTTAAACACTAACTGATTCAATTGCTGGCTCACTATTAAACCGCTAACTTAGCTTAGCCTTTTGTGCGTGTTAAGGGTTGGACCAGATTTGATAATTACGAAAACAGCTAGATAGATAGTTAACTACAAAAATAATTCGGTTGACTCGGACAAATTTTGGGAAAGTGGTCTAGTCTTTTGACCCTGACCGAATCTTGTTGCCTCAGAAAGGGAAGGTAATAAGTTGTGCAAAATCAATCAAAAGGTTTCTTCTTCCTCAACTCCAACTCTGCACAAGAAACTCCAATTAATCAATCAATGGGTTTCCATCTTTCTTCTTCTTCCTCTTCTTCTCCTTTGTAAACATATGTAACACTTTTTCCCTGTTGTGCATTGTCTATTGTCATTACCAAGTGCCAGTTTAGGGTTTCCCAATTGCAACTTAGAGCACTAAGATTTTTATTTCTTTTGATTTTTCCCAGCAGCTAATGGATCTGTAGTTTTTGGTCGCTTGAATTATCTTTCTGGCCTGTTTAGCCGCTAAAGTTAATATATGAATCTTTTTTCTTTTTTAGTTTTTGCATGTGAATAAGTTTTGTATCAGTAATTTTCATTTTGCCTCTTTCCTTAACCTTCTTTTATGGCTGTGTGACTTGAATTTGTTTCCGATTCTACTCTCAATGTTCAATCCACTTCCCCTTTTCATTTAGAATCCATTGATCAGTAGTTTGTTTTGTTTTCTCTTTAATTGGTTTTGACACCTCAAGGTGGGTTTTATGTGCATTATTATATTTCTAACTTTGAGTTTGAATTTTCTTCTCGTTGCTTGGAAGCTGATTTCATGGTATATCATTAAATGTTTTTTTAAGCGCCATCTTCCGTGTATAAATGAGACAATATGGTGTATGCACTTAGGTTCATACCTTATTTAAATTGTCCTCACCTTGGTTAGACACTTACGTGCATGAGAATGGCAAAAATGGAAAACTAGACGCAATAGTTGTACAACAATAAATGTCGAGTTTTCAAAAAAATAAAAAAAACTTTTTAGGATGGTTGTTTATGGAGTTCAAGTATAGAAATTGCAATTTGCATGCAACATGCTGAGAATTGCTGATCTTCCAGTTACTGTTGGTTATTTCAGATTTCTGACTGATGGTAAATTTTATATTTGTTCATTTGATTCTGAAGGAAAAGAATAAAAACAAACAAAGAAGAGCCATTTGTGGTATAAAACAGTGCTAATAGACATGATGGAAGTTGTAGAGCAAAACAAATTATTTTTTCATTCATCGCAGCTCCTTTATGTAGGGAGCTTAGAAATTTACAATGATTACATGAAACCATACTTGTTTATGCATGTTAATAACTTGCTACAATACATCAAACTTTTCTGATAGCTTTTACTTTGCTCAAAAAAGACTAACTTTTAAACATGCTAGCCAAACCAAAGTACAAGCAAAGCTTAGCCTTAACACTAGCTTTACCTCTAATCATGACATTGAATTTGAGATACAATAGAGAATGTAATAGGAATAAGTTGAACAACTTATACTTCAGGAGTAGTGTCAAGCATCAATATTCCTACACTTTTCCTCGATGCTTGAACTATGACATTGACTTGATTCTGCCTCAGTGCAGAATGTGGGAAGATGAGAAATTGATTTTGTCCTCTCTATCATGCTCCTCCTGAAGATATAGAGGTCAAACTGATTTTTAATCAAAAAGTGTTGCATGAGTACCTTGAAAGTTTCTAGTTTTTTTAGACAAATTTGAAACTGATTTTGGTTGGAAAGAGTATTAAAACTAAAAATGCAAC
Organism: Bruguiera sexangula; assembly: GCA_020141445.1. Lineage (NCBI taxonomy): Eukaryota > Viridiplantae > Streptophyta > Magnoliopsida > Malpighiales > Rhizophoraceae > Bruguiera > Bruguiera sexangula. Next base: position 7,353,880 of record JAHLGP010020640.1, on the reverse strand, counting down.
TAAAGCAATGATGCTGTGGAAAAATGAGTAATATGAAACTTAATGTTGACCTTTGAAAATGATATCATATTGAAGAACAAATGAGGGTAATGTACCAATGCAAAAATTGGAAAATGTAGCAGAGATGTCTGATGAGAACCATAGAGATGGAGGGTGGAAGGCTTCAATGGATGCAAAAGGTCCATTGTACATTCCAGAAGGCCCAATAAGACGAGCCAGAGGTTCAATGGGTGCAAGAGGTTCATTGCATACTTCAGAAGGCCCAATAACACGAGCTAGGGCTTCAACGGATGCAAGAGGTCCATTGCAAATTCCAAGAGGCCTAATAACACGGGCTAGAGTCTGAAAGATGAAAGAATTACTAAATGGGCTGATTAAGGACGTTCAAGCCAACCAAGGTTCAAATAGCCCGAATTCAAGCTTGAAGGCCTTATAAATATCATTGAAGTACTTAAAGTATTAGGATTAAGGAATAGTAGTCACTCCAAATTAGGAGTTTATTTTCCATATAAGAATTTGTGCCCAGATAGGAATTCCTCCTAAATAAGGAATTGTCCTAACTAGGAATTTATGCCTCTTTAGGATTGCTATCTAAGCCTATAAATAGGCACCCCTTGTAAGCTTTGGAAATCAGACAATCAAGATATAAGACAACTTTCAGTGAAATAGAAAGCAAGGGTTTCTCCTTCGGTTCTTTTGAGAACTAAAGAACTTATCAAGAGGTTTTCTTCTTGTGGCGTTCAAACCGACTTATCACTCCCAATTCCTTCCTCTTCTGGAGTGTGGCGTCCATATCCATCTTGAATACCCTAAGTTCGTGTTCCTTCGAATTTTGGGTCTAGGGTTTGTGTTATTAAACTCTGATTTAGCTTTCCTGGTTGTTCTTTGATTCATTGTGTGCGTTGGGTCCCTAAGCCACGTCTTTTTGGGGATTTCCGCATCAATGTCTAAAGTGTATGAAAAAAATGAGTTGTTGCAAGAAAAGAGTGTATCAGAGATGGTTGAAGCGCAGTAGAAAAATGAGGGCTGAAGAAAATGAGTACAGCAAAAAATGAGAAATGCATGAATGATATTGCAGCAGAAAATGAGAGGGCAATAGAGTGATGAGTTGCTGCAAAAAATGAGAGTGGAACAAAAAATGAAAGAGAAGTAAAGTGATGAGTTGCAGCAGAAAATAAGAGAGTAGCAGAGTTAAGAGTTACTACTGCAAAAAATGAGAGTAAAAAGAGTGAAGAGTTGCTGCCACGAATGAGAGTAGCAAGAGTGATAAGTTGCTGCAGAAAATGAAGGCAGTAAGATGATGAGATGCTGCAATTTTTACAAAAAGGAGAACATCAGGATCTCAATCTCACAGGTTCCTTGAAAGAAAATGAAAAGAATAAGAGAGTTGAAATATTATTTATGATATTAAAATATGTTAAAGAGGCATTTTTATGAAACAAAAGTGAAGTTGTAGAGAAAACAAAACTTAATTTTCATTCATCTTAGCTTCTTTATATAAGGAACTTAGAAACATATAGTGATTAGATGAAACCATGCTTGTTTATGCATTAATAGCTTGCTATAATACGTAAAACTTTGTTGACATCTTTTACATTGCCCAAGAAAAACTCTTTAGATTTTGCTAGACAGCTTATACTTTAAGAGTAGTGTCAAGCATCAATATTCCTATAGATGCTTTGATTAAGTATTAAATGATGTACCATTAAAAATTTTTTGTCTATAGTTGTTTATCAATAGAATGTTTTAATTTCATCTTTTCTTATATTTGTTTTTTTCATATTTAACCTTTTAAGGGTATTCTTTTCCTAAATGTACTTATTTGAGTTGATCTTATATTTTAGGAGAAAACTGAATAGATTGAAGCAATTTGAAAGTTTAAAGATGCAGTTTTGAAAAAAATCTGATTATTGGACATTATTTTGGGAATTTTACATTTTAAACATTACTAAATAGATTTGAAACTTTCATGTGAATTAAAATAAACATCTTAAACTTTCTAGAATAGGCTTTATTGTAGAAATCTAAGAAGAATTGGGTTACAAACAGGTGTCCTTGATCTAGCTTATAGGTTAGTCAAAACTATCCTAATTCAATTAGGAGTAGTTCTTTAAATAAACTAAGTTGTTTTCTAAATCAAGAGTTGTCCATCTTTCTTTGGGTTATTTTACTATTCCTTTAGAGATATAAATAGACATATTAGGGTACAAAAAACACATACATTCATTGACCTCTCTTTTCTTTCTTTCTTCTACACATTTACAATATATAGGCTAGGGTTTTATTTTTGGTTATAAGGATTAAAGTCAATGAAGGAAACATTGTGAAATTTATTAGTTTTTATATCTAATTTGATTCCTTATTTTGAATTCTCTTGTTCTTCTATTATTAGTGTTTATTATTATATTATTTGATTATTAGAATGCATATTAAACTGTTATATTTTATGATCTAATGCTAGTTTAGAATTCAAGTTCATAATTACTAGATAATTCTAACATTATGTAACAAATAGAAATTGATAATTATGGTTATTTTTTTTACCTAATTTCTATGAAAAACATGACCTAAAATTAAACAAATTAGCTTGTGAATTTTTTGTTTAGATTCAACTATCTTTCTTATCTTAATGTTATAAATAAATTATATCTAGAGAGGTTGTCATAGGTAATTTAATTGATAAAAGGTTAATTGAAGAGTTTGTTTCAATTAACAATAAATTAAGAAAAAATTTAGAATAATAGAACTTGTCATTATTTTAAACTAAGTATTCAATTAAAGAATTGATAATCTTTAGTGTCAATGATCAATGTGTGAATCTATTGGTGTAACTATACTTATTGTTGGAAGTGTGTTCATCTATTAAGTTTATTCGCATTTAGTTTTCTATTTTAATTTTTATTAAATTAATTAAGATCAAATTCCTCCCCCTTTGTTCTCTTATTTGTGTGAACTCAATAGGACTAAGATTATTAGTTAATTGATTAATCGAAACTCAATCTCTGTGGATTCAACCTCTATGCATCTAAGTACAAGCTTATTAATTAAGTGATTTAGAGTAATTTTGTTGTATTTAGCACACATCATGTTTTGGCACTATTGTTGAGAATTGATTATTTAATTAATCTATTTTCTTATGATTGTAATCTTATATAACTTGTATTGCAAGTTTATATGTCTAAAAAAGAGTCTGACTGAAAGCTTTGTCAAATAAAAGACTACATTTAAACTAATAAGAACACATTTTTTCCACCTTCATCGAGATTTACACTCATATCTAACATTTCATCATCATCAAGCTAATCAAGTGACACAAAGATAAAAATCATTACTACAAACGCTAATAACAACAATTGAACTCTTAAAGAGTTGGTGACTCATAATTTAAACCAACAACTTTTTTGCATAAAGAATCTTAATGTTGATGTTACTTTTGATTTAAAATCTAGTCTAAATCATCTCTTGCCAACTTTTCATAGTCTGGCAAGTAGGGATTCATATAAACATATAATGAAATTCTATATAGTTTGTTTAAGCATAAAACTTGCTAAGATATTTGATGAAGAAATCAAGTTAAAGGCTTCCTCATTCTCCTTGGCAGACCTAGTAAAGGATTAGCTTTACTTCTTACCTTTAAGACCCATAACCATATGGAATAAGACAAAGAGGCTATTCTTAAAGAAGTACTTTTTGGCTTCTAATGTAGCTACCATTTGAAAGGAGATATGTGACATTTAACAATGCGATGAAGGGTCCCCATATGAGTATTGAGAACACTTCAATAAGCTTTGTTTGAGTTGTCCCCATCATCAAATTAATAATCAACTCCTAATCTAATACTTCTATAAAAGATTTCTTCCCATAAATAGAACTAAGGTCGATGCAGCTAGTGGAGGAGTATGGGTGTTCAAACCTAAAAGCCGCAAGGAATTTGACCTTAAATCTGGGTGTGAATTCCCAATAATTTAGCACTGGCCATGAGCCATCATGTAAGAACATTAATAAGGTAAGTATATCTTCCCTTGAACAATAAATTGCTAATTTGACTTTTTTTATGCATCAAATGGTCGTAGGAAACATGCAAAAGTTATAACATATGACATTTGCTAAAATTAAGGACATCTAACTAATATGTGTCCAACACTTCAAGATGATCCAAAAAAGCAAGCCAATATCATAGAGGGATTCCAAGGGTAACCATAACATAAGTACAATCTTTTTTCCAACACCTACAATCCTAGATTGAGAGGTCATCCTAATTTTAGTTATGGTATTCAATAAGTGGTTCACAATTCCCTTAATCACTAATTTTAACCAGTGTTACCACCATTTCAAGCTAAACAAAATGTAGCCTAAAACTAAAGTATGTCTCTTGTTAATAACACTAAATAATTTTTGTAGGAAACAGGGGCAAATATTCAAAACTTAAAGAATCAAATGAGTCAACTTACTACGACCATGACTAGATTAAACACAAAATGATTGGATAAACTACCTTTTCAAACTATGGTAAATCCAAAAGAGAATGCAAATGCCATAATCTTAAGGAGTGGAAAAGATGTTGAAGCACCAATAAAGACACCTCCTAAGGAAAAAGAAAAGACCATGGAAGAAAAAGTTACGCCTACCAAAGATAAATTCATTAAAGCCTAAGCTTTGCCGCATAAGGTAAACCCTTAACCTATTATTTCCTCTAATGTTACCTTACCTCCTTTCACAGCTAGATTTGCAAAATCTTGAAAAAAAAAAAAAAGAGCAAGAAAAGGAGATCTTGGAGTTGTTTCAAAATGGAAGTAAACATACCCCTTTTTGATGAAATCAAACAATTGCCTTGATATGCAAAGTTTCTTAAAGAATTGCGCACCTCTAATAGGAAGCTTAAAGGTGATAAAAAGGTAACTGTTAGGGAGAAAGTATCAGTTGTTATTCAAAGAAAACTCCCTCTTAAGTGTAAAAACTATGATACGTTCACCATTCCTTGCATAATAAGCAACCCCGAATTTTAAAAAGCCATGCTAGATTTAGGAGTATCAATTAATGTTATGCCACACTTTATTTATACTTCTTTAAATATTGGTCCTTAAAAAAAAAAAAAACTAATGTGATTATACAACTTATTGATTGATCTAATGCCTATCTTAAAGAAGTTGTTAAGGATGTTCTTGTATAAGTTAATGAGTTAGTCTTCCTAGCAAATTTTTAGATTATTGACATAAAGAATGACAATTCCCTCAATGTTGCCTCCATCTTGTTAAGAAGACCTTAAAGACATCATGAACAAAGATAGATATTCATGATGGTATACTCACCATGGAATTTGAGGTGAAATTGTTCAACTCAACATGTTTAAGGCCATAAGGTATCCTAGTGATGTGCATTTAGTTTTTTCTATTGACATTCTTGATTCTTTAGCATAACAAGTTTTTTAGCTTATTGGGAAACACAAGTTAGAAGTATTATTTAGCCAACACCTTGAGATGGAAGATATTAAGAAATTAAGTAAAGAACTACCTTGTGTGAAAGTGTAAAGGACATGGTAATAGTATTACATTCATTGCAACATGTTCCAAGCAAGTATGATCAATCTTATATTGAATTACTTGTTTCTAACAACAAACATCTACCTTTTATTGTACAATCATCCATACTAGAATTGAAGCCATTATCATAGCATTTCAAGTATGTTTTCTTGGCAGATGTAGAAATTTTACTAATGATTATTACAAAGAACTTGAACCCATTGTAAGGAGAAAATCTTGTTCGGGTTCTAAAAGATCACAAGATGGCAATTGGATGGACCATAGTGGACATTAAGGGGATAAGCCCATCCATATGTATGCATCACATTTTACTTGAGGAAGGTTCAAACCCATTAAGGGAAACACAACATAGATTGAATCATCCCTTAATGGACGTAGTGAAGAAAGAGGTATTGACGCTTTTTGATGTTAATGTGATCTACCCAATCTCAAATAGCAAATGTGTTAGTTTGATGCAAGTGGTTCCAAAGAAAACAAGCATCATAATGGTCAAAAACCAAGATGATGAGTTAATTCCCACCCAAATTCAAAACGAGTTAAGGGTTTTCATTGATTATTGCAAGCTAAACACTACAACTCACATAAATCACTTTCCTTTAAATATTTGAAAGGTTGGCTGATAGATCTCACTATTATTTTCTTGATGGTCATTTAGGTTGCAATCAAATTATGATTGCATCAAAAGACTAGGAGAAGACAACTTTTACGTTACCATTTGGCAACCTAAGAATCAAATTTGCTTCTCTCTTCCCTTTTATCTTTATTTTTGTTTTCAAATGTGATTTTGTGTTTTTGCTTACATTCCATTCTTACATTAGGACAATATATGGTTTACTTGTGGTTAAGGTGTAAGTCTATTTTGAAAATATGGTTTAATTTTATAAAATTTTTCTTTTGTTATTACTTAATAATGCAAACAAATGACATCTTCCTTACTTGATGATTGATTTGGAGTTTGAAATGGTTATATGAAGTGAGTTGAGAGTGTTTTGGCTATTATGAGTATTGAAGTGTATGATTTCTAAAGAGGTTTGTGTGGGTTTATGATTTGACATGGTTGCTAATGTAATGTTTAACTTGTGATTACTCCTTAAAGTTTGAGAGTTTAAATAGATAAAAGAACAAGAAACAAGTGAAGAGAAAGAGAAAGGAGGAAGGAATAAGGAGGCTAATGGTTTGTTAAAGTAATTTACTCCAATATTTTAGGTTAATAACTTGGGATCTTCATCACAAAAGTTATCTTTATGTCAAAAGGTGTTTTGAAATATGAGAATGCAAAGTACTTTAAGTGTTTGACTTGTGAAGTAATTGGGTACTCTCATTATAAGTGTTAGTATTAATATCAAGAAGCAAGTGAGTGTTTAAAGAAGATAATATTGTAGCCTCTAAATAAAAGGACAATAAAGAGAGGAAAATTTCAATTTCTTGTTTTTGTTGTAAGATAAGGGTAATTGCTTATTAAATGTTGCTTATTGCAATTATGTTGATTGTAAATTTGCATAAGTTTATTTAGAAGTTTACATGGATATACAAGTGATAGTTAGAGCATGATTAGCTTATTTGGTTTTGTTGGATTCCAAGTCAACATTCATGTTTAAGGGATGTCATGAGCTCAATTATTGTTTAGTGTTTTCTTTTATTTTGTGTGTTGTATGCATTGCAATCATGAAGGATTTTATGGTTATATCTTCTAAAAACCCTCATGAGATAAAACTTGTCCACTAAAGGTGACTTAGGAGTTTAAAGGCTTATTACATACACTAAATGCAATTTTGATTCCTAGAAAGTGAGTTAGGATTTGTTTTACTTTATTTTGTTTTGTTAAAAGGCTAGCAAAAGTTAAGTGTGGGGTAACTTAATAAGTATGCTATGTGTATTATATTTATTCTTGTATATGTAACCTTTTTAATGTATTTTCTTCCTAAATGTATTGATTCAAGTTGATTTTATGTTTTAGGAGAAAACCAAATGGATTGAAGCAATTTGGATACTTAAAGATGCGGTTTTGAGAAAATTTAACCACAAGAGGTTATTTTTGGAATTTCATATTATAAACATTACTAAATGGATTTAAGGCCTTAATGAGAATTAAAATATGCATTTTGACCTTTCTAGAATAGGCTTATTTATAGAGATCCAATAAGAATTGAGTCATGAGCACGTGTCCTTATAAGTTAGTCAAAGATATCCTAATTCAATTTAGAGTAGTTCTCTTATAAGCTAGTCAAAGATATCTTAATTCAATTAAAAGTAGTTCTCCAAATAAGCTAAGTTGTTCTCCAAATTAGGAGTAGTCAACTTTTCTTTAGGTTATTTTTGTTGTCCCTTAGACTTATAAATAGACATGTTAGGGTACCAAAACTATATACATAAGTAGACCTCTCTTTTCTTTCTTTTTTGTACACACTTACAATATGTAAGGTTATGGTTTTATTTTTAGTTATAAGGATTAAAGTCATTGAAGGAAGCATAATAAGACTTATTGGTTTTTATATCTAATTTGATTATTTAATTTGAATTCTCATGTCTTCTATTTTTATTGTTTATGATTATATTATTTGATTGTTAAGATACATACTAGATAATTATACTTTATGATCTAATACTAGTTTAAAATTAAAGTCTGTAATTAATTAAGAATTTTAATGTTGAGTAGTAAATAGAAATTGATAATTATGGTCAAATCTTTGTCTAATTTCTATGAAGAATATGGTCTAAAATTAAACAAATTAGCTTATGAATTTGTTGTTTAGATTTAGTTATCTTTCTTATCTGAATACTATTGATAAATTATATCTGAAGAGTTTGTCCTAGGTAGTTTAATTGATAAGAGATTAATTCAAGAGCTTGTTTCTATTAATAATGAACTAAGGAAATCTTTAGAATTGTAGAGCTTATCATTAATCTAAACAAAAGATTCAATTAAAGAATTGATGATCTTCAGTATCTATGATTAATGTGTAAATCTAATGGTATAGATATCCTGATTGCTAAAGGTATGTTAACATATTGATTTTATTTGCAATTATTTTTTTGTATTGATTTTTATTAGTTTAATAAAATCAAATTCCTCTTCATTTTCTCTTTTATTTGCACGAACTCAATAGGATTAAGATTATTAGTTAACTAATTAATCAAAATTTAATATATGTGGATTTGATGTCTATTCACCTTAATTATAAATTTGTTAATTGAGTGATTTAGAGTAATTTTGGTGTATTCGACACACATCACTTCCTAACCTTTTCTTATTAGGGTTTTCTTTCTCATTTATACATTTATTCTTAAGTGGTTTATAAGGAGAATTATGGTTACAAGGTTTGATGTTTCACAACAGATTTTGGCCAAGTATCTCTATGGTAGCAAAATTACTTTAAATTGATTATTCCTTTAAGTGGGCTTCCCTATTGATCAACAACATTATAGTTTTCCCAAAAAGCTTTTTTTTTTCTTTACCTATACACTTGATACCAAATTCATAAATTTGTAAGGCATAAATGAATTAGAAGTCTTGTAAGATATGGTAAAAGCAAATGGTAGCCACTTAGTGTTAAAGGACATGAAGGAGGAACTCATGGGGGGCTATACATTGGCCCTTACTTGTAAGCTTGTGTCATTTATGAAAGGAAACATTTGTTGGGAACCCCTATGGTCTTGCCTATTAGTGCTAAGAAGAGCTCTAATATAAAAACTTTTTCTTCAACTAGTTTTATGCTTTAAAGATGGTCTTAGGCTTGTGGCTATATTTCCTATTGAAGCCTGTTCTTTTGATTTGGGAATTGCATTTATTACTTTAGGAAATAAGAAGTAGCTATTTGCATGTTCATATTCTTCTGTTCATTATTTGCTATTTCTTTTGTTTTTTTTTTCCTCTTTCCTTGGTTTCATTATTGTCTTTGGAACATGCTTATTGTTGTGGCATGTGCTTTTTTTTTTTCTTTCTTATTTTGTTATTTTATGCCTTATAAGTAACTTGTTATGTTGAAGTGTCTATATTGATAAGGCATGGTAGATGTTGCCTAAGAAGTTGGAGCAAATGTTGTCTTTTATGGATGCACAGGAAAAGGAAATGTCCATGCATGCCTTAAATTTAATCACTAGACGTTACTAAATAGTCATGGAGTCTTGAAACTCTAAGATAGACCATCCTTTTCACTATTACAAGTGAGCTAGAGTCATTAATACTTGACCTAAAAACCATGCAAGCTAAACATTTTGTAGTCTTTAAATATATCGAGTTAATTTTTATAGGCTTGTGGTTTGACCTTCATGAATCAATGGATGCATTCATGTGGATAATTATTGCAATAACAATTGGTTTTGTAACCTTAAAATTGTACAAGGGATCCATTTCTGTAGCTAGCCAAATAGCCCTATATAGTCTACACAGGTTGGATATATCCTATTTTAAGAGTAGGGATATATTTAACTAGGTTGATGTAGCTAGATTTATAAGGCACTATGGTCTTTCCATAAGGGTTAGGGCAATGCTTAAGAAAGGTATTTAAATTATGTTCATTGTATTACTAGTTTAATGTTTTAGTCTACAAAAGTAATATTTCTTGCAACTTCAGTGGATTATATACATTTGGGCTGCTTATTTATTTTGTATGTTTTCAATTTGTGTCTTTCACTTCAATGTTGAAGTGCACAAACAATAATTGCAAATCTAGCAATGGCTTATGTTGTGATTATATTATACATAAAAAATATGTATTTTCTTTCTTTTAGTTTTGGTGCATCTATTTTTCTCTATTTTAGCGAATGCAAATTTTTGCAATTTAGCTTAAATAAATTTTGGTAGGTCAAACAATTTTTGAACACCCTTAGGTGAGAGAGTATAAATAATAAGGATTCTTAGAAAATGAATCCATCTTTTAAATGAAATGGGATGAGTAGCAAATGAATCCATCTCTCCAACATAATAGGATGAGCAAAATTCAAAACAACTTATATGAAATTAAAATAGAAGGGAGACCAAGTGTGGACTTTATATATTATAAAACTAATTTTTTATTAAAATTTTCAAGTGTTTTATATAGGAAGTTGATAAGTATATTATGTTTATTATATTTATTCTCTTATATTTAATGTTTTAGTGTATTTTCTTCGTAAATGTACTTATTGGAGTTTATTTTATGTTTTAGGAGAAGCCTAAAGAGATTAAGGCAATTTGGAAGTTTATGCAGTTTTGAGCAAATCTAACCAATATATGACATTTTGGAAATTTTACATTCTAAATATTGTTGGATGAATTTGGAGTTATCATAAGAATTAAAATAGACATGTTAAACATTTTAGAATGGGCTTATTTATAGAGATCCAGGTAGAATTGGGTCATGAATTGATGTCCTTAATCCAACTTATGGGTTAATCAAAGCTATGTAAATTTAATTAAAAGTTGTTCTCTAAATAAGTTAAGTTGACTCTAAAGAGGAAGTGTCTACCTATCTTGGGTTATTTTTGCTATCCCTTAGAGTTATAAATAGACAAGTTAAGATACCAAAAATAGAGATATATATAGGCCTCTCTTTTCTTTCTTTTTTGGGTGGACATTTATGATATGTAAAGTTAGGGTTTTGTTTTTGGTTATTGGTTTTTATTTATAATTTGATTTTTTACTTTGAATTTTTATATTCTTCTATTATAATTATTTTTTACTATTTTATTGTTTAATTGTTAGAATACATACTAGATAATTAAACTTTATGATCTAATACTTGTTTAGAATTCTAGTTCATAATTACTTGATAATTTTAAAGTTAAGTAGTAAATAAAAATTGATAATTATGGTAAAATCTTTGTGTAATTTTTATGGAAAATATGGTCTAAAATTAAACATAATAGTTTGTGAATTTGTTATTAAAATTCAATTATCTGTCTTATCTTAATGCTATCAATAAATTATATTTAAAGAACTTATTTTAAATAGTTTAATTGATAAGACATTAATTAAAGAGTTTAGCTCAATTAACAATGAATTAAGTAAAAATTTACATAATAGAACATGTCATTACTTTAGGTAAATTATTCAATTAAAGAATTGATGATCTTTAATGTCAATGATCAATATGTGAATCCAATGGTGTAAAGATCCTTATTACTAAATGTGTTTTCATCTATTGATTTTATCTGCAATTAGCTTTCTTTTTAATTTTTATTAATTTAATTTAAACGAAATTCCTTCCCCTTTACTCTTTTATTTATATTTCTATGAACTCTATATTACCAAAATCATTAATTAAAACTTAATCTCTGTGAGTTCACATAATTAAACTCTATTGTTAATATCATAACAACGTTACTGAGAGAAGAATCAAGTTATGAGAAAAAAAAAAAAAAAGAAATGTAAGTGATGGAGCTTCATACTGTGGGATCTAATAAATGGTCAAATTTTCACAACCTCATCATATTCTTATAAGGTTATGATTTTTATGACTTAAAAATGTGACCACTAATGAAAATTTGTAAAAATATTTTTTACTTATAAATTATTTTAAGGCAAGCAAACAAACAAACACTAAGATTGTTATGTTTCTTATCTTATAAAAATCCATTATGTAAAGTCACTATAGATAACACCAAGGGATGGCTATCTTTGATAATAAACAAAGAAACCTTCACTGCCAACCTAACTCTACATTTATAGTCAAGGTAAGGTAGCAGAATAAGAAGAAAAAGAGGGAAAGTTTACAATTATCAATAAAATAAGGGTATGAATGACTACCAAAAGCAAGAGTATGGTGACAAAAGTGCTACATGTTTCAAGCCATGAATAAGTTCTACTTTTGTACATGTTCTAGTAGTTAATTATAGCCCCAAGCACTGAAGTCTTATTTTTAGGATGAACTTAGAATTATAAGTATATATGTGAGAGTCAAAAAGACAATGTTGTTATTTTAATAATCTCAACCAATTGGTCTGCACCATTGTCACTAGGAAATAAAGACTATCCAATAATTTGGTAAATGAAAAGTTGATAAGAACAAGAAAATGGTGATAGCTATAAGATCATTAACATACCTACCTAAGTATTAACTTAACCATCACACAACTTGTAGACCATAAATCAATAGTAGGGTTTACTTTGTGGCACTAAATGTGAGTTTTAGAGCACAATGGTATCTTAAGCAAATGTAAGAAACATTGGGTTTCCCTTTCAATAGATGAGAAAACAAACAAAATGTGTTTAACTATTGTCCAACACCTTAGCACTCTCACAATCACAAAGTTTTAGATTATCTATGTGTAGATTCACCTGTAAAGTGTCAACAACCAATAAACTCTTTTTCTAAGAAAAGGAAAAGAAGTTAAGGTATACATAAGAAACTACAAGCATTGAAGAGAAACTATTAGTCTATATAGAGTTCATATTGTCATGGTGAAAATTAAACATGTGTAATTGATATGAATCATTCTTATGGATTGGAAATGTTGATAAAAAATTGAATATGAATTTAGGAATTGGAATACTTTGAGAAAATAGCCTTTAGCCTTTAAAATTAGCCAATCCATGATGTTTGGCCTCCAAATTAAGATTTCTTTAAACTAAATGTTCTCTTGTGTGATGATAATCCTTGCTAATGTGAACTTAGGGTTAAGATAAGAAAATGGAGAAAATAAAAACAAAAGCATTGTCTTCTTCTCAAATTGATCTCCAGTAAACTAAAAACCTCAAAATCTCTAACAAAACATAATACTAAACACAAATAGAAAAACACATCAAAAGTTCTCTAACTTTACATTTATGAATTATTTGAGTTCATTGTTAGTAACATGTTTGACTTTATTACTCATGTCATTTATTAAATTTTTAATGGTTTTTTTTTTAATTTTTTATTCTTTTCTAATAATGTGATAAAAAATTTTGTATGACATTTTATGTACAAATATGAAATAAAATGTTGATGTACTAAAATCAAAATTTACAATAAATTTGTATTTTGTTAATTAAGTATGATTATTTTTTATTTTTTATATAATTTATATATAAGAATACAAACTTAGTAAATTAATAAAAATTCAATTTTATTAAAAAATACAAAGTTATTAGATTAAGGCTAATATCAAATTGAAAGATGAAAAGATCTAGTGTGACAAAGGCCAAATCCCAACAAGTTTTGCATATATTGAGATAGTTTTTTACTCCTTTCTTAAGTCATATTTTCATTTCTTTTATTTTCAATATTTTCTTTAATTTCATAAAATTGTGGTTATTAATTACTTAGTTAGCAATTATTTTTGTACGTGAACATGTTATGCAGAAAACAATTAATAATTGCATTAATTGATCAAAAAACAATTTTATTCTAAAAACCTCATTTTAGCAATTAAATCTTAGTTCATATTTTTGTGTAAAAAATTATATATGAAATTTTTACTATGTTAATAAAATTGAACAAAATATTTAAATAAAAAACTTAAATAAATTTGATGAATTGTAATGGCATTAGGTGGATTCATATGTTATGTTTGAAAAAGTAGTAAAATTGAAACAGACATTGAAAAAGTTGTAGTACTTAAATAGACAAAAAAAAAGGGGGGGGGGAACAGAAGACTTTTCTTGCATTTTTTGCTTACAAACCACTATCAATCATAGACTTACACAAGTGGTAGAAATAAAAATAAAAGTGTATATTGGATGCTATAAAGGACAATGATTAAAAAAATATTGTATTCTTCGTAATGAGAAAAACTTACTAGTAAGTTTTGAGGCTTAATGTTACGGGGATAGACTCCAACACAATTGTGCCAATAGGCAAGTACCCTATAGATCTCTAACCCAAAAAGAAGAGTAAGAAGTGACAAACTTATGAATCAAGTTGCTCGAGACTTAAGAGTAACAAAATCTAAACAAAATATTAGATCATGTATACAAAATAAATTTGTCATATTGTTTGTGCACCAAATCATACAGTGCCACTACCCAAAAATTCCCATTCGGGGGACTAAAAAAATGTACCTTTAGTTTTTGTCTTTTAAAGAGGGTGACTTCCAACTAAAAGTAGTACAATTAATTCATATCCCTATACGACGCATCAAAAATAATCCATGCAATCAGGACTATGTAATAAAATCAAAATTCCCTTTGAACATGAAAAGATAGTCAAAAGAAGGAAGTAGATAAATACATGTGTACTTGATAGGTATAGAGGTCAACATATATCAAAGGCATTCATTGGTTGATCCTACTATAATTTTTCAGCAATCAATTAACAATTTCGAAGCATATTCAAGAACAAAATTTAGGTAGAGTTCTTCTTTGTCTCTTGTTAAGAAGAAGCAATGCATATCGGCAACAATATTTGGATGATCCAACATCTGTACAGCCTATAACTCTCTGTTCTTGTAGTGCTTGTCTTGGAAAGCTTTCTTGATAACAATAATGTCTCTAGTTCCCCAACATTTTGCGTATGTAAAGCAAATTTAATTTTTATTAAACAATTTAAGGAGGGAAAAAGAAAAAGAAGATGTGCCTGATAAGCCCTCTTACTTTGAAAATAATGCTAAGAGAACGAGTAGCAAAAACATGTTCAACTATATAAATGACTGTTTGTCAACTCCAACAAAAACATGTTGCAGAATATACAATAGTTTCTAAAATTGTGATCATCAAGAATTGATAAGAACATTATTATACTAAGCATCTAGCCTAACAGCCATATAGAATCACCTATAGCCTATCCTTCCTAAACCCATATGAACTAGCAAAGAACAAGAGCTTGTATAGTACGATCTAGAGACCTGTGGGAGCCAACGCAACCCTCCCCTGGACAATTGCATCACTTTAACTTACATGACGTGTCCATAAAGGTGGCACTGGGACTGACGCTACCAATGGCAAAAATACCTGCCCGACTTAATTGCACTTTATCACCCAAAGACACGTTAAGGAAGTATGCCTGCACTACTCGCCGTGGATACCTAGCTGGCATGCTAACTTGACTTGTACATTACCTGCCACCAATGGGAGCCTTCCAAGGGTGTTATAATTACTCCATGCCTCATCCAACCTAAGGTAATCTATCTTTTCATACTAAGCCTCCATTTTGTCTCTCTTAATCCCTACGAATTTAGGCATCAAAGTGCTAACAATGGGCCTTAAGTCGACAACCTTAGCCTTTCCATGTCTTATAGGTGTCTAGTCCTTGGCCCAACAACTGTTCACCATTTGGCACAATTTGTGTCTGTTAAAACATCTCTTTTCTTTTTAAGAAACACCTGCTAGCAATTCATATAAGAAACATGGGAGATGACCTAACATGACTTTTATGCATTTTCTCCGTCAGTCACAGTTTGCCCTACAACAAATAGGCAAGCATTAACCTTTATGAATTAGCTCCAAAAAGTGGCTGACCAAGTCTTAGCACTCCCAACATTGGTATAGACACAAGTGGGTCTAACACTTCAAACATCGGAGTTCACCCTTTAACTAGAAAGAGGGCTGTAAGCAAAACCCTTTGTGCAGATGTTGGGAAATGATTTGAACCATACCCTTAAAGTTGACAAGTACGACAACACCGTTCCTGCCAAGGTCGAGAGTGAGGGAGCTACTAACTCCCTTAGAAGCATCTTGAACTAGAGACTATCATTTCTTCCACTCAAAGTGTCCTGTGGTCACTTTCTGGCAACCTTTAGAAATAGAAGATCTTGGAGCCCTTCCCTAAACAACTTAAAAAATCTCATGCAACAAGTAGCCATGTTACAAGATGAGAGACACTAACCAGCTAGGCAAAGATGGCCTCATGCTTCCTCTATCCAAAAAGTTCAAGACACAGTAGTTCAAGAAAAGATTAAACTAACTAAATTGGAAATTATAATTGTACTAAGGACTCAAACCATTGGAATAGATTATGTACTATAATGTCTTTACACGGAACTTCAGATCCCATAATATGCAATGCCTTTACCACCACCTCAAATGACGTAGCTCACAACCAGTATGCAAAACCTTCCCAATGTTTCACCTCAAGTTCAGAACAGGTTGGCAAATTATTCTAGCTCAGTTCATTATGGGCAAGAGATGAAAGAAATCACCCACAACGCAAATAATTCACTAGCAAAAAATGAGTTATTATGAGATTTTGTGGCCCGCATTAATATGGAAATGCTAGACATTTAAGGGTTAAAGGAGGAAATGGTGCTTGCCACCTTCACTACAAGCCTGAAGTGAGATGAAAGGTTTATCTATGTAGAGGCTCAAAACATGACGAGACGTATATGATCATCGAAAAGAAAAGGGAACATGGGAAAAAGGCAACTTAAGGCTTAAGGACAGAAGGAGTGAAACTCCATCTCGAAGTATGAGAAGAAAAAATAAGTATCACACTAACTATCTCTCGATACAACAATTACATGACTTTGACGACCTCCAGGTCAAAAAAAATTATGAAAATCAAAGACAAGGATATGGTGAAATGGCCCTCTCAGCTAAATAGTTCTTTTGGAGAGAAAGGATCACACAAATTATTGTCACTTCCACCAAGATCATTGGCACCCACTAAGGAGTGTAAGAAGTTAAAGGACAAAATTGAGAACCTCATAAGATAGGCATTACTACGAAAATTCATTTACAAGGAAGAGTAAAGTAAAACACTAGTAAAAAAAAAAACTCCATGAGGGAAACCAAAGCTCAAGAACGAGGTGACGTTTTTGGAAGCAAACAAAATGATGCTAGCCCGCCTTCAGCGTGACCCGGCAGAAGAGTTATTAACATGATCATTAGGGGACCCTTAGTTAGGATAAGCTGCGCGGCAAGAAAGTTGTATGCAAGTAGAATCCTTGAATCTCCAAGGAAAAGGCATCGTGATAGAGAAGATATTCAAATTACTTTCATAGACATCTATTACATGTTGGTAGACACTAATAGCTCAATGGACATATTGTACTTCAAAGCCTTCACAAAGACGGTAATTTCAAAGAGATGTTGAAACCTGTTACTTTTCCTATATACGGTGATTCAAGCGAGCTTGTCATGCTCGAAGGCTTGATTGAACTCCTGCATACCTTTAGAGCTCCACCTTATGAAAGGAACACACTCACTAATTCCTAGTGGTTAAGAAGCCAACTTCATACAGTGTAATCTTAAGTCGATGTAGCCTCAGAGCTTTCAATGTAGTTTTATCAATGAAGCATTTGGGATTGGAGAAGTCAAAGGAAGCCAAAAACAAGCTTGCAGGCTCCATGTCACTCGGATAAAAGGAAAAGGCAAATAAGCTAGCATAGACGTGGGTAGCCTAGATTATATATAAGAATAAAAAGAAGAGTACATATTAAGTGAGGGATTAGTCTAGATACCCTAGACCTTAAAGATTTGGAGAAAATAGTATAGATAGGGTGGCAATTTATAGCAAGACTAGAGGAGAAAATCATTGCTTTCCTTAAAAATACAAACTTAGTAAATTAATAAAATACAATTTTATTAATAAAATACAAATTTTATTAATTTAAAACCAATATCAAATTAATAGATGAGAAGATATTGTGTGACAAAGGCCAAATTCCATGAGGTCTTAGTACAAATTTAGTAAATTAATAAAATAAAAAGTTTTTGAATTAAAATTAATATCAAATTAAAAGATAAGAAGATCTAGAGTGACAAAGGCTAAATTCCAATAAGTCTTGCATATATTGAGATAAAATCTTTTATTCCGAAATTTTGCCTCTACTTGGTCTTATTTTCGTTTCTTTTAATTTTAATATTTTCTTTAATTTAATAAAATTATAGTTATCAATTACTTAGTTAGCAATTATTTTTGTACACAAACACCTCATATAGAAAATAATTGATAATTACATTCAACTAATAAAAATGCAATATTAATTTAGAAAATCTAATTTTAGTAATTAAACATTTCACTTCATATTTTTGTATAAAAACTTATGTATGAAATGTTTATTACATTAATAAAAATGAACAAATTATTAAAAAAAAAACTTATGTAAATGTGATGAACAGTAGTGGCTTTTGGTGGACTAAGAAGTAGTACTTAAATAGAAAAAAAAAAAAAACGAAAAGTGGGGAAGACTTTTCACACAATTTTGTACACAAACTGTCAATCATGGGGTTGCACAAGTGGTAGAAATAAAATTGAATTTGCGAATTGGATGCCACAAATGACAATGATTG
The DNA here is from genome assembly GCA_020141445.1 of Bruguiera sexangula. Taxonomy (NCBI): domain Eukaryota; kingdom Viridiplantae; phylum Streptophyta; class Magnoliopsida; order Malpighiales; family Rhizophoraceae; genus Bruguiera; species Bruguiera sexangula. The sequence continues at coordinate 7,335,211 of JAHLGP010020640.1, read as the reverse complement.
AAATAATATTATATTCTTCAAAATGAGAAAAGCTTACTAGTAAGTTCTGACGCTTGATGTCATGGTGACAAGTACCCAAGCAATTGTGAAGACAGGCAGGCACCTTGTAAATTTGCAACCCAAAAAGAAAAGTGAGAACTTAGAAACTTATGAATCATGAACAGATTTGCCATATTGTTTGTGCTACTATAGTTCACTAAACTGTGGTCACATATGCACCAAATCATATATTGCCACTACACAAGATCCCTACCGAGGAGATTAAAATATATATATATATATATACTTCTAGTTAAGAGGGTGACTTCCAACTAAAAGTAGTACAATTAACTCATATCCCTATACTATGCATAAAAAATAGTCCATGAGATCAAGACTATGTAATAAAATAAAAAAATCCTTTTTAACACAAAAAGACAATCAAAAGAAGGAAGTAGATAAATTCATGTGTACCTTATAAGTATTGAGGTTAACATATATCAAAGGCATTTGTTGGTTGATCTTGGTGTAGTTTTTTTGCAAAACCATTAATAGTATCAGAATATATTCAAGAACAAAATTTAGGTAAAGCTCTTCTTTGTGTCTTGTTGAAAAGAAACAATGTTTCTAGGCAACAATAGTTGGATGAACCAACAGCTGCATAATCTTTGACTCTCTATTCTTGTAGTGCTTGTCTTGAAAGCAAGAATCTCTCTAGTTTCCCTACATTTTGCCTATGCAAAGCAAATTGAATGTTTATCAAAAAAAAAAAAAAAAAGCAATTTTAGGAGGAAAAATAATTTGTATAATAAGCCCACTTACTTGGAAAACAATACTAGAGAACTACTAGCAATAACATGTTCAACTATATAAATGACTATCTATCAACTCCAACAAAAACATGTTGTAGAATATTTAACATTGTCTAAAATTGTGATCATCTACAATTGATGAGGACATTATTGTACTGAGCCTTTTGCTTAGTAGTCGTAGCATCACTTGGCCTAGCCTTCCTAAGCCCATTTGAACCAGCAAAGGATAAGAGCTCATCTAGTACGATTCGGAGACTAGTGGAAAACCAAAGTGGTCCTTTCCCTAAACAGTCACATCGCTCCTATGTAAATGACATGTGTCCACACAAGCAGCATCCTAGCGTTCACACTAAAATCAATGCCACCAATGGCTACAGTACCTACCTGACTTAACCTCACTCTATCACCCCAACACATGTTAGGGAGGCACGCCTACACTACTTGCCAAGGATGCCTGACTGGCTTGCCAACTCGACTTGTACATTACCTGCCACCGATGGAAGCCTCCAAGGATAGTATAAATACTCTATGCCTCAACCAAACTAAGGTAATCTCCCTTATGATAGTAAGCCTCCATTCTATCTCTCTTGGTCTTTACTGAATTAGGCATCTGAGTGCTAATACTGGACTCTAGGTCAGCACCCCTAGCCTCTCCTTGTCTTATAGGTATCTAATGGCATCATCTATGGGAATGACTTGCTATGTGTATCTTTCCTTTCTCTTAAAATATCTCCCTTTTCTCTCTAAGAAATGCCTGGTAGCAATTCACATTAGAATCATGGGAGATGACCATACCTAACAAGACTTTAATGTACCTTCTTCATCAGTCACATTTTGCCCTACAACAAATAAGCAAGCCTTGACCCTTCCCTCGCTTCCCATCAACAAATCCCATATTCGAGGAAGGATAATTGCAGGGAACCCCTCCTAAGAGATGACAATTTCAACCGTTCAACAAAAAGCAAAAATCAATGGTCAGGTTCTATAAAAAAAAAAGAGTTCCTTTGCATTTATAGAAAGGGCATTAATGTTAAGAAGAGAAAGGCATCAAGAAGCAGAAACACAACAGGAGAGAATAATAACAAGAAGGCATTTAAGACAACAATAGAAAGATAAAAAAGAAACAATGGGATAGCAACACCAATAAAACAACATGACCCAAAAAGTAAGAGAGTCCCAAAAACACAAAACCGGCAAAAAGAATGTTCAAATGCCAATCCAAGAAGAGAAACAGCCCCCACAGGCTCTTAATGGTGGGAATAAAGGTACCCACAACAAGATTATGTTCCTTTTTTAATGCCTTCTTGCATTTTTATTAAGTATTGCATTTAATATTCTCAAACTAAGCAATAAACAAACCAATTTGGCCCTAATGTAAGTTTCGAAGATGCAATATGGTGAACACTCAAAAGCTCAAACAAACATAAATCCAACAACATACCACAAAATTGGCCAAAGAGAGAATTATCTTAAGCATTGTCGCTTGTTTCATTAAAAGAAAAATCAACCATAGCCCCTTACACAAAAAAATACCATAGGTCAGCACTTTGTTGGTTTTTTTTTTTCTTTTTACTTTTTTCGCACAATACACATTGATAATCATAAAATAAGAAATTAGCAACGAAAAAGACCACAAAAGTGACCAAAAAAGGAAAAAAAAAAGGCAAAAAAATAGAGGAAAAAGAAAAATAAAATAAAAAAGAAAAAGAAACATAAAGTTCCTAGAAATAGTGTCATTTTAGGCACTCTAGGTTAGTCTCCAAATAAAAAATGACATCAACACCCTTTTCAATTTCCAAACAAAAATTGTCACACTTTCCAATGCATAGGATCACCATAAAAGGTATCCGAATTATCTTCAAAAATATTTTCAAAATAACTTCTTTTGTACTTTTAGTTGTATAAGATCACCGTAAAAAGTATTAGAATTATCTTTTAAAAAATCCAAAAAACTTTCATTTTTATTTTCAATGCAAAGGTCATTGTAAAAGGTATCCCCAAAACCTTTCAAAAAATTTTAAAATATTAAAAAAAAATTCATTTCCCTCGAAACCCTAGTGTGTGTGCCTTTGTGACAAATCATACCTACAAGAGAGAGAGAAACAAATAAAGTATTTGGCAAGAGAAGCATAAAAGTAAAAGCAGGTGAAAAACAATATCGTCGCATTCAATGTCTGTTTAGGTTGGTTACAGCCTTCACCAAGCATATCAAGTCACTTATGGTGTTCCAATTACACCTAAAATGAATAGTAACAACTCCGAATTCATGATACTATAAATGCCTAGGCCTTTTCCCGATGCCTAAAACTGTTAGACATTATGTCCTCCATTTCCACTAAACTCCCCATCTTGGGAACCTGTCATAATAGCTTGGCGACCCCATTGGGGATTTTTCTCAAGAGAGCAAGCTACTTCAACCCTAACGTGTACCTTATATATCTTAAACAAGAGAACGGACGTGTCCTTCGTGTACCCTATGGCTTTCATGTAGGACATCCTAAAATCTCTCGCCTAGGCAAGTAACTTCTGCTTAAGCTTTGAATGGTAAGGGAGCGAATACTCTAAGAACCTTTGGTCTAATTTATATCCATTAAACCACATGTCATATTATCATCCTAATAAATTTATCCACTTATTAGATCAATCCTTTATAGGAAAAAAAGACTGAGGTATCCTTACCTGGATCATCACATCTTACAATGTTTCATTTTATTTTTAGTTTTTATTGCATTGTCTTTCAATTTACACTTTATCCTTATTTTCCCTATACTAATATATCTTTTGTTTTCCTTTATTATGTTTCTCAAGTCATTCATTTGGGCATACCCTATTTTGTGCACCTTGATCAAAGGTACAATATAATAAACAATAAGAGCTCACAACTAGTAAGGTGTATAATCCTAACTAGATCTCGTGCAAGAAGGATGGGGGCAAAAGTCAAAAAGCTAGCTGACCTTATGGATAAGATTCAAACCTTAATCAAAGAGTTAAAAGAGCAAATGCAACGGGTCCAAGTGTTCAATAAAGGAAAAATGATTGTGTGTGACATAATTCCTCAAGAAAGCTCTCATGCTTTAATTAATGGAATATTTTAGACAACCTCAATGTCAAGAACCCTTCTAGCACCCTTTATCCACTCTTAATCAATAATATATCCCTCTTTAGGATAAACAATAATGGCACAAGCATTTGGTGCCAAGATGTATGCATCACATATCACTCCAACACATCACCCTATTGATGCCACCCTTGACAAATTTAAAGCTACTCCTTAATTGAAGGACACAGTGGCAAGAAACACTAAGCATTCTATGAAATAGAAGATTAATTACTTATAAGAAAAAGTTAGAGCCATTACAGGGGATGAGGTTCACACCCTTTTAAGTGCATCAAATCCCTGTTTGGTTAAGATGTAGTTCTTCTGCCAAAATTCAAGATTTTAGAATTTGAAAAGTATGATAGTATAAGATCACTTACAAACCACTTGACCACATACATTTAAAAGATGGTAATGCATTGCTTTCAAGATAGTTTAATGAATATGGCCTCCTACTAGTATATCAAGTAAGATTAAATAAATGTCATAACTTAAAAAGAGTTGGAAATTGTTTTTAAAGCCAAGTTTAACTATATCTTTAAGCTAAGCCAAACTTGGATGGATCTTTATGCTATGAAAAAGAAGCTCAAAGAGATTTTCAAGCAATAAACACCATAATAACATAACATGGTTGTATAGGTCCAATCTCTACTACTAGAAAAGGAATTGATATCCATTTTCCTTAGTACCTTAAAACCCCATTACTATGATAGGATGGTAGGAGATGCCTCATGAAACCTCGCAAATCTAGTAATTATAAGAGAAAGAGTTAATATGGTTAGCCAAAAGGGTAAGATTATTAATACTACTACTAACCCTATAACATTCAAGAAAAATGGCATGATGAAAAAGAAAGAAGGTAAGATCCAAACGACAGAATATAATAGTCAGTCAAGACTATGCCCTATTTACCAATCATTCGACAACTTATAAGGGCAATTTAACTATCAACTATTGTATTAGTCTCACAATATAGTAGCCCCATTTTCATACCAAAACCCTTAACCATAAACTTCTCGACCAAATGTCCATCCACCAGTACCCTTAGGTAAGAAAGCAGGAAAATTGACCTTATGTTGATGTCATATGCAAAGTTGCTACCTTAACTCATTCAAAATAAATTAGTTACCATCATAACTAAGGAATAGTGGAAACCACTCTATCTTAACTGGTATAATACCAATACCAAATACAAGTACCATAGTGGACAAATTGGACATTTAACTAACAATTGTTGGACCCTTAAACATAGAATCTAAGAGCTAAGGGATAAAAGTGACTTTTTGATGCAACCCACATGATCGTGTCTCTCACCAACAAACCCTTATTAGCCAGTTCCATAATGTTCACTCAGCCAAGAAGATCAGCTTACATTCAAACTCATTAGTCTTCTCAACAAGTTCGAAACCAACAAGATTCTCATCATTGACTTTTCATAACCAATAAGATTCTCATAGTTGATTTTGTCATTTCTCGTATATTGAAAATATTTTATTTTGATAATCTTTCTTTATTAGCTTTAGTTCCTAGACTTAATTTGAATTTTTTCATTAACTTTTTTTTTCTTTAAATGGAAATTAATATTATGTAGCAAATAGACTTGACAGGATAAATGAAATTTCCTTAGGAATTCTTTGGAACTCGAAGAGTTCATACCTATGGAAACCTATAAGAGTTTTCACTCCATCCTAGAAGAGTTGTAGTCATCAATCTAAAAGAATTGATGCCCTACTAACTTCATTAGAAGCCTAGAAGAGTAATCATTAAAGTCCCTTCTCATCTTCACATTCTGACCAGTTCTATTTAATTTAATTTTCCCCCTAAATCAACAACTTTATAACATGTATTTGCAAAAACTCAAAATACAAAAGTTGTAGATCTATAAGTTCTTGTTTGTTTGCAATTATAATCACTCAATTCCAACCTATTGATTGATAGATACAACCATTTTTCTGATGACATGCAGAACTAAAATTTCTGCTTAAATTTCCACAAGTCACTCTCTCAATCCTTTTTTTATTTTGACTTAATTGTCAAGCCTTTGGCTACACTAAGGCTCACCCTTATGAACCTTATCCAAGTGTTCGATAACTTTTGTTGTAATTCTTCATGTTTCGTTGGACTCATTTGGTAATAAGCTAAATTAGGTAATGAAGCTTCGAGCATCAAATCAATTTGATGTTGAATGTCTCTCATAGGAGGAAGACTAAGTGGTAAATCTTTTAGAAAGACATTGTTAAATTCTTCCAAAAGAGACTACACTTGATGAGCTTTAGAAGATACAACCACGTTAGTTTTGCTAAGTAAAATATATATGATACTAACCCACTTCATGGCACCCTTCATATCGTTCATTGTTAACAAAATCAAAGACAAGGAATTCTCAACAAAAGGAGTCTTGAGAGGTTCCTTACTAGGTGCCAAAGTAATATTTTTTCCACTATACTCGAAAGAATACATATTACCATAGCCATTTGATAGTCTTCCTATCAAATTAGCATGGTCGACCAAGAATAATATGACTAGCATCTATAGGTAGAACATCACATCATATTTTGCCAAAATAAATAAAGGCAATGAAAAGAGTGACAAGACATCATTTGGAAATAGTCACCTTAGTACCCTTCTTTAACCATGACATTTTGTAAAGTGTCATATGCCCCTTCAACTCCAATTTTAGCTTACTTGCTGCTACTTCAAAAATCACATTTCCATAACAACTAAAGTCAATAATCAATTGACATACTTTCCCCGAAATGGTGTAACCTAACTAAAAAATATTGGTACGCAACCATTTATCTTTGATGTCATCTTTAGGAGTGAGGAAAATCTTTCTTACCATGAAAAGCTTGCTGGAATCAATATGTACAATTTGTTCATCTTTTGCCACAACTTCATCATCTTTCGACTTTTCTTTATATAGCTCCTTATCATCATCATCATTAGACTCATTATCCACCAAGAAAGCTTTGTCAGCTAGTTGATTTTTATTAAATCGATAATTGTTAGCATGATGACTAATCTTCCCACAAGAATAACAACACATACTAATTATACTTGGTTGTTTGGAAAGATTAGGTTAAGTAAGGAGCTTACTATCAGGTTATGCCAAAATTTTAGTGACTTTGGCAGTGTCGGTGATACTCCTCGTTGCTCAATTCAACAAAGTAGGGGTTTGCTACCCCCAAAGAGCGAGAACACTCCACTTTGTGTGCCCATTGATGTGCATCTCCCAAATCCCAAATATCAAGGACTTCTAAGGCATCTTGGATATGAAGTTGAAGACCATTTAAATACTTGTTCACAAGCACCTCTTTGAGATCTTGAATATTGTTACGAATCACCAATTCGTTGAACTCATTGGTGTATTAGTCTACTAATCGCGTACATTACCTCAGATTTTGGTACCTTTAGTAAAGGTCTCTCTTATATTCTTTGGGAAGGAAATAATTTTAAATCTTGTTCTCCATCTTTTGCCATGAAATGATTAGAGCCTTACCAACTGATTAACAAGTTTGTTTCTCTCATCACTACCAAGCTATGGCCTTGCCTGAGAATCGCATAGCAATGATACTAATGCAACAATCATCTAGGGCTTTTCTATATTCAAAGACTTCATTTACAAGGGTCAACCAATTAATAATTTCATCAGTAGAATCCATACTTGAAAATTCTAGAATGTCCCTCTTAATTTCCTTTTCCCATTCTGGTTCAACAAAATCCTTATGCATGATGATGAGCATTCTTGCTTCAGAGAAAAAACTAAACACTTTTTGAAGAAAAGGAATCACCATTGGATTCTTTAGTTCTAGAACAGGATGAAGGGTTGTTTACTTTAACCCTTAGCCGCTGAACTTCTTAGGTCAAGGTATCGATTTCTTCTTGCATATGTTGTTGTAAATTCTCAACAAGTGTGTGCACTTCATTCAATGGAATGGCTTTACTACCTTGATGTTTGGCTTGTCTTGGAGGAATTGTCCTCTCCTCCAAAGCTCTAATGCCAAAAAAGATGTAGTTAAAGGCTTGGCAATTAAGTCAAAATAAAAAAGGATCGAAAGAGTGACTTATGGAAATTTGAGCAAAAATTGCAACTCTACGTGTCATCAGGAAAATGGTCATATCTCTTAATTGATAAGTTAGAATGGAGTGATTCCAATTGCAAACAAACAAGAACTTGTAGGCCTACAACTTTCATGTTTTGAATTTTTACAGATATATGTTGTAGAGTTATAAATTAGTAGGAAGAAGTGAATAAAACAGAACTAATCAAAGTGTGAAAACAAGAAAGGACTTTAATGGTTGATCTTTTAGGTTTCCAATGAAGTTGATGGGATATCAATTCTTCTAGATTAATGGTTACAACTCTTCAAGGACATAGACTTTGAAAAGCCCCAACTCTTTAAGGATGGAGTGAAAACCATTCTAGATTTTCATAGGTATGAACTCTTCGAGGTTTAAAAGAATGCCTAAAGCAATTTCATTCATCCAATCAAATTTGGTTTCTACATAATATTGATTGCCTTTTAAAGCAAATTAGAATATAATAAAAAGACTCAAATCAAGCTTAGGAACTAGGAGTTAATAAAGAAAGATTATCAAAATAAAATATTTTCAATGTACATGAAATAACAAAGTCAGTGATGAAAATCTTATTGGTTATCGAAAGTCAACGATGAGAATCTTGTTGGTTATGGAAAGTCAACATTAAGAATCTTGTTGGTTATGGACTTGTCAAAAAGACTAATAAGCTTGAATGCGAGCTAATTTTCTTGTTTGAGTGAACATTATAGAACTTGCCGATGAGAGCTTATTGGTGAGAGACGCAGTGATGTAGGTTGCATCAGTTTCTGAAAGCCAAAAAGAAGCTTGATGTTAATGTTAATCCCCTCCCTTATGACAAGGTAGTAAATTAAATTAAGAAGTGCTTGGATGATGATTACCAATGACTAAATCATAATTCCTTAGAAGTTGGATGGTAAAGGTTAAGGTATCAACTCATAAGTGCCCACCCTCTTAGCATCAAAGAAACTTAGCACTACCAAAAATATTTCACTTAGTCGTTTAGGCCTCACCTCCTTCACTGACACTTTATTACCCTTATTAGAATAGTAAAGTAATCCAGTAGAATTATAACTATTAGGTAACTCCCATAATTGAGCATTGGCACCAACGTTAGCATTGACAATAACATATGACATTGCATAAGTGAAGGGCATGACTCAAAGTCAAAGATATTACACTATAAAATACATAGAGAAACTCAAGCAAAGGAAAGTAAAGGCCATTATGATCTTAAATGATATGAAAGAAACCCATTAAAATTTCAAGGGAGTAGAGTCATCTATTAAACATAACCTTGAGCTTAAGGAAAATGTTATTGATAAAGATGATGGTTGTTTCTTAAATACATCATGTAAAGTGAGTATAGCATAGTTAAGTAGCTTAATTGAACCCCAACTAAAATCTTAATCCTCTTTTTGTTAATGAACTCTGAGCCTTATTAAAAATCCTTGTTGCAAATTGTCATCCAAGCATATGTTTCGCTTAAAATTTCTTTGGCTAACTTTGACCATATCATTAATAATATCATGAAAAGCAATGACATCTTGTTCTTGGAAGAAAATCCAATTAAGGGACATAACTATACCAATGCTTTATGCATTTTGGTCATCATGGTTATAACATGTCTTGTGTCCTCATTGATAATGGATCATTCTTGAATGTCATGCCTCAATATACTCTAAAATAGTTACCAATTAAAATTGTCATCATGACATCAATTCATATGATTGTTCGAGCATTCAATGGTACAAAATGTGGGGTCACAAGGACCATTAAGCTTCTAATATAGGTTGGACCATGTACTTTCAATGTGTCCTTCTAGGTCATAGACATTAAAACTACCTATAGTTGCCTATTGGGCCACCTTTAGATCTATGCCATTAAAAGGTAAAGTTCATCATGGGTGACCGACTAATTGAAGTTTAAGCAAAGTATGATCTACTTATCTTTAAATTGTTAAGAATGCCTAATACCAAGGCAATTGAAGAAGCATTAAAATGCACTTTTTTTATTTTTTTGAAATTGCAAATGCAACTCCTTAATCAAAGGAGTCATTCTTCAAGATTCCATTTTAACCCTTTAAAGTAATGCTAAAAGTGGCCAAAGTGATGATGAAAAATAACTATTGCCTAAGCAAAGGAATTGGAAAACATCTTCAGGGCATTACCACCCTAATATAATCTAATCAAATACCAACCAAACCAAGATGGCGTCACCCGAGCATACTTAGAAAATGAAGTGAGCTTATACTTCCCCTAGCTCACCAATTCAAGATTGCAAGATTCCTCAATCAAGCCAAAGTCATTGTGCATTAACGATCTATATGATCTCTAAAGAGTAGGAAGAAGAGTCACCTTAAGCCCTACTAATCCATCCATGCAACCTAGGTGTTTTATAAGTAATTAGCATGCTTGACAGATTCTTTAGTGACTTAAGTCTCTTACAAAGTAATGTAACCTAAGTTCCCTTACTTATTAATGCCCATTACATTCAAGAGTAGTTATGTAATAAAATAGTAGTCTTTTTTCATATGTCAACCAGTGATATATGGTTATATTAATTGTACTTAAGTTCCTAATTTTATCATTTAAACTATCATCTTAGCATGTGCATAACCTTTCATTTATTATTTAAAATGCCTAAAGATATGATTGATGTTTAACTAGTACTTTTCTTGAGACAAAATCTAAAAATATCCTCAATGTGCCAACCTTGGATGATTCAAAGGTGAGATTCCGTTAGACCTTTAATACTTAATTAAGTAAGAAGAAAGTTAGTCCATAGCTAGGACCAAGCCATTCTTAATTACAAGCTAATACAGTTTGATTTCTCAAATAAAAACATCTTAGCCACAAATAACTCAAGAAGATGACATAAAGCAAATAGATAAATGACAAAGGGCAAGTGATTTTTGATTGCATTAAGGCATGAAATTAATGTGGTGGTCCTCATTTCTCTTGAGGGCAAGCAATATCCAATTACTACTAAGCTGCAATTCAAATACACCAACAACATAATAGAATATGAGGCATGTGCACTAACTTTATTATATGCCTGAAGGATAAAAGGTAAAAATCTTAAGGTATATGACGACTTAACGTTAGTTGTTTATCAACTACTAAATGAATGGAAAACGTGAGACCATAAGCTCATTCCCTATCACTAGTACATCAAAAAAATAGTGGCGTAATTTGATCAGATTATGTTCAACTATATATCTCAAGAAAATAATCAAAGTTTTTATACTTTAACAATAATGTACAAGATGGATTCTTAAGCCAATGCTCATTTGATATATGTCAATGTTTATCACACTCTAGATCATTGCATACACATTAAAGGACAAGTAAATGATAAGCCATGGTATTATAACATAAAGCACTACCTTAAAATTTAGGAATATCCTAAAGGAATAAATTAAAATTAAAAAAAAAAAGAACAATAAGAAGGATGGTAATGAATTCTTCCTCAATAGGGACATCCTTTACAAGTGTAATTATAACTTAATCTTATTGCGATGGGTAAATTTGGTTGAGGCAGAAATAATCAAAAAAGAAGTGCATGAGGGTTTATATAGGTCACATGGTGGTGGCCTTTCCATGGTCAAAATGATCTTTAAAGTATAATATACTAGTTAACACATACAGCACCTACTTCATTATATGTTATGACATCCCTATGCTCATTCTCCATATAGGGAATAGATACAATGGTTCTTATTACCCCAAAAGTGTCTAATGGGTGCTCATTCATCATAATGGCAATTGATTACTTAATAAGATGGGTTAAAGTAGCATCTTATGCCAGCGTCACCTATAAAAGCAACTATTAAGTTCATCAAGAAAGACATCATGTGTTAGTATGGAGTGCTAGAATGGCTAATTATAGATAACAACATTAATTTGAACAATAAAATGATGATTGACCTTTATGATCAGTTTAAAATTAAGCATCATAACTTTGTCCCTTATTGGTCAAAAAATGAATGAGGTAGTTGAAGAGACAAATAAAAATATCAAGCAAATCATTAAAAAAATGACAATTACATACATAAACTAGCATGAGATGTTTGTATTAAATGCATATCGCACCACAATATACACTTCTATAAAGGCAACACTATTTACCTTGGTTTATGGAATTAAGGTAGTTTTTCTAGTTGAAGTTGAAATTCCTTGAGGGTTATGATGGAAACAAAATTAAAAGAAGTAGAATGGCTTAAAATTAGACATAAGCAACTAAATCTCATTGAGGAAAATAGGTTTGGTACAATTTACCACAAACAATTACACCAAAGTCAAACGAGGCAAGCAAATCAAAGAAAAATATGCCTTAAGTACTTCAAAGAAGGAGACTTAGTCTCAAAGAGGATCTCACTAAATTAAAGTGACCCAAGGGATAAGTGGGCACTGAACTACAAAAGTCTGTATGTTGTGAAAAAGTCATTTTCTTGGGGGCATTAATTCTAATTAGATATGGATGGTAAAGATATGTCAAACCTTGTTAACTTAGATGCAATTAGAAAATATTTTGCCTAAGCATCAACCAAGATTCAAATCAACCAATCATTGGTCACTAGTTAGGGATGGGAGCATAATGAATGAGATCAAAAAGGATGTAAGACATAATTAGAGAGATAGGGTTTGTGTAAGAGAGGCATTTAGACCACATTCATGCCAAGTTGCTAGATTGGTCTTTGTAACTTCTACAATGCAAGTAGTTATCTTTTTACCACTTTCTCTCCAAATACATCATTTTCTTTCATCAAAGTCACAAAAGATTATCATTTTCCCTCATCCTTACTTACAAACTAGTTGTTCCATTAATAACATCTTTCTTTTGAACCTTAACAAAAATGCAATTAATATAATCATATTTATTTGACTGGTAAGTGCCAATAGGCATTTAAAATAAACATAGCATATATTGTATTTGTTGGTTTGAGACTCTCAAGGATGTGAGGAGTTCTTCTTAACATCATGTCTGGCATCAACAAGCTAGGATGGATTGATGACTAGAGATTCATTATAGGGCCAAGATTTAAGAATAAATAAGCTAGTAAGTCAGGCATGTTCTAGCAAGAAAGGACCCTTAAGCTTTAACAAATATTTTGGGTATGAAAGTTTAATTCCAAAAACATTGCAAAAGGAGCATTTGCATCTCCCTAAAGTTAAGTGATCCTTTTAAAAGCAAATGAGCAAAAAACAATTCATAGTGGCCTCAATTATTTTGAGTTTGAAAAAAATAATAAAAGAAAATGAAGAGGAGAAAAAAGTTAAAAAGGAAGATTAAAATCAAAAGGCGTGATAGGAAATAGGAAGCTCCAAATTAAAGGTAAATCATTAGTCATAATAAATCAAAACCAAAGAAGATATCTAGATGATGGCTTTGTAAAATCATTTAGGAAGAACAAGTAAGGCAGAAGACAAACCCTTGACATGTGTGTTAGGACATACTCTAATTTTCACCAACCATAAGTATAGTGTGTGTTGCATAACCAATATTGTGCCAGTGCAAGAATATGTGTGAACAACCACTACTAATGAAACCAAGTCATAATAGTTGTTTTGGACATACTTGAGAAAGTGTTCTACACCTACAACCTAAGCAATAAGGTGATGTAACAATCTTGAACAAGTTTAGACAATATGTCAATTTAATTCTGAAATTTCAACTATGAATGACAATTGGGAATCACTTTGTACAAGTTTAAGAATGTGTTCTACATCCATAGCCTAAGCAATAAGGCAATGCAACTATCTTGAATAAATTCAGACAACATGGAAATTTATTTTTGAAATTTCAACTATAAATGGCAATTGGAAACCATTTTATGTAAGTTTAAGAATGTGTTTTTCATCCATTACCTGATTGATAGGGTGATACAACCATTTTAAGCAAGTTCAAATAACTTGTCAACTTGCTTTAGAAATTTCAACTACAAAAGGCAATTAGGACCCATTATGTGCGAGTTTGGATGACATAGCAATTTACTTCTGAAATTTTGACTATAAATTGCAGCTAGGAATCACTTTACGCATGTTTGAGTATGCTTCACATTCACAACCTAAGCAATAAAGCAATGTAGCTATCTCGAGTAAGTTTAGATGACATACCAACTTACTTCTAAGACTTTAACTAAGAATGGTGGCTGGAAATCCTATTAGCACTAGCCTAAACACACATCAAAGTCCTCAAGTGTCACATGATGCAATTAGAATAATCGTAGTCCTTACAAAATAGTCTTAAGTGGAGCTATTAGTTAGGCATCAATTGATCCCATAAAGTTCAAATTTGCAGCACAACAAAACAACGAGAAAATTTCTAAATAAAGAATAATGTAATTTCATACAACACCATAAGACCTTCAATAGGGCTTTAATCTGATCATCAATGAATTACTTACTCTTGGCATGCCAACAGTAGCAATCAACTACCTTGATTCAACTTAAGGTGTGTCATGGGCTCACTCTATAATCTTAAGTGCACTCTTAAACAAGTTTGCCCAAAGCAAGGGCATTGTTGTATGGTGATTGTCCTAAAATCCACCACAAATGTATGGGATGTTTAAGTAGTAAAGTGGAGATGAGTTTAAGTATCAATTCCATAAGAAGTAAACTTAAGTACCAAATTATGCAAGTTTTCAATATTACCTTGATAAACCAAATAAAAAGGGATTGATCCAACTACAAAATTAAAAATCAATAAACAAGGTTCTAAGACTAAATCCCAATAACAAAATTAACATCAGGTTGTTAGAATTAAACTTGCTAACAACAATAACCAAATTCCCTAAGATATATGATGATCTCTTTCAAGACTCAATAATTATAGTCAAATTAATCCTATATTTACTTTCATAATTACATAAACTAACACGAATTACTTATAATTTATGGAATTCTTAACAACAATCACAAATGTGTATTTATGTCTAAACTACATAATATAGGTTTAATACTTTTACAAATTAGTATTAATCTTCCACTTTCACTCTATTGTTTAATACCTTAAACATGCAAATAATGGTCAATTTACTCACATGAATGAAAATCAAAAGCATCAAATGGAATTAATTAAGATTGTTCAAAATAATCAAAATATCAACTTGTAATAGAATTCAATAACTACATCCTTACCTTAGAATAATAGTTTTAGCCATTCATGTTCATCAAAACAAACAAGTAAATAATTAAATGTTCACAAAACATCCTAAAACAAATCAATAAATAGTGAGGAAGAAGAGACAAAAGAAGGAAGGCTGACAGTCTTTAAGTCATCTACGTTCATCTTTTGTCTTCATTCTTTTAGATCCATTACTTATCGTTTCATCCTACTTCTCCACCACTTAGAACCCTCTTCCTCATTATGATATTTTCCCTTTAATATATATCTTTCTCAAAACCCTAATTTGGCCAGTTCATAGACCCCACAAAATCAACTTCAATCCTTATCTGTTAAGATTCCTAATGAAATTTGAATTTCTATCTAGATTCGCATTATTATTAACTTATAACCAACTTTTAAATATCAAAACAATAGAATTTCAAGTTGGGCTCTTAATAAAAGTTGTAGCCTTATGCCTTAACTTTCCAAAAAACTAAAGAATGCCCAATCAAAGGTCTATAGCTCCAATTATGGCCCAAAAACCAAATAGTATCCAAACTACCATAATAGGAATTCTTATCGAAAGATAAAAGGTTTCCTAGTTCAAATCCTTTATCTCTTTAAGTTCATTTAAAGCCCAATTGATCATTTAAACTTACAAAATAGCAAAATACCAAAAACTAGACAAATGCAATTAAAACCCAAAATATTAAGACTAATTAACTTAAGAACTAGAAAAAAATACTAAAATTGTGACAAAAAATATGTGAAATAATTTCATGCATCACATAAGTACCCAGAAGGCAGACAAAATAAGGATCCGTGAAGGTATTTATTCATTCCATTGCATTAAAGAAATTCACAAAGAAAGGCAATTGGTATACCCCAATTTTGCACGCCTTTATCAAAAGTGGACCTTACTCATATTCATTCACAGGTTCAGACATGTGTAGGACTAATTTGTAGGCGAAATATGATTGCAATTGGATTATAGTTTTTTTATTTGAACATGCAAATGAAAAAAAAAAAAAAGAAGAAGAAGAAGAAGAAGAAGAAGAAGAAATCAAAGAGAAAAAAAAATTAAAAAAAAAACAAAAATGAGAGAAAAAAAAGAAAAGAAAAAATAATTTAATTACTATAAATTAATTTACAAATTTCAATACTAGCTTAAAGTCCAATACATAACATACAAGTGTAGCAATATTAGCTTGTAGAAGGCTTCCAGTGCTTTCTTCAATGCCTAAAGAGCCAATCCAAGTGCAAACTCTCTAATTTAATAGCCCACAAAATATTGAACATGTATAGAAATAATCATAGTCATTCAACTAAAGGAAAGTCAATCATAACCATTCAACAAAAGGAGAATCAATCTTTACTATTCAACAAAAAGCAAAAATCAACAGTCAAATCGAACACCCCTCTTTTATAAAAATGAGGATTTCTTTGCATTTATGGGAAGGGAATTAATGTCAAGAAGGGATAGACATCAAGAAGCAAAAGGATAATAAGAGTGAATAATAACAAGAGAGCATCTAATACAATAAAAGAGAGACAATAAAGAAACAAGGAGATAGTAGCACTAACAAAATAACCCGACCCAACAAATAAAAGAGTCCCAAAAGCAAAAGACTAGTAAAAGAATGTTCAAATGCCAATCCAGGAAGATAAGCAACTCTTATAGGCCATTAATTGTAGGAATAAAGGTAATCACAACAAGATGATGAGCTTTTTTTAATCCCTTCTTCTATATTTATTAAGTATTACATTTAATATTCTTAAATAAAGTAATAAACAAACCAATTTGGCTTTAATTTAAGCTTCCAAAAGGAGATATGGTGAACACTCTCTTAGCGAGCTAGTAGATTATTGTAGTAAAGGAAAGCTGAGCAACAAACAAACTAATTTGGCTCAAATTTAAACTTCCAAGAGGCAATATGGTAAACACTCTTTTGATCAACTAATAACTTATTATAGTAAATGAAAATTGAGCAATAAATTTAAAGACACAATCACTCATATAAATGATCTAAATTAAGAATAAAATCATGATCATGGTAATGAGTAAAATTAAATTCAAGTATTAATGGCCAAATATCCAATTATAAGCAATGTTTCACCCCTTAATGTTATCTTCAATGACCCTTTAACACAATTTACAATGATTTATTTGGCACAAGCAACCAGAAGCAACAAACCAAAGCATAAGCACACCCATTAACAAAATGACAATAAAACATCAAGAACTTAATAAGTATGTTATGCACATTATATTTACTTTTTTATATTTAACCTTTTTAGTGTATTTTTGTCCTAACTATACTTATTCGAGTTGATTTTATGCTTTAAGAAAAGATCAAATGGATTGGAGCAATTTGGAAGTTTAAAGATTTAGTTTTGAGAAAATCTAAGTATTAGAGATTATTTTGGGAATTTCACATTTTAAACATTGCTAGATGAATTTGGGGCCTTTATGAGAATTAAAATAGACATCTTAAGCTTTCTAGAATGGGCTTATTTGCAAAGATCCAAGAAGAAATGGGCTATCAACAAGTGCTCTCAATCTAACTTATAAGCTAGTCAAAGCTATCCTAATGTAATTAAAAGTTATTCTTTAAATAAGTTAAATTGGTTCTTAAGAGGAAGTGTCCATCTTTCTTTGGGTTACTTTTGTTGTCACTTAGAGTTATAAATAGGCATGTCAAAAACTTGATGGTTAAAAAGTTATACCTCACAAATGAACGAATCAACAATAGTATAATGCAAAAAAGCAAGGGTCGATTCCATGAGAATTTGTCTAATTTATTCAAATCATCTAACTTTGCAACAGATAAGTTCTATCATATGCACAAAAATAATCAATGTGGTAAAATAAATTTAGATTATAGCAGACGATTGTAACTAAACATAAAGAGATAAACACTAGGAATCTAATTTCACCATACACATCAATTTTATGTCTTCAATAATCATCACTTCAATTATAGGGTTCGTTAGTATGATCATTTTGTTGGTGTCTAGCTATAATCAAGTCTTCCTAATTATTAAAATACCTTGGCATCTGGCTCATTTAATGACTAAAAACTCATTAAACCCATGAGAAGAATAAAAACCAAAATCCTATCTTAGCATGGCATTTACATCAATAAGAATTAATTCATTCAAGAGTGCACATGTAATAAATGAATATGGCATCTCCCTTAGTTGTGTCTTATATAATCCACTAAGTTCATATTGAATATAGATAATAAATAATACAAACTCACCATGGAATTAGGCATAATGAATAAAATTAAATATTGAACTAATTTAAAAACTCAAGTACAAGACAAAAAAATTTTGTGTAGTTTACATTCAATTCCTAGCTATGAATTTAGTTCATTAACATCATGGCCAAACAAGACAAGTGCATGAAATTGAAAAAAAATTAATTTCAAACAAATCCCTCTCTTTTCCAGCCCAACTTCCCCCCCTTCTACCTCTCCCTCCACCATCTTTCACTCCCTTTTTTTATAGTAAAATATCACCTCTTAACACATAATCTTACCTATCATCCAGTCCACCAAAACACATCCTTAATTTTCAATAGCAATTAAAATTTTTGCAAACTAGCTATGCACTTTTGTTTTAAGTTGTTTTTTCCTAATCTATCCCCTTAATTTTAGCACTTTATCTCCTTAATAGGTCTCCTTTAATCACTAAAATCATTTTACAATATCAACTACTGATCTTTCTCCATAAATCATGACCAATTATCTCACTAAAATCACATTTTAAATCCTGTTATTTCAGCAAATTCAACTTACAATGAAATTTCTGCCTAGAAAATCATTGAACTGAACAAGCTATAAAAACAAAAGTTGTAGCCTCATGTGTAAGCTTTCCAAAGGTTATAGAGTCATATCAATTCAACATCAACTCTTGTATTTTTTTTTTTTTTAACCATTCAAATGGTTGACTACTAAAACATGATTAGGATGTCTTGTAAATTAATTTCCTTTAACTCCTCAGCCTCTTTATTCTCTAGTTCATATAATAATCTTCAAAAGTTATTTCTAAAATCACTAACCTACAAAACACTCATTAAATGTATCAAACAACCAATTTAACAAACCATAAATTGTAAATAAAATATAAATATTGTTACAATTATGATGTTATCAAATACTCATAAACCTACATTTTGCTTATCCTCGAGTAAAATAAACAAAATTGAATAACATAAAATATAACTCATTTTTGTAAGAATCATGATTTCATTTAGCACATGCAACAAGCCTTAAAAACCTTAGGTCACCCCTAATGGATGAGCTATGTCTTATAAGGGTTTTCAGAAGATCTACCCACAAAATCTTACACGAATGCAATGTATGTCTTTAAAGGAAAACAAAAGCTAAACAAAATAACACCCTTTAAATGTTGACTCTCAACTTAAAATTCCACAAAATCAAATAAGCAAATTGTTCATGTCTGAAAGATAACTTTCATATCCATGTGCACCACTTAATCAATTTATGCACATTTACAATCAACATAATCAAATATGTGACACTTAACTTGTAATCTCCTTTTCAATTACTACAAGAAAAGGTAGCAAATTGAGTGTGTGTGTGTGTGTGTGTTTATATATATATATAGATATATATATAACTCTTCTTTTTAACACTATAAAAATTCTTCCCTAAGCACTTGACGTGAATACTATAATTTATGATGAAAGCACCCAGCCACTCAATAAGTAATTAACTTATAGTGCTTTATGTACTCATATCTTAAGCCATTGTTTGACGTGAAAGTTGACATGGGTGTTATGTCAGACTTTTAATTACTAAGCAACTTAAAACTACTTTGGAGTATTCTTTTTTTTTTAAACCTATTTACTCAAACTCTATTTAAGCCTAATTTCAAGGGAAAACTACAAGCAAAACATCACATTAATGACCATGCTTTCTTAGACATACATATAAACCTCAATAAAAGCACATATATTTCAATAATCATAACAATCAAACACTTTCAACTCAATCAAAAAAGCTCTTATTAAATTTGGAATTAATACTCAAGTAAAAAGAGTATAATTCCCTAAATTTATAACAAAAAGAAAAAATAAATAAATAAACAAATAAAATGACATAATTTCACATGTACATTAAGGTACCAAAAACATATACATATGTAGACTTCTCTTTCTTTTTTGTGTGCATGTCTATAATATGTAAGGTTAGGGTCAATCATAAGGATTAAAGTCATTGAAGGAACCATTATAAGACTTATTGATTTTTATTTCAAATCATATTCTTCACTTTGAATTATGGTGTTCTTCATAATTGTTTATGATTATATTGTTTGATTGCTAGGATGCATACTAGACATTTATACTTTATGATCTAATGCTAGATTAGAATTCAAGTTTATAATGACTTAATAATTCTAATACTAAGTAGCAAATAAAAATTGATAATTATGGCTAAGTCTTTGTCTAATTTCTATGAAAAATATAGTCTAAAATTAAACAAATCAACTTGTGAATTTGGTGTTCAAATTCAGCTATCTTTCTTATATTAATGATATCAATAAATTATACCTAAAGAGCTTATCCTAGGTAGTTTAATTGATAAAAGATTAATTAAAGAGCCTAATTCAATTAACAATGAACTAAGGAAAGATTTAGAATAATAAAATTTGTCATTATTCTAAATCAAACATTTAATTAAAGAATTGATTATCTTCAATACCAATGATTAATGTATGAATTCAATGGTGTAGATATCCCCATTGCCAAAGTTGTAATTATCTATTGATTTTATTTGTATTTAGTTTTCTATTTTCATTTTTATTAGTTTAATTAAAACTAAATTCCTCACTTTTTGCTCTGTTATTTATATGAACTCAATAGCATAAAGATCATTAGGTAACTGATTAATCAAAACTCAATCTCTGTGGATTCAACCTCTACCAACCCTAATTACAAAATTGTTAATTGAGTGATTTAGAGTAATTTTGGTGTCTTTGACACACATCAAATTTTGTCACCATTGTTCGGAATTGATTGTTTAATTAATCTATTTTCTTGTCATTGTAGTCCTATATGACTTGTGTCACAAGCTTGTATGTTTGACAAAGAGTTTGATCAAAAATTCTACCAAATAAAGGACTATATTCAAGCCAACAAGGATGCAATTTAGGACTCACACTTACATCCAACCTTACATCATCATCAAGCTTATCAAGTGACATTTAGATAAAAATCATTGTTACAAACACCAATAACAATTGAACTCTTAAGGAGTTGGTGTTTCCTAGTCTAAACCAATAGCCTCATTGAAGTTCCCAACTTCACCCTAGGATCTACTAGTTTGTGATACTGAGAGGGGAATGAATCAGTATCACCACAATTCGCAATTCGCAGGTAAGTGAACAACTTCAATCTCTTCTTAAAAGCGAACTCTTTCTCAAATTTGACTAAGGCAGATCTATTGCTACCTACTAATCACAATAGTCCCTAAAGTCACCTTTCAGACACCTTGCCTAATAGACAATTCGGATGTTCTTGTTTAGGTCTTCATTAGGTTATGGGTTGGCTGATACTTTAGCTGCGTTCACAACTGAATTCAAAACACAGAATGTAAAGCAGATTAAGGACACACGAGATTTACATGGTTCCATCAACATGACATACATCCACGGTGGTAGGGGCTCTCCCTTACCAAGACTATCCAATATACTTGAGAATTTCAGTTACAATGGATGTCTTAATCTTCTACTCCTTTCACTATTGCAATTACTAAGCAAGTACAATACAAAAAGTGTAACTTACTGTGTCTACCCTTATTCTAGCTTGTCTTGCCTCTGTTGAATTGAAAGGCTGCTCCACTGCCGTTTAGAAGTTCACCGCAATGCTCTTTAACCTCTCTTGAAGAAATCTGGAAATACATTGAGTTCTTTCCAATGCTTCGCCGAATTCCTTCTCTAGGTTGTCTCACACAGCTCTTGCTTTCACCATCTCACAGTCTCACCCGTCTCTTATTTCACAGTCTTACTGTTACATGGCCTGTCCTCACACTTCTGGTCTGTCACACCGTTGCACATTCTGGTCTCACGTCGTCTCCTAACGTACACCCACACTTCTAGTCTGTCGTTTCACGTCTCTTGGCCTGCCTCACGCTACTGGTTTTTTTTGTTCACATCTCTCGGCTTGCCTCACGCT
The DNA here is from genome assembly GCA_020141445.1 of Bruguiera sexangula. NCBI lineage: Eukaryota > Viridiplantae > Streptophyta > Magnoliopsida > Malpighiales > Rhizophoraceae > Bruguiera > Bruguiera sexangula. The sequence continues at coordinate 7,312,950 of JAHLGP010020640.1, read as the reverse complement.
ACTGGTTTTTCGGGTTCACGTCTCTCGGCCTGCCTCACGCTTCTAGTTTGCTGTCTTCTCTTCCAGGTGGTCTCATGGATACCAGGTTTGCTGTATTCTTTTATCAGTGGTCTCACAGATACCAGGTCTACTGTCTTCTCTTTCAAATGATCTATTTCTTATGTCTCCTCTTGCTGGTTGTGCGTTTCAGGTTTGCTTGCAAGACGTGTTTCTGGTTTCCTTGCAGGATGTGTTTCTGGTTTCCTTGCAGGAGGTCGCACATTCTGGTTTGCTCTCCCCGTGGTGACGTTTTTGGTTTGCTTTCCCAGTGGTGTCGTTTCTAATCTCTCGTCATTCTGCTCTATTTTTGGCTGTCTCCTCTCAACCTCTATTCTTCGTTCAGCCCCCCTTTCGGCTGTCTCCTCTTTTTCTCCTTTTTTTTTTTGGCTGATAGTGGGGTTCCCTTTTGGTATATTATTTTCTCTTCTTTTTGGCCGGTTGTTGTAGGGTTGCTGTTTATTCAATTTTGTTAGCCCCCCCTTTTTTGTTTTGTCTTCCAAGACCTTTATATACTCTCCATGAAACCCTAATAAGGCTTACGTGGTGGATTTATGTTCTTGCCCTTATGCGGCAGATTTACTTTCTTGCCCTTCCATGTGGCTTTACTTTCTTGCACACTTAACCCTAGTTAACAACAATTACAACCTATACAAGGCTGTAAGAACAACAATCTCCCCCTTTGTAATTGTTGGCAACACTCACAACAAAAACTATTATGCAGCAGTCCTTTATAATCTTCTTAGAGTAATAATTCAGAAGCAGATGGATTACAACTCCCCCTAAATATGCACTCCCCCTTCCTTAACAACTCCCCCTGCACTGTTGCTTCTCTCCCCCTTTGCCAACTAATTACAAATTTGAAAAACCTACAAAGTAAAGATAGAGGATTCACCTGAACTTCAGGCTTGAGGAGGCATTTGCACAGACAGACTCATTATGTGCTTTTCAAACAGCTCTGTAGACAGAGGTTTAGTTAGAATATCTGAGATTTGATCTTTAGTGCCGACATACTCCAACTGAATTGTGCCCTCTTCCACATGATCCTTGATAAAGTGATACCGAATGTCAATATGCTTGCTCCTTGAATGTTGAACTGGATTCTTGCTAAGATCAATTGCACTTTGATTATCACAAAGTACACTCACTGGTAACTTCACTTCAACACTCAAATCGGCCAATTGTCTTTGCATCCATATCACCTAAGTACATACTGCACAAGTAGCCATATACTCAGCCTCCGCTATGCTCAAAGTAACACTGTTTTGCTTTCTACTTAGCCATGCAACACATTTTGAACCCAAGTAGAAGTTACAACCACTGGTTGATTTTTTGTCATCTGTACTTCCTACCCAGTCTGCATCAGTGTATGCTTGTAGTTTTACAAAATCCATGGCAAGATACCACAAGCCCATTTCCAATGTCCCCTTGAGGTATCTTAGGATTCTTTCACTGCCAACACATGAGATTCCTTAGGATCAGCTTGGAATCTACTGGCGATGCACATAGCTTGCATGAAATCAGGCCTTGATGTTGTGAGGTACAGAAGGCTCCCTATCATCTTCCTATATTTTGTAAGGCTTGTACTCTTTCCTTCCTGATCTTTTGTTAACTTGCAGCCTACTGGCATAAGGGTACTGACAGGTCTGTTATCCTCTATGCCAAACTTTTTCAGCATCTCTTTAGCATATTTTGTCTGAGAAATAAAAATACCTTCTTCACATTATTTTATCTATAATCCAAGAAATTAAGTCATTTCTCTAATCAATGACATCTCAAATTCCTCACTCATCTTTTGTGCAAATTCTTGGCATAGCACAGAGTGATCCCCTCCAAAGATGATGTCATCTACATATACTATGGTTATCAGTTAGCCTTTCTCTGAGTTGAACACATATAGGTTATTATCAACTATTCCTCTTCTAAAGTTCAACCTTCTCAAATATGCGTCTAGTTCGTTGTACCATGCTCTTGGGGCTTGTTTAAGGCCATACAAGGCTTTTTTCAGCTTACACACGTATGTCTCATACTCACTGATTTGTACTCCATTAGGTTATTCAATATACACTTCTTCTTTCAGGAGCCCATTCAGAAAGGTTGATTTCACATCCATCTAGTAAACTTTATACCTTTTATGTGTTGTCAAAGTTAAGAACATTCTAATAGTTTCCAACCTTGCTACTGGTGCAAAAGTTGTATCAACATCTACTCCTTCTATCTAAGTGTAGCCTTTGCAAACCAACCTATCTTTGTTCCTCACCACCTTGCCATCTTCATTGTGTTTATTTTTAAACACCCATTTTGTTCCTATGACATTCTTATTAGTGGGTCTTGGGACCAGCTCCCATGTTTCATTCTTCTCGATTTGGTCCAACTCCTCATTGATAGCTTTGACCCAGGCTTTGTCTTATGCAGCCTCTTCAACAGAATTAGGTTCAACTTGTGAGAGTAAAGCAGTAACTCCCACAATTCTTCTTCTTGTTGTAATTCCTGCTGATGGGTCACCTATTATCTAATTTCCTTGATGAGCACTGGTCCATGTCTTCTTTGTCTTTCTCCCTTGCACAGTCTTAGTTGCAAGAGAATCTTCTTCTTCATCTTCAGACTCACTCTTCTTTAAGTCTAAACTTACTTCCTTTCCCTCTTCTTTATGTTGGTCAGATTCTTCATCTATCTTGAAGTCATCTTCTTCACTGTCCTCAGCTTCTCCATTATGCATTGTTTTCCAGTTTTCATCTATTCTCACACCACTGGAAGTGACCAATTTTCCCAGTTTATACAGAAAAACTCTGTAACCTTTTGTCTTTGCTGAGTATCCCACAAAGATGCCTTCATCTAACCTAGCATGGAATTTTCCCAAGTTTTGCTCCTTGTTCTTCACAAAACATAGGCTGCCAAAGATTATAAGATACTTGGCTATTGTCTTCTTCCCACTCCATAGCTCATATGGAGTCTTATCAGTATTGGAACTTAGTAAAACTCTATTCAATAGGTGCATGGCTGTAAATGTTGCTTCTGTCCAAAATCTTATGTGAAGCTTGGATTCCAACATTAGAGTTCTTATCATTCTAACCACAGCTCTATTTTTCCTCTCTACCACCCCGTTCTGTTGAGGTGTTCTTGCTACTACTATTTGATGGTGAATTTCATGCTTCTCAAGGTAATCTTCAAAAGCTCCATTTGTGAATTCAGTGTCTTGATCTAACCTCAATACTTTGATCTTCTTTCCACTCTCATTTTTAGCCAATCTTCTATATCTCTTGAAGCATTTCAAAACTTCTAACTTGTGTTTAAGGTGCATGATGCAGGTCCTTCTGGAATAATCATTAACAAATAAGATGAAGTACCTCTCACCATTCAACCATTTTGTTCTCATCGGCCCACACAAATCAGTATGTACAATGTCAAGCACTGCTTCAGAACTAACCTCTTTGGTCTTATACTACTTTCTGACCTGTTTTCCTTTAGAGCATGTTGAGCAGACATGCTCCCTCTCTCTCTTGAGGTTTGGAATGTCTCTGATTGCATGAGTAGTGGTCAGCTTCCTCATGTTCTTCTGTGTTAAGTGTCCCAACCTCCTATGCCAGAGTTGATTTTCTTCTTCTTTTGTAAATAAACAGCTATTTGTCTTGTCCTCATCAATCACATATAAATTTCCAATTGTTCTCTTCTCGACTGCAACAATATTGCCTTCTTTACTCTTTACTTGGCAACCTGTTTTTGTGAATATCACTTTATGATCTTCATTGCATAGTTGGCTGACAGATGCTAGATTATATTTGAGTCCTTTAACATACAGAACATCTTTCAGCTTTCCTTTTCCAATATTTACTGACCCTTGACCACTAATGTTGAGTGAATCATCATTGCCAAACTTGACTCTGCCTTCTCTTGACTTGTTCAGTTTTGATAATTTACTCTTGTCTCCTGTCATGTGTGAAGTGCACCCACTATCAAGGATCCACTGCTTATCCTTGTAGTCAACCATTAGTGTAATTTCAGTTATATTAGTCACCTCCCTTTTAGCTTTATATTCCTTCTTTTGAATTGGCTTAATGATAGTTTTCTCCTTTTTCTCAGCTGAGACTATACTAATTGCTTTTACTATGTCATTGAGTGCCTTCTCTTGCTCAAGGAGAAGTGTCATGCATCTCTTGGCATTATGGCCATCCTGCCTGTACCTTTCACACTGTTCCAAGTCTCCTAATATAGCAAACTTATTCTTTGAAACCACTAGTTTGGGCTTCCACCAACAATCCTTGTCAGTGTGTCCTTGCCTTTTACAGTATGTGCAAGAACTCACCACAAGTGTTCTCCTCTGAATTTTGTATTGTCTCCCCTTATATGCAGCATCATATCTTCTCAAGTTGGAGACATATACTAGCCTTCTCCACCAGCATTTACTTGTCTTATGACCCCAAACTTCACAATAAAGACAATAACCTTGGAACTGCCTCTTCTTGGGTCTAATCATAGCTTGTTTTTTTTTTTTGTTCATTACTTGCTATGTAGGCAAGGTTGTTGGCTTCTTTGCTTGTGTGACTTTCATTTCAGTCACCTTTTTCTCTTCTTCTGTTTAGCCGTAGCTCTTTGCTAGCTAACTTTCTTTTCTTCATTTTTGTTTACAACCCTAGGTTGCTTCTTCAAATCTTCTTTATTTTCAGTCTTCACTGTTCTTAGCTGATCAGTCTTTTCTTTCTGAGACTTAACCTTCTTTTTCAACTTCTGAGGCAAACTACACTTTCTCTTCATTCTTCTTTTCTCTTGCAGAGCTTGTTTCTCCTATCACTTCAAACTTCCGCAAGTTCTCTTCACTCTTTTTGAGTTGTTGCTAAAATCTCAGCAACTCTATCTCCATTTCTTCAATTGTTGAAGTCCGTGAGCCAAGCTCCATAGTAAGGTCTTCACATATTTTGATCTGTTCTTGAAATCTTCTCTTCAATTCAATATGTTAAACCCTTATTTCATCCTTTTGACTTTCTACTTCCTCAATCTTTGCTTCAATTTGTTTTATATGGGCCTCTAACCTTCTTATGGTTCTACCCCTTCTTATTATCTCCTTTGAAGCTGCTTCTAACTCAGCTTCAAGATCTGGTTCTTCTTCATCAATCTTCTCTTCCTCTTCAGAGGTTGAACTACCACAAGGAGCTGATGCCATAAAGGCATGCTCATCTGATGAGTCTACATCTTCCTCCTCATTGGCTTCTTTTTTCTGGCTCACATAACTCTTAAATGAGCCTCTCTTCTTTTTTTTTGGGTTAGCAGTCTTCTTGCTAGACTTCCTTGACTTGAATGACGGTCTTCTCCATTTTGAATTCTGCTCATCATCACCATTCTCATCTTCATCATCAAGTTTCACTTTGCACTGAGAAACAAAGTGTCCAGTCTGTCCACAACGATAACATCTCAAGGACAACTATCCTTTTCCCTTCTTAGACCCCTTTTTGAACTTCTTTGTGAAGTATGCCAACACTTCACCTTCACTTTCTTCCTCATCATCATCATCATCCTCACTGGATGATTCTTCCTTTTCTTTTATCTTGAAATGTTTCATAACTTTGAAAGCTACCTCTTTTGATACCTTTGACGTTGAGGAGCTCTTAGTTGACTTTATTCTCATCTCATATGCAATGAGATTGCACTGGAGATCATGTAGAGACATAGAATTAAGATCTCTACTCTCCTCTATGGCTGCCACCTTTAAGGCAAACCTCTCAGGTAGAATTCTCAGAATTTTCTTCACGATAGATGAGTCCTTCTTATTCTTCCCATGACTTCTAAAATCATTTACAGCATCAATAACCCTGGTGAAGAACTCTTGGACTGTCTCATTTTTCTGCATTCTAAGAGATTCATACCTCTGCTTGAAAACTTGAAGTTTAGCCTCCTTCATTCTGCCATCACCTTCATAGACTTTCTGCAATCTGTCCCATATCTCCTTGGCAGATTTGCAGTCCATAACTTTAGCATATTCAGTATCTGCCAATGTTGAAATGATGACATTTGAGGCCTTCCCATTTATCTTAAACTATCTTAATTCCTTTGGGGTTGGATCTTTACCTTCTTTTAAAGGCTCAAAACCCTCATGTACAGATTTCACCACGTTCATGCCCATGGTTGCAAATACCACCTGCATTCTCGCTCTCCACATATAATAGTTGGTTCTGTTGAAGATTGAAACCCCCTTGCTATAAGTAGTGCTGGTGCTGGTACCGGCGTCCATTTTCAGTATGCTGAACAAGTTAAAACATCTGAAGCTCTTCAAACTAGTACACCAAGCTATTAAGCTTTATCCTGGTGAACTTATGCTTTGATACCAATTGAAGTTCCCGACTTCACCCTAAGATCTACTAGTTTGTGATACTAAAAGGGGGGTGAATTAGTATCACCACAATTTGCAATTCACAGGTAAGTGAACAACTTCAATCTCTTCTTAAAAGCGAACTCTTTCTCAAATTCAACTAAGGTAGATCTATTGCTACCTACTAATCACAATAGTCCCCAAAGTCACCTAA
>JAHLGP010020640.1:7206232-7306299 GCA_020141445.1 Bruguiera sexangula | reverse complement strand
GAACAACTTCAATCTCTTCTTAAAAGCGAACTCTTTCTCAGATTCGAATAAGGTAGATCTATTGCTACCTACTAATCACAATAGTCCCCAAAGTCACCTTTCAGACACCTTGCCTAATAGACAATTCAGATGTTCTTGTTTAGGTCTTCATTAGGTTATGGGTTGGCTGATACTTTAGCTGCATTCACAACTCAATTCAAAACACAGAACATAAAGCAGATTAAGGACACACAAGATTTATGTGGTTCCGTTAACGTGACGTACATCCATGGTGGTAGGGGCTCTCCCTTACCGAGACTATCCACTATACTTGAGAATTCCAGTTACAATGGATGTCTTAATCTTTTGCTCCTTTCACTATTGCAATTACTAAGTAAGTACAATACAAAGAGTGTCACTTACTGTGTCTACCCTTCTTCTAGCTTGTCTTACCTCTGTTGAATTGAAAGGCTGCTCCACTGCCACTTAAAAGTTCACCGCAACACTCTTTAACCTCTCTTGAAGAAATCTGGAAATACGTTGAGTTCTTTCTGATACTTCGCCGAATTCCTTCTCTAGGTTGTCTCACACAGCTCCTGCTTTTATCGTCTCACGATCTCACCCGTCTCTTATTTCATGATCTTACTGTTTCACGGCCTGTCCTCACACTTCTGGTCTGTCACGCCGTTGCACGTTCTGGTCTCCCGCTGTCTCCTGATGTACACCCATGCTTCTGGTCTGCCGTTTCACATCTCTTGGCCTGCCTCACACTAATGGTTTTTCTGGTTCACGTCTCTCAGCCTGCCTTACACTACTAGTTTTTCTGGTTCATGTCTCTCAGCCTGCCTCACACTTCTGGTCTGTTGTCTTCTCTTCCGGGTGGTCTCACAAATACCAGGTCTACTGTATTCTCTTCCGGGTGATCTCACAGATACTAGGTCTGTTGTCTTCTCTTCTGGGTGGTCTGTTTCTTATTTCTCCTCTTGTTGGTTGTGCGTTTCAGGTTTGCTTGCAGGACGTGTTTCTAGTTTCCTTGCAGGAGGTCGCATGTTCTGGTTTGCTCTCCCAGTGGTGACATTTCTGGTTTGCTTTCCCAATGGTGTCGTTTCTAATCTCTTGCCGTTCTGCTCTCTTTTTGGTCGTCTCCTCTCGACCTCTGTTCTTCGTTCAGCCCCCCTTTCAGTCATCTCCTCTTTTTCTCCTTTTTTTTTTTTGCCGACAATAAGGTTCCCTTTTGGTATATTATTTTCTCTTCTTTTTGGCCAGTTGTTGTAGGGTTGCTATTTATTCAATTTTGTTGGCCCCCCTTTTTTGTTTTGTCTTCCAAGGCCTTTATATACTCTTTTCCATGAAACCCTAATAGGGTTTATGTGGCGAATTTACGTTCTTGCCCTTATGCAGCAAATTTACTTTTTTGCCCTTCCATATGGCTTTACTTTCTTGCACACTTAACCCTAGTTGACAACAATTACAACTCATACAAGGTTGTGGGAACAACACTCTTTACATAGAGTATCCTAATGATAATGTTGCTTTTAATTTAAAATTTGGCCTAATTCATCTCTTGCCAAATTTTCATGGTTTTGCAGTTAATGATTCATATAAAAATCTAAAGGAATTTCAAGTGATCTACTTAAGTATGAAATCTACTAGGATATCTAAAGATCAATTCAAGATCAATCAACATATAAAATGAGATGAAAAGGATATTCTTAGAGAAGTATAGCTTTTATAGTAGCCACCACTCGAAAGGAGATATAAGGTTTTTGACAATACAATGGAGAGTTCCTATATGAATATTGGGAACATTTTGAGAAATTTTGCGTGAGTTGCCCCTATCATCAAATCAATGATCAACTCCTAATCTAATACTTTTATGAAGGAGGCAACTAATGGAAGAGTATTGGTAAATAAAACCCCAAAAGTCACAAGGAATTTGATAGCAAACATAACTATGAATTCCCAAAAATTTTTCACTTGGAATGATCAACCATTTAAGAACATCAATGAGGTAAGTATATCAGCCCTTAAACAACAAATTGATAATTTGCTTCTTTTGTGCATCAAATGGTTATAGGAAACATGCAACAAGTTTGAGTATGTGACATTTGCTCAAATCAAGGACATCTAAATGATATGTGTCCAACATTTTAAGATGATTTAATAGAGCAAGTCAATGTCATGAAAGGATTGTAAGGGCAACCATAGCGTAAGTATGATCCTTTCTCCAACACCTATAATCCCAAATAGAGAGATCATCCTAGCTTCAATTATGGTCGTCAACAAGCAATTCATTGCCCTTAATCGCTAATTTCAACAAGTGCCATCAACCTTTCATGCTAGACAAAATGCGCCCTAAAACTCAAGTATGTCTTTTAATGAAATTTTTAAAGCCCTTGCTAATAACACCAAATAATTTCAACAAGAAATAAAGGTAAGCATTCAAAACTTGGAAAATCAAATGAATCAACTTGTCATGACCATTGATAGAAAGAAGCACAAGGATCAGGCAAACTATGGTAAATCCAAAAGATAATGCAAGTGCCATAGTCTTAAAGAATGGAAAAGAAGTGGAAATTTTAGAGATGTTTTGAAAGATGGAAGTAAACATACCCCTCATTGATGCAATCAAAAAAGTACCTTAATATGTAAAGTTTCTCAAGGAATTATGCACCTCTAAGAAGAACCTCAAAGATGACAAAAAGGTAAGTGTGGGGGGAGAATGTCTCAGTTGTTAATGAAAGAAACTTCCCCCTAAGTACAAAGACCCTAATACGTTCATTTTTTCTCACTAAATAGGCAACACTAGATTTGAAAGAGCCATGCTAGATTTAGGAAAATCAATTAATGTTATGCCACACTCTATTTAAACTTCTTAAAATCTTAGTCCTTTAAAAGAAACTGATGTGATTATACAATTTATTGATCAATCTAATGTTTATCCTGAAGGAGTTGTTAAGGATGTTCTTGTATAAGTTAATGACTTAGTCTTCCTGATAGATTTCTACATCTTTGACATAGAGAATGAAAATTCCCCCAATGTCATCCTTATCTTGTTAGGAAGACCTTTCTTAAAGACATCAAGAACAAAGATAGATGTTCATAATAGTACACTCACCATGGAGTTTAATGGTGAAATTGTTTGATTCAACATCTTTAGACCATGAGATATCTTAGCAATGTGCATTTAGCTTTTGCTATTGATATTCTTGATTCTTTAGCACAGCAAGTTTTTGAGCTCAATAGGAAGGACAAGTTGGAAGTAATCCTTAACCAACACCTTAAGAAGGAAGATATCAAAAAATTGAATAGAGAACTACCTTTACATGAAAGCATAAAGGACATGATAATGACATTGCATTCATTGCATCTTATTCTAAGAAGGTATAATGTATCTTATATTGAATGGTAATTCAATATTGAAGCCATATTAGAATTGAAGCTATTATTAGAACATCTCAAGTATGCTTTCTTAGGAGATGGAGAAACTCTACCAATGATCATTGTAAAGAATTTGATGTCATTCTATAAAGAAAATTTTGTTCAGTTTTAAGAGATCATAAAATAGTAATTAGATGGACCATAACAAACATTTGAGGGATAAGCCCATCCATATGTATGCATTGCATCTTATTTGAGGAAGATTCAAAACTATCAAATGAATCATAACATAGATTGAACCACCTAATGATGGACCTAGTGAAATAGGAGGTATTGAAGGTTCTTAATATTGGCTTGATCTACCCAATCTCAGATAACAAATGGGTTAGTTCAATGCAAGTGGTTCTAAAAAATACTAGCACAATAATAATCAAAAACCAAGATGATGAGTTGATTCCCACCTAATTCAAAACAGGTGGAGGGTTTGTATTAATTATTATAAGCCAAATGCTGCAACTCACAAAGATCACATTCTTTTACGCTTTTATTGATCAAATGCTTAAAAGCTTGGTTGGTCAACCTCATTATTATTTTCTTGATGGTTATTCAGGTTACAACCAAATTGTGATTGTACCTAAAAACTGAGAGAAGACAACCTTTACATGCCCATTTGGTACCTTTACCTATCAATGCATACATTTTGGACTTTGCAATGTGTTAGCCACATTTCAAAGGTGTATGGTTAACATATTTTCTAATTATATTGAAAAAATTATTGGAGTTTTTCATGGATGATTTTATTGTTTATGGAGATGCTTTTAATGCATGTTTAGATAACCTTACACTTGTGCTTCATAAATGCATAAAAACCAACCTTGTCTTCAATTCAAAAAAATGTCACTTTACGGTAAAATAAGGTATATTTTTAGGGCATGTTATTTCATCTAAAGGAATTGAAGTCAAAAAAGCTAAGAGAGATCTTGTTTAATCCTTATTTTACCCCAAAAGTGTGCAAGATGTTCATTCTTTTCTTCATCATATAGGTTTTTATCAAATATTTATCAAAGATTTCTCAAAGATTGCATTGCCTTTAACCAAATTATTCCAAAAAGACATGACTTTTGACTTTGATAATGCATACAAGGAAGCATTTAAGAAGCCAAAGGAGTTATTGACTTCAACTTCAATGATTTAACCTTGGAATTGGAGTCTTCCATTTGAGATCATGTGTAATGCAAGCAATTATGTTGTATAAGCTATTTTGGGCCATAGAATTGGAAAATCTAATTGTGTCATCTACTAGGCTTCAAGGACCTTAAACAATACTCAATGCAATTACTCCATTATTGAAAAAGAACTTTTAACCATTGTTTTTCCTTTAGAAAAATTTCATCCATATTTACGTGGCTCTAAAGTGATTATATATTCTAATCATATACCTTTGAGGTACTTGTTATCGAAGAAAGATGCCAAACCAAGATTGATTACATGGATTTTTCTACTGTAAGAGTTTGATTTGGAGATCAAAGACAAGAAAGGTATAAAGAACCTAGTTATGGATCATCTAAGTTGTGTCATTAAGGAGAAGGATGCATTGCCTTTGCAAGAACTTTTTTCAGATGAACAATTGCTTGTTATTAAGGCAAATGCCCTTTCGCATGCAAATATTGTCAACTACTTAGTCATAAGGATTTATCCAAATGACTTGATGAAAGCTCAAAAGGACAAGATCAAGAGTGATACAAAATACTATGTATGGTATAAGTCATACTTATGGAAGCATTGCTTGAATCAAGTAATAAGAAGGTGTGTACCTAAAATTGAGTTCTACTTTATTCTCACCTTTTGTCATTCTTATGCTTCTAAAGGACACTTTAGATCACATAGAATAAAAAGAAAGATGCTTGAGTATGGTTCTTTTTGGCCATCACTCTATCGTGATTCTTACATGTTTTGCAAGACTTGTGATCATTGTCAAAAAATAGGTAGTTTATCTCACAAAAATCAAATGCCACAAACCCCTATACTAATTTATGAAATATATGATGTTTGGAACATTGAAATATGCCATCAAAGCACACACCGCAGTTGGTCATCATTACTGTATGAAACTAGCACCAATCAACTCCCCAAGCACTAATCTACTCCATCATGCCCCCTTTGCGTCGATTAGAGCACTACAGAGGCCTTGTTCTTTGAATGAACTCCCACCACCGCCAACTCTCCCTCTTATATGCACTATCTCCAGTCATTGTCATTGCATAAAACTAGCATCAATTGTTCCTCAAATGCGAATCTACTTGACCATGCCTTTCATATAATGGTCCAAGGCTGGCGATGCCTCATCATCGATGGCAGCCCCTCTCTCCATCATTAGCTAACCCAAAATACCCAACAAAAATCATAACTTTCATGGACAAATCTTGGCTTTCATACTAGAAATCATGCTTGAGACTTATGCTTAAGAGGTCTTAAAGCAAAGAAAGAGAAAGAATGGCTAAAGAAAGGGTGGGTTTAAAGAGAGAGAAAGTAGTTCTAGAACAAAAGGAAAGATTATTACACAATTTATAAGGGCTACCTTTTTATTTTACAAGATACTCAAATGTTAGTTCAATCACTAACAAAGAAGATCATACTTGTACTAGTGAGTAGATCTATACACTTGGTGAGAGTGGATTTCTTAGGGTTCCAAGAAATAAGCTTGGATAGTAAATTGTAACATGATTAGAGAATTTGTAGCACTAACCTCAATAAGTAAAGAAGTATAATGGTTAAAGAACTTGTTGTATAAGATTCCTTTGTAGCAAAACCTTGTAGCACCTATTTTTATATATTGTGATTGTGCTATAATTTTAGTAGGAGGTTAGAGTCAAGTGTATAATAATAAATCCAAAAACATAGGACTATAGACACAATTTTGTTATAGCCTTCACACATAGAGTAATTATAGCTAACTTTGTGAGGTCAAGTCAAAACATGTTCTCTCCTTTGATGAAAGAATTGATAAGAGGCTTGATGAACAAAACATCAAGGAAGATGAGTCTCAAAGCCATATATATTGATTATAATAATGGAAACTCAACTAAACATTTAATACAACATCAAATTTTAAGTTCAATAGGTCAAAATATATCATTAGAGTGATTGAAGAACTATAATCAATAATTTCATCTCAATGTCATATAATACTTAGTGCTTGCAATAAACAAGACGAGAATGTGTTTTAAAACTCTTAATAGACCTATACGAGTGCTTTGTGGTGGGGATATATAGAGTTTGCCTATAAGGATGCAAAATGCACTTATTACCAACAAACTAAAGGACTTGACTTAAAAACACTCATGAAAAGGATATTAATGCAATGCCTTAATATGTCATTTAAACTTGTGAGAAATTTGTTGTTGCAAAGTCTTTTGCACAAAGTATTTATACTACTTATTAATTGGAATGTGTGGTTCAAGGCTTATTCACTTTGTTATTCAAATTTGTTATGATAAAGACTTTGCTATATAATAGTTTAACCGCAACAAATAATTATTTATGCATTTAATTTTCAAAATTGTTAAGCATTCATTTATCTTTTAATCTTTTGAAAGCGGTTGGAGATTGTTGATATATTTTCAAAAATGAACAAAGAAAAGAGGAGAGTTAAAGTCCCACATAAAAATGAAAAATGAAACAATGCTATTAAAGAGTTTATAAGTAAGGACATGATAGATATGTCTAGTTAACGTTAAGGGGAAAGGGTGCATAGTTTCATGCACATGTGCGGGACACATAGGCACATTTTAGATATTTTTATAGCCGTACTTGACACTTGGGTAATTAGTACATGTATATGCACATCACACAGGACAGAATATTATATTTTGAATTAATTAAAGTTTTGAAAATAATCATCTCTTTCCTTGTTGTTTCTACAAATGCCTCTTCAGAAATAGTTCCTGTAGGCAGTTAAAAGTTGATTAAAAGCAGTTAATAACAGATTATGTCTAAAACACATGTCTATCCAAATGCACTTGAAACTAATCATAACTACAGTTTTCTGTCCAAATGTAGTTACATATTGGCTTCTATTGGAATACAACCGTTCTGATTTGGGGAGACAACTATTTTTGCTTAGGGAATCAAATGTTAAAAAAATCCTCTTGATTATTGTAGAAGAGTAGGTCTGCTTATGTTTTTTTCTGCAAGGAAACACAAACTAGTATCTAAACAATTTCGCTAAACATATACTTATCAACAGTTTTGATTGCTTCATTTTATTTTGTAAGCGAATTCATATCAACTTTAGTGTATTAAATTAGAGGGTAAATTCATCCTTAAGGAATGCAGCATTGGCACATCACTTGAAACAATTTTGTACTTTCCAAATTTACAAATTTCAATTCTGACATCTCTCAGATCTCAGAAAACACTTTCAGGTACTTGGAATTGATGTAAGTTCTGTTCGAACCTGATATAGACGTTATATGTAGCTGTTGTCTTATCGCTTTTGGGTGCATTTGCTTAATTTTTACATCATATGTTGCAGCTGAGAGCAGAATAAACGAATAATGATCGAACTTGAAATTCTTGGTTCGATGGCGCCTAAGACACGGCTTGGAAGTTTTGTTGAGATCAGGAGAGTGTTCCACGGAAAATTTGCAATTTGGGTTTAGAGTTTTGATCGAAAATTTGTTAGATGAATTGGAACGGTAAAAACGTCACATAGACTTGCCACATCACTACTCTGTTAGGATTTCGTTAGTGAAATAGTAGTGAAATTGGGAACAAAGTTGAAGTTGAATGATGTAATTGCTCAAATCATTGTGAGTAATGAAAAAAAGTGTAAGGTTTGATGGTGAAAAATGTAATTTACAGGACGCTCTAGTGCAATGCATGTCTCAATATACGTGGGAACAATAACAAACTGAACGATTAATTCCTTGTCGAATGTTGTAAACAATGTTGGTCATAATCAGATAGCTTTGGAAAATTATAATGAGCTCACAGCTGCATCAAATTCCAATGGCATCAAGAAGCTGTGAATGCTGAGAGACGGAAACCAGCGAGTTAGCAACAATTGCACCACTGGCAGCAACTGCGGGAACGCCAATGCCAGGAAAAGTTGAATCCCCGCAGCAATAAAGCTGTGGTATCGGTGTTGAATGTCCCGGAAAAGTATCTTTGCCAGCTTGTATGGCAGGTCCGTAAGTTCCTCTGTTCCTCCGAAGAAATCTTTGATGCGTTAAGGGAGTTCCAACCAACTTCACCTCACACTTCTCCCGGCTGAAGCCTGAACCAAGTGCACGTTCCACTGCCTTCCACAATACCTGTTCCAAAAAATTGATCAAAAAGAAGCCACTATAGTAATGTACATAATCATTCGTTATGGTGCATTATAATTCAAGGTTAGACATGCGAAAAGCACAAGAATTTCAAATAAAAGAAAGAGTTCAACCAAAATCCCAAAGCAAACATAATGATTTAGGACAAAAACCAGTACTACATCACCGGCAACAATGCCACTGCAGCTAGCATGTAAACTACAATTAAGCTCAATCTGCTAGATGAAAAAGTTCAACCAAAGTTTCAGAGCGAACAGAATGATTTTGAAGGGAAAAAAGCCACTACTAAAATCATTGGCAACGATGCCCATTGCAAAGCTCAATCTGCTAGAAAAAAGTTCAGATAACCCCAATTTTAGAACTTTAAGAAATACCTCTCAGCATTATCTTTGCATTGGCATTTTAAGCTAAGTGTCAAGCATTAAGAAATATAAACAATATGGAACAAGATGTTGATTCTCCAGATTTGGTGAAATAATCAATCATCCAGACAAATTAGGACCTTAAAAGAAGTATATTATAAAGTTTCTAAATATTGGGATCAGTGATAAAGCGACATTACCACATTTATCAAGTGACTTGTCTTCTCTAGCCTGAGCTGGTTTAAATATCAAAATTATAGAATGACCAATGCCAGAGAAAATCTCAATTGTTGTATAATCAAATACAAAAGAAATTACTCCACCAGGAAAATGGCTCTTTTGTTTCAATCTAATGCATTACGAGTCAACTTATGATTCAGCCACATACACTTCTTGACATAATACAACTGAAAACAAGTTCAACAAGAAGTTACTGTTCTCATTCACATTATCAATGAGCTTCAACTGGCCAACTTTCAGAACAATTTTGATGGTTTCAAATCATCCTCTTAGCAAGAAAAAGAAGCATTAGAAAAGCCAACTCAAGATACATCATTAACCCATTATGTACCTCTGATCGTTCAGCTTTCAGTTGTTTGTACTCATTGCTACTGCGATCAAGTCCTTCCCATAATTTGTATGGCTCCGTTCCCGGTGTATAGGCATGTAATATGTGTTTCCCAGGAGGTGCCACATCTGGGCTAAGCGCACTGGGAACAGATATTAAAACAACATTTTGATCTGCATCTACTCCTCTATCCCAATCATTCACAACTATGTGATGAATCCCCAAAGCCTCATCTATTCCCTGATCCCCAAAACAATCCGAGGAAATAAATGTCAACAAAGTAATATAATGCACTCACCGGTTCACGCATAGTTATGATGGAAACTCACAGAAGAGTGGGAAAAAGAAATGAAAGACAAAATCATCCACAATAGGAGAAAAGGAAAGTGCTATTATGGCTGATATCAAATCTGCTTCAAACACAAAGGGTGATGTATAATAACTGCATCATTAAAATTTTGAAATTCTATGTGATATATCCCTCATTCTAATTGATGCAGTTAGTGATGGTTCAGATGGCAAACACATTATTATCATAAATCCTATTGCCATTACCAGATGCTTACATTGTAATTTCTGTGACACTTGTTTTGGACACTTTTGGAAATCTGATGGCCAAACAGGTAAAAAAATTTTGAGAATGAAAAGATATTTACAATAGCAGAACTCACTTGTCATTGGCTAAACACATAGCAAGAGATGTATCGAGTACTGAAAGCTATTAACATCAAATAGGCCAAAGAAACTTTAGTAGCCTGTTTCCAAAGAAACAGGTGAAAGCAAAATGTGCTCCTGTAATGGTTACTAAGATCCTTATCAACAAATTCTGATCACAAATCTCCCAAATCATCCAAAATAGCTAATAGATAGGCATTTTGTGTAAAAATATGTTCAGAAATATTTTGTTTGGCAATAACCAAGAAAAAGCAAAAAATTAAGAATATGATTTTGGCAGAACTGACTGGTGTTGCAATACGTACTTTCTGCATCAGTGAAATGAATGCCAGTTAAATAAGCATCATAATGATGGCAACACTAGAATAGTTCACATAGGACTTAAAATGAGGAAACATCAAAGATTAGGCAATAACAATTCATCTTGTTAGAAAATGTTAACCTAGAAAATAGGGGAAAGAAAGTACATATGCTGGCCACAACCAAAATGTTGGAACTAAATTTTCTCTTTGACTTTATACAGAGTACATAATTTGGCCCAGATTTAGGGGGTTCTTCACGAACAGAAGTATCATCACATGGTAGATTTACTCACATCTGAATCAAGTCCCAAATGAAGATGCAAGAATGATTCGCATTGTGGTGTTTTGTTTATTCTGTCAAGGTAAGGTTGAGGAAGAACTTCCTTCGGTAACAGCTTTAAAGTGTCCCACATAGATGCATTGCTGACAACAGCCTTTCTAGCATGTACAAACTGCAGCGTGAATTTACATCAAACATCAGTGTTCTAGTTTCTCATTTATTGATACTTACGATTCAATCCACTTACTTGCCCACTCCTAAGCTTGACTCCAGTGGCTCTATCGTTCTCAACAACAATCTTTTCCACATGACTTCTCAGAGAAATTCGCCCACCAAACTTCTGCAGTCCCCGGACAAGAGCATCAATGACAGCTCCACTTCCATGACAAGGGTACTCAAGAGAACAACCTGGCTTATACCATTCTGCAAACATGTAAATCTGCAAAAAACAGACAAGGGAAGTAAAACAAAACAAAGTTGCCAATGTCTGAGATTTACAGGAGGATTTACAACTGGAAATATTGCTAAAATAATAAAAAGAAGAAAAGATGCTTATGTTATTATAAAGGTAGACTTATAAGAAGATTCTTTGGTAAAGTGAATTTACACATAAATATGTTTCCATGCAATGGTAGGACACCATAACAGTAAGAAACAAAATGGGGGGACTAATTTTTTTTGTTCTAGATAAACTGCCCTCCAGTTAACTTTAAGGATGAATGATGTTTGCACATATGTTGTACATATTTGCATGCGCATCCGAACAATACAATGTAGAATCAGCAGTTATGCCTGATGTACTGGATTTTAAGGTGGGGAAGGTCTGGATTGGTCATTCATGAAAGGTATGAAATATTCCAGAATCTTTTAGAGATGTCTCCTTTGAGTTATTCAAAGAATCCTCATAAATAGCCAAAGCATTCCTACCATATCCACCACCTCGGTGCTTATTGGTCTCAGATAATACCTACTATTTACAGTAGGATGCCACAAACTTTACAGGCTGAAGATATCAATGTATGGTGAGTATTTGATGGTTGAATAAATAAACAAGCTTGGAAAACAAAGGTTATAAAAACTTGTGAAAGCTGTTTTTGTCAATCATTACTTGGCTCATAGCTACAGCCAATAGCTTCCTATTTGCATTTGACCAGTGCTAAAACAACTATCTAAAACAACATATGATAATAACAATTCATACAAGATCCCTGCAACTTAAAATATGCCATAGTTACCATCTCTGCTGAGAGTATACCATTAGATTTGACCCCTGCAAGAAGGAAGGCCAAAAGGTCCACCCAGTTCCGTACAAAAGGGTCTTTCAGCTCCAATGAATCAACAATCTCTGAGAAGGGACGAAGAAGTTTTGTGGCACCAAAAGCGCCCTGAGGACCCATCTGGACAAAAGATTTCAGCAGAGAGGGTGCATATCTAGCTGCAGCAGTAGATATAACACCAAGATCACCTCGGATTGATAAAGGAGGTAGAGACATTGCAGCTGATGAAAGTGGGAGTACTGCATCCTGTATCCAATTGCACCTTGTGTTTGAAAATGAAAGACGCAAGGAAGAAAAATTTGTAATTTTAAAAGCAAAGGCTACTTACCTGTGATTGTGATTACAAAGTACAAGTATTGGTTTTAATCTCCAGAAACTATTTGAATATATTTCCTACTTAGATTAAATAAATAGCAGACAGTTATCTCCACAGTATAATTTCCTGGGAGGGAAAATCCAAAATGGGTCCCACTCTATTATAACATGGTTTCCGTAATCAAGGACTTTTACCATTGCCCCTAAAAAATATGCTTTGAAATCCATTTAACCTGCAAAAATGCTCCTGTAGAGGTCTCTTTCTTTCCTTCTCATTATTTCACATAAAAGATGAAATACAAAGTATCATATAAAATAGATGGTAAGCAACCCAAATAGACAAAGGATAAATGGGTTTAGCTTGACATTCAAATTAAGAGTGTCAATGCAGTGTCTCCATCAAAGATTTTAATGGAATTGATTCACCAAGGGTAACTAATATTTACTTACAAGAAGTTTTTTCCACTCTTGCACAGCTTGATGGCCAGCATACTTCTCAAGGTCCTGTAGGAAGAAAATGGTTTAACATAAAGTAAATTCTTTTTGATATGGAGTTGCTCAGTACTACACAAAAAAAGGAATCATTCAGACAGATTTTGAAAGGAGAAATTGGTGCAACAATTCTGCAAATGACATGAAAATATGCTTGAAAACAAGGAGAATAGTTGCTGCAGTTTTTTAGATACCCTTTACTATTGCAGTTTATATTTGCAATTTTAAGTCTTTAACGTTGTAACAGCCGAAAAACTTTAGTAGCTTAATAGCTTCATTGTTGAGTGCATCCACAACGTATGACTTCAACAATATCTCATTTGTTCAACTGTGATGATAACTCTTAGTCTTAGTCAATTCAACCTCCAAGGTACCTAAGAGCTTGCACGGAATTGAAACAGTTTGATGTTCTGCTTTTGTGGAACATGACCCTTTCCCTGTTTGAAATCTGACAAATCATGACTAAGTAAACTTGGTAAGACTTCTATAAAATTTGTAGTAACCCTAAGTAGAGGAGAGTAGCTCCCTAGAACTGCCACAAATATATGATTTATTTGAGTCTTGATACTACTACCTTCTGTGATACCTCTGCAAACTGTGAGCGTGACCTATGCCTATCAGCTCCTCTTGAGCCCAATACATTATGGTCTATTCTGAGATACCCTGTTTGGGTCTCTTTGAGCTCAATATTATATGAGTTCTACTATACAGGAATGATTTGTAATTGAAGTGAGCTTTTTATGTGATAAGAGAATAAGACATTAGCACCTGTGGTTTTGACGCATCAACCCTCACAGACATATTCGAATGGAGATGAGCCAATTGGGCTCTCATCTACTAGAAAAGGCAGTAGTCAGTGTGTACATTGCTTCAGTTATGTTCTGCTACATGCATGAATGTAACAGGGGCTAACATGGCACATAAGGAAGGTTTAGATAGTATATACGCATATTTTCAGTTTTGTTTTGACAAATATTTTTGCCTTCCTCCCTTCTCTCTACTTTATGTCTAGAATTTCTATTACTAGGTTTGTGTTATATGGGATGGTATCCAATTTTTGATTATCCATCATATGTATTTTGAGTTACCCATATTAGTAGAACATTAATATTAAGTTGCTTTTTCTTATTGTATCTGGACTCATTGAGCTTCTCTCTTATATCATACATATTATGTCTACGCACTAAGCATTGGCTCACTCTATTATTTTCTAATACTTTCAAGTTATTCAAAGTACGTTTGTGTGGCACACCTCCATTTTCTAATTCAATTGCTTCAAGAGTAATGCTATTCTTTATGACTTAGTTTCCCGACTAAATTGCACAAATACACTCAGAGGAGAGGAAGCAAAGTTAAATTAAGAAACTTTCTCTTTTAGTATTTTGTCAAATCAGATCTATCCACACCACCTAAAAAGGTATTCATGCAACCTAGTGTTCCAAGTTGGGACATATATCAGTATTCTTGCTTCAATAGATGGATCATCTCAACAGTTCATCATACTTAGTTCTGTAGCTCCTTTGAGATTTATTACTATTTGAATTAAATATTCCACAATTCTAAAATTGTGTATGGTATAAGTGAAATTATATCTATCTTATGTTCTATTATATGTTCTATTTTGATATTAGACTCCAATTGCATGAGCTGTGAATTCTGACTATGCAAGTACAGCTTTTGAATGTTACAGGTGTCTACCCTGCCTTGGGAACCAAGGCTAGTCAAGGCCTCCATTTCGAGTCATGACAAGTTTGCACGCAAATAATAGATACTCAAATTGATAACTCCAATTTAATCTGTAACCAGGTAATCTTGAGCTTGACACTAAATCAATCTGCCATTAGTTTCCATCTATTTAAGCAGCTTATATATCTGCATCCAAAGCAGTTCACTTCATAATATTACTTTGGAATACAGCAAGCTAAGCAATTCAGAAATAATTGTTGCTGGATTAGTCTTGTACTTAAAAGAAACCACGAGGCAAAATCGCGAGTAAAATGCCTACAAGCTTATAACATGAATGAAAAAGACCCACCTTGAAAAAATGTGTGGGACCAATGCGCGACAAAAATTCACCCTCTGGTACATAGACCATCCAAGAGTCATAATTCACACAAGGAAGGGACTCACCCAAGGCATCGAGAACCTGAAGAAAACTTATAAGATGCATACGTCACATGGAAGCACAAAGATGTTGGTTTTCTAGGATGTAGGGAAAAACAGGACATTGATTGGGAGAAGTAACGTTAAGTAACCATAACACAATTAGGAAATAAAATCAACTAACAATTTTCTTTAAGATTCAAAAGGTACAAAATAGCTAGGAAGAAAAAAAGAAGGCTTAAATCAGAAGAGAATTAAGTAGGAAAAAAAAAAGAATGGAAAGACATGTAAAAATTACCTGAGCAAGAGGATTGGCCTGGGGACCTCTTGACTGAAGACCAGAGAACAAGGATGGACCAGAATCAAACTTGTAGCCTTTGATATCAAAAGAATGTGCAGCACCACCGGGTAGGTCGTGACTCTCCAAAACTATAACATCCTGCTGGTATCTAGCTAGAAGGCCCGCACAGC
The DNA here is from genome assembly GCA_020141445.1 of Bruguiera sexangula. Taxonomy (NCBI): domain Eukaryota; kingdom Viridiplantae; phylum Streptophyta; class Magnoliopsida; order Malpighiales; family Rhizophoraceae; genus Bruguiera; species Bruguiera sexangula. The sequence continues at coordinate 7,290,764 of JAHLGP010020640.1, read as the reverse complement.
ACAGCCCACCAATGCCACTTCCAATCACGACAACATCGGCCTCCGGCTTCCCTGCACATCACTCTACTGTTTGTGATTGATTTCTAGCCTTCAGATTTGTTCACAGTTACAATATATTATTTTGTAATAGCACGAAACGAATCCAATCACTTGAATTTTTTTCCTAAAATTCTGAAAGAAATTCCAACTGATCACATTTTATTACATCCAAACAAACATATCATGAACAGAAATCAGACCCTAGTCGAGTATGTGCCTAACCTAACCACACAGTCCTTCAAAAATGTTTATTGTAAGGTAAACCCTCCAAACGAGCTATGCAGTGACTGAACTTAACTTGTAAGGAAAATACAAAGAAGCAGGTTTTACAGTGTGTGTGTGTGTGTGTGTGAGAGAGAGAGAGAGAGAGAGAGAGAGAGAGAGAGACCTGGAAAGGAAGGCCTCTCTTTGACAAGGAGAGAACCGTTGGAGGAGGGGTCCCGAGCGTTGGAACTCCGCGCCAAAACTCTTGTCGTGTGGACTGAGGATTTGAGAGCGGAAGAGAGAGGCCTGTGATGAGGAGGACTACGGTGGATGTAAGAGGGAAGCATGGAAGATGTGGTGGTCATGGCAGAAAGAAGTTTTATCTGAACGTCACTCGCTTGAAAGGAATCCCATCCTCAAGCCCCAGTGCAATTCAAGCTGCTTTTGTTCCTGATAGCTTTTGTGGTTACAACTAATCATGTAAATGATATTTTGGTCAGTTTCACAAGGCCAGAACTGTCATTTTAAAGGAATTATTATTATAAACGGAATCCCTTCCATAAACAAATTGAAAATTCTGGTTTAAAATTAAAAGCAATCCCCCTCCCACATCCATACAAAATTTTTAAGAAAACATGACATTTATGAGGTTACACACCGCTTTAAGATTAGTCCTAGGCACCTTGAAAACTATATAAAAGACCTTGACAGGAATATACAACACTGCAACACTTTCACAACAATATAGGATATTTTATATGTTATGAAAATTTAATATTATGTTTTCTTTTTTTTCAAATTATAAAATGTATGCTGAATATACAACAGAAATCTTCGACTTAAAAAATTGACATAATTTCTAAAATATATCATTTTCAAATTGAGAAGCGCTTTACATATATCATTCCCAGTTATGTTGGTCCGCGTACTTTCTACAATTATATTTTGTTTAATTGGGAGAGTTTTACATATAAACTTCAACTTGCAAAGGAAAGCCTACAAGTCAATGTTAATATAACTCAAGTATTGTTCTGGGATACAATCGGGCAAAGGAAAGCCTACAAGTTTTAACTGTTAATTTTATGATCAATTATGCCTTCAAAGTCCAATATTTTATACTCTACTAGCAAAAAATTGGAATATAAATTATCTACATTGACAAAAATAATCGGATTAACTTAAAAATGTGTCATAAAATAGGATGCAAATAATGTTGTAAATTATTGTATTTTTAAAATTTAATTATCATATTTTTAAATTTAGTCAATTAGTTATTTTATTATTGTTAGTCTAATTGTTTTATAATTGTTGCAATATTACGTTATTTAATTAGTTATTTTTCTAACCAATAAGTGTAACACGTTAAGTTGGAACACCATTTTTCTTCCCTTTAACTCTCTCCTCTTCAAATCCTGAAAGGTCAACCATTATTTGAACCATTCATTTTTAAACAAGGTCATTTTTATTAGGTGTTATGTGTTAGCCATTTTTAATATAATTTCCGAAAAAAGCTGGTTCCTTATATATGCTCCTATATAATGGTGATTTCAAGGAAACTTATATAAATATATTTGTACGATATATTCAATTTTTTATTCAAAAAAAATCAAATGTCCAAATTTATTTTTCAACTACTTACAAGTTTTATTAATTTCTTAGAGCCATTCGTTATCTGGACAAAATGGATCCTAGTTGATAAATCAACCTATTATATCTTTTTACCAAAAAGTGTTCTTAATAAAATGTTTATATTTACTCTCTTATTTGTTTTGATTTACAAACTTTTTTTTTTTTTGGAAAAAAAATACAAAAGTGCATCTTTATGCAATAAAACAAGATATATTCACCCACTTAATGATAACACAAAAAAGAAAAATGTTATAGTAACCTTACACAAGAAGAGAAATTATACTGGCTCTTTTATTTTAAAAAAAAAAATTACTACCTTTATGCAATAAAAAAATCATATTTGGCCTTTTTATGTTGTTATATAGTTGTTTTTACTTTTCCTCTTTTGCCCATTATGCTTTACATATCTTTTTTTTTTCCACTTTTAGATAAATTAATAAAAATGAAGACTTGGGTTTATTAGTTCTTTTTTGGAGACATGTGTTTGTAATCCTTTTTGTCTTCCTAAGGGTTACCAATTAATTGTTTTAATACAGCAAAGGGTGATAATGTATTGATGACATTGCTAAGAGGTGACTTGTATTAGACTTGGCTTGACTAATTGTTTCTCACACCCAATAAAATTTGGTCAGCTTGTTATTTTTTGTTCAAAAGTAAATTAAAATAAGAACAATATGTTTGGCTAGATTGATATCCGCACTATGCACAATTTTAGTGTATATTGCAATAGAACATATAAATTCAATTAATTTACAAATAATATCTAAAATTAACAAGTCATTCCTAATTTGATAATATTAACAGGAATAATGTGAGAATACACTCATTGTTTTATTTATTTTTTCAAAAAGAAGATTTGTGAGTAAAGCCTTTTCATTTTAAGAAATTAAAAATAAAATTTTAAAAATAATTTTTTTCCTCTAAAACAATTTGAGAATAATGTTTTTCTTTGTAAGAAAAATAGATGAACTAGAGAAAAATTCTTTTCCTTTCTAAGAAATAGAAAGATAATTTGGAAATAATTTTTTTTCTTTATTCTCCCTTTTATTTTACTTTTTTGAATTTTGAAAAAAAAAATCACTACATAACAAAAATGATGACATGTCTAAAAAAGAATGAACAAATAAATAAATAAATAAATATACACACACACACACATTAAATTTTGAGTCCATATATTGTGAGAGTCTTTAAATATTTAATAAAATAAGAAAATTTAAAATAACAAAATCTAAAATTTAGTTTAAACTAAATTTATTTTTAAAGTTTAAAAAATAGTTAGTTAGATGAAATTGATTATAAGAGATTTGAATTTTTTTTTCTTCCTTTTCAAGGAAACTTTGAAGTTTTGTTTTGGAAAGAAAAGGTGAATTTGAGTTTTTTTTTCCTTCTTAAAAAGGAGAATTTGATATTATTTTTATTTCACATTTTTCCTTTAATTTTTCTTTATCAAAGAATTATATAATTACAAAGAATTAATCACAATTAAAGAGTAGACTTTATGAGTCAATAAAATTTTTATTTAATTACAATCAAATATATATTGATTAATTTATTATATTTTACTTTAATTATAATCAAATCTCCATAATTATAAGATATTTTATTATTATTAATTTGTTAACTTATAAAAAATCATTACATAAGTAAAACTGAGGTCGTTTATTAGTTTTAATAATATTAATATGTATTAATATTAAACTCACATAATTTACAAATTTATCATATTTATTTATAAGTGTATTTTTATTTATATTTTATCTAAATGAAAAAAATAAGAAATAAAATAAATTATGATTATTTTTATTTTTAAAAAAATAAAAATAAATTTGGAGGTATTTTTTCTTTTTCAAAAAATAGAAAGGGAAGAAAAGAAAAGAAAAGAAATTATAAGTATTTGTTTTTATAAGAAAAAAAGTAAATTTTGAAATATTTTTCCTCTTTAAAAAATAAAAAGGAGAATTTACAATTATTTTCTTGGAAATTATTTTCCTTTTTTTATGTTCCTTAATTAAGAGTATTTCTGTTACATAAACTTTAGATTTATATGAAAATTATTAATATGAATTGAGTAATTTCTAATATAAGTTAGATTATAAATGAGTTAATTATGTAAATTAGATGTTTGAAAATTCTAATTATATTAAAATAATTAAAAAATATTATAAAGTAACATTTAAGTTAATGAAAAATACTACAGTTATAAGAATTTACCAAAAAAATTAAAAGTTGAATCAAATACTTAAATTTTCCTAAAATTAAATAAACATTAATATATAAACATTTCATTAACTTTCTCTCACCTTCTATAATTATAATATATATTAATATTAAATTTATATGATGTACAAATTTTTAATATATTAAGAAGTGCATTTTTTATTATATTTTATTTAGATTAAAAATAAAAAAATAAATTATAAATATTTTAAAAGAAAAATAAAAAATAAATTTAAGAATTTTTTTAAGAAATAAAAGGAAAACAGAGATTTAAATTATGAGTACTTTTTTATTTTTAAGCGAAAAGGTAAATTTAGATATTTTTTTCCTTTCTAGATAAACAAAAGAAGAATTTAAAATTAAATTTTTTTAAAAGTAATTTTCTTTTTTTGTTTATTATGGTTATATGTTAAAAATTATTAATATAAATTGAATAAATTGTAGTATATGTTAGATTATAATTAAATAAATTAAGTTTGTAAATCTTAATTTTATTAAAATACTAAAAAAACTATAAACTAACTATTAAATTAAGATTAAATATTACAAGTCATAAAAGTTTATTAAGAAAATTATAATTTAAATTAAATATTTAGATATTTCTAAAATAAAGTAAATTGCATCATATAGGTATTTCATTAATTTGTTTTCTAATTTTAGTAATACTAATATATATTAATATTAAACTTATGTGATATATAAATTCATCGTATTTACTAAAGAGTGTATTTTTATTTGCATTTTATTCAAAAAAGAAAAACAAAAAAGATTGACAAAAGAAATAGAAAAAGATAAAAGAGACTTAAATTTTGAATAGTATTTTTCTTTTTAAAGAAGAAAAAATTTTAAAATAATTTTTTTCTTTAAAAAGAATATAATAGTAGTTTTTTTTTGTAATTTTTAGATTTATTTTATTTTATTTTTTAAATTATAACTATTTGTGTTGCATGAGTTTTAAAGGTATTTGAATAATTATTAGTATGAATTGAATAAATACATGATATATCATAATTGCATTAATTTTTAATTATAATTGTTATTATAATAATGCAAGAATCTTAAATATATATATATATATATATATATATATTAATATTTATAAAATGTAAATCCTAATTTCATAAAAATTGGTGTCAAATACCATTAAACTAAACTAAATAATAATAATAATATATTGTGTTATATTCATTTATGCTGTTTTTTTAGACAAAATTTTCAATAATAATTAATTAGTTAGATAAAATTTTACTTGAGTAGGGTTTTCTTTTTAAAATTCTAGTTCTATTCAAATCTCAAAAACTATAGGAAGGGACCGAGGAATTTCAAGCAAAGATCGTGAAAAGGCATACAGGTTTATAACTAACATGACAAATAATAAAATACAATTAAAAGCTGAGTTCTGTTTCACACAAAGTCACCGTCTTGTAGCACAGACGAGAAGAAATATTGCAACTAATCTCCAGTCCATACTTGATTTTATTATGTTTACATTCAATAGGTTGAAACCTCGTATAGTGGACACAACTAATATAAACTCTATTACTCAAATATATAGTGGATATTAAAAAAAAGAAATCACATATAAGCACTATAGTGACTAAGAAACTTCAAATCCATTTAACATCACATCCATATAAATCAATTATAGATATTAATTTTGAAGGTAAATTATTTAGTTGAAAATTTTAATATTTAATATTAAATAATTTAGTTGAGAGAAAATAAAGAAATTAATACAGTCTAAGTATATTTGATTTTCTAATTTGAAAAATGAGATTACATATATTTTAAAATTTTAATTTTATTAAAATATTAAATAAATTACAAACTAACTATTATTAAGAAAATCTTGTTAAAATACTACTACTAACAAACTCTTTAAAAAATCTTTAAATTAAAAAAAAATCCGATATATAGATCTTTTTATTATTCAAAAAATTTCTAAAAATTATCAACTTTCTTTTAAGTTTACCAATATATATATATGTATATATTATAATTAAGTTTACATGTACAAATTTTAAATATCTAGTAAAAATAATTCAATTACACTTGTTATGATTATTAAAATTTTTTTTTTTTAAGTTTTTCAAAAACAAAAAATTAATATATGGCCGATTCTTTAACCTCAACCTCATCTTCTAAAAAAAAATTAACTAAAATGGTACAATGCCTGATTAAGAATCATGAGAGTTGTAATCAATGAGCATCTAAGAAATAAAAGACCTTACTATTTTTTAAGGTCCATAGAAGCAAGCATCTCAAAAGATGATTGTAACGGCGGTCATGAAGGCACGCTTCATAATGTTTATACAGAATGGTTTTGTCATCATAAGGCAACCCTGGCAGAAGATTGCAGTAAAGCTCCCTAAAATATTAGAACTGGACACTACAAATGGACTTCCTTATACTCTGCCATAAAAAATTGGTGCTTGATGCCCTCGGATACTTTACTCTGATTGTGTTCGTAGAGCTTAGACGACAAAGAAGAAGCATTCCATTTTTCGCTTCAAATTCCATTAAACCTGTTAATTAGTAATCTAGCCACCATCTTTCAACTACCATATTAAAGAAGATGGAATTACAATAGGTTCTAATTGCATGACTGTAATCATATTTTGCAGCAAAAACATTAAAATTACCAAATATGTTATGTTTTGCCCACGAATAGATTAATGAAAATAACAATTAGTAGTAATGTGATGAGAACAATAAGCCGGTGTACCATCAGAAGTATTATGAACAAAAGCTTCCCAAAACATTTGCGATATTCGGGCAATCTTACCTGCAAACTCAAAGTCTGGAAAAAAAAAAAGAAAAAAAAAAACTCAACTCAGAGGGCTGGAAATGTAGATTTGACAAAGTTATTGCCTAGATGTAGATTTGGAAAAACTCAATATTTGAAGAAGCAGTTACATTGTACCCTACACTTTGATTGCGTACTTCCTTTCGGCTTCAGAGATGTCGGCGACAAAACAATTCGATTTAATAGAAGTCTAGAAAAAATGTAACCCCAAGTTATGGATTGAGCAATTAGCATCATTACATAACAAATCAAGCAAAATGCTTCAAACAACTTGTCACATTACTCACAGTTGATGGCTATATAAAAGCTAATTTCATCTGAGAAATCATAGTACATATTAGTATGAGAATTGTCTTCATCAAGATATGAAATAGAAGAGAAGCTTTAATGGATAAGGGCGAATGCAGATCATTCTTCGAAACTTAATATCACCCTTAAATACTATACCCAATTTCATACCAATAGGTAAAGAGTGAAAGACCAAAATTTAAAGAACTTATTGCTCCCAAAGAGAGGGATGTGCCTAGGTGTAACGAAAAAGGTTAGTTTATTGTGATCTTGGTAGTCATGAGTTCAAATTCCCCCCCCCCTCACAAAAAAAAAAAAAAGATAAGAATGTATATACCAAACCCTTTTCCAGACTCTATGTGAAGTTTTGTATACTGGGATGTCCTTTTTTGATTGTTCCCAAGAATAAGAACCATCATAATGGGGACTGAAGGTAGAGAAAAAAATCAAAGCATTGATGTAGGAGTATGTAAAAGGAAGCATTAAAGAGAAGCAAGGGATTGTAGAATTTGGAGTTGGTCTTGGCAAACAACAGTTGACGGAGATAATTATAAAGGGCTAGGAGAGAATTAGAGACAACTTAAACGGAAAGAAAGAAAGGAAAAAAAAAAAAACAGATTGCAGTTAAGAAGAAGAAGAAGAAAAATTGGATGAAGAGAGGAGAAGACTTTCATTAAGAGAGAAAATGCAGATAAGCATTCAGCTTCAATGACGAACTTCGGCTCACTCCACTTGTCTGTATATTAGCTGGTAGAGGCTTTAGGAACATCAATTGCTACCACTGGATATTAACAAAATTACAAAGAAACGTAAAAACTGGAGAAGGAATCCCATGCACAGCCTATCTTTCTTCTTCATGCAACTGTCTTCTTATTTATTAGGCTTTCGTACTAGGCCTACAATGCCGAATGGATCTTAACAACTCTCCCTCCTTACATAATCCTTATCCTCAAGGATGGAAGGGATATAACACTGGCAACTGTTATTGAATAAGAGATACATCCTCCCAATTAGCCTCTTCTAGAGTCATATTCGCCCATTGAACCAAAACTTAAGCGACTGCAACATTTTTCCTTTTAACTACGCAACGCTGGAGGATTGCCGAGGGCTTTACCTTAAACTGACCCCCTCCTCCCACCAACAACAGTTACTATGAAACCTTACCTAAAGACCAACTGACTCCTTAAGAAGAAATACGTGAAAGACTCAGTGAATTTCACTGCCAAATGGAAGCTGAAGCTTGTAGGATACTATCCCCATCTTTTCAATGACTTGGAAAGGCCTATAAAATTTAAAGGCCAGCTTAACGCTAGAGTGCACTACCACAGTTGTCAGCTTATAAACTTAAGGAACACCCAATCACTTGTTGGGAGTGTTGTAGTTACTCCTTCAAGAGAGTACACAACACCTGCCTTTCTTGTAGGAACTCTACCAAAGATGCCACCTTGGTACTAGAGGTTGGCAAGATTGCCAATTGCAGAGGCAGAGTCCCATATTAAGCCTCATAGAGGGTCATGTTGATAGTAGTAGAATAGGTGGTATTTGTAACTCCATTCTGCTAATGGCAACCATTTGTACCACTATTGAGGGTGCATAAAACACATGTAGCATAAATAGCTCTCCACACAATGATTCAATCATTTTGTCTACCTTTGTTGCCCACTTAGTTGCATTTCTTGCATTTTAAGATGTCTAACTCAAAGCTGTGATTATAATTTGTCTTGTCCTATCTTGTGACCACTTTATTAGATCAAGAACTACTTCGTCATTAACATAGCTATTAATAACGTCCTCCATCCACTATGGTTCCCCGGAACTGATAGCATAACATTGCCCTTACAGTTGCCTCAACAAAGCATGAGCTTCTTTGTTATTAAAGCCCTTCTTGTAATGTATAACATAATCCAAACCTAACAGCTTTCTAATTCCCTTTTGTTGCACATATGTGTGAAGTATTTTTTGCAAGAGATGTTTAATACTCTCGTGGTCTGTTTTTACAATGGAGCCTTGTACCTTGAGATAGTGGTGCCATTTCGTTACGACCATTATAATTGCCAAAAACACATTTTCATAGATAGTCCTCAGTTTCTAGAATTAAAGGGCTTACTTAGATACATTAGTGAATGCTCATCCTCCATAAGTATTACTCCTATCTCTGCATTGCAAGCATTAGTTTCCAGTATAACAGCTTTGTTAAAATTCAGAAGAGCTAAAACAGTGGTCTTTCACATGGCTTTTTCACTTGCTCAAATGTTGTCTGTGCCTCTTGACTCTAGAGGAAACTATCCTTGAGCAAAAGTGTTTTTAAGTACCTTGCTCAAAATCCCATAATTTCGAATGAATTTATTGTAATAACTTGTCAAATCCAAAAAACCCCACAAACTTTTACAGAGATGGGCACTAGCCAATTGCACTTGCCCTTGATCTTTGAAGGTTCAATAGATGCCCCTTCAAAATAAATAATATGTCCCATATGCTCAATTTGACTTTGACTAAAAGAGCACTTTGATAGCTTTGCAAACAAGTAATAAGGAGCAAGACTTGTCGTAGATGGTCAATACGCTCTTGTAAAGTGGGACGATAAACCAATAAATTGTCAAAGAATACGAGTACATATTTTGGAAGCGAGGGGGCACAGATATGATTCATAAGTTTGAACAGTATTACCTTGAATTTGTAATGTCTCTTGCGTGTATGAAATGTCATTTTAGCTATATTTCTCTTTTATACGAATCTGATGGTATCTTGCGTAGAAATCTAGCTTTAGAGAAAAAAATTTGAACCCTTTAATTCATCCAAGAAGGTCATCAATGATAGGAATAAAAAACGTGTCTTTGATTGTAATTGCGTTCAAATGTTGGTAATTCACTCAAAATCACCGTAAGTTGTCCTTCTTTACCAAACAAAACTAGAGATGCGAATGCCTCGTACTATTATGAATAAGCTCTGCATTCAGCATTTTCTGGACCCATTTCTCAATTATTTTCTTGAGGTAGTGAGGTTAGTGGTATGGTCGAATATTCATCAGTCAAGCTCTTGGTACCAGAGATATCTTCTCATCTTGCACTCTAGAAGATGGAAGTGACCATGGTTCCTCGAACATGTCATTGAAGTCCTAAAGGATCACTTTCGGAGCTTGTGAACAATTGGGCTGTTGGGGAAAACAACACCAAAGCACACAAGTGGACCTACATGTCCCTTGTTTTTTCTTTTTTGAAAAACTTAGAGAGTAGCTTTTTAGAGACTGCACTTAGGCTTGGGTTTTTAGGCTTGCTCGATTAATGCAATTTTCTGTCTATCCCTCGTAATAAGAGAGTTTCATAGTCTTAAAATCCAATGTTAGTGGGCTGTAAATTCGGAGTCAGTCCACTCCCAACACGATATTGCATGGCCCTAGTGGAATCAATCACATTTCCATTGTGAATGAATGACCTTGCATTTTTCCAAGCAAACGCAAGACACCTTGCTGAACACGACAGTTTTTGTTCGTTGAACATCGTGACAACCTCCATTAGTTGCTTAAACGAAGCTTGCATTTCTGCACGAAAAGTCTCTAAGGTTTGTAGTTGTGCCGGAATCGATTCTAGCGGCTGCAACTTCTAATAAGGATTTCGTATAAAAAGTAATTAAAGAACAAAGGCATAATCTATTCAAGATTCACCATACAAATTTGCACATGGAAATCAAAAAATTAGGCATCAAGAACAGGAATTACCATATTCTCGGTGTGTTCGACTCATAGTATAAATTTGCTCTACATATGGGTTGTTATATTCTAGTCATTTTTCTTTCTTGTCGCTGCTTCTACAAAGCTTCAGGCTTCCTCGGCTTGGAATTCTTTGGATGGTCGAGACAGCTAAGTATTGCAAATATCCAGTACTTGCTTCAAAATTTCAAGAAAATTCCAAAATTAATTTTCAGTGGCTTGACTAACCTCTCAGTGTTAGTTGTAGAAATTTATTAAACTTGTTAGTACTGGGCCCCTTTCGAAGTCCCTTCAAAACAAATGTCTGGTCAAATTGATGTCTAAATTCCTTTACACGTGAGTGGAGACATCAATGAGAGAAATCTTCAACATACAAAATAAGATTCGTGTAAAAATCATAAAATTTTATGGAAATAAGAACCAACAACAGACCAACTTGGGAGCAATCCTTTTAATCTGTACATCAAATTGAGCTCTTAAAACAAATCAATAAAGCTTCTTCTTATACAGTATCAAATTCTTCAGCTGGCTTCACGCATAAAGCCAATCTCAAGTTTGTATGCTGTTAGCGCTAATCTGCTCTTGATAAAATCTTCAGAAGTAGAAGAGAAGCAGGCCACTTGTTGGAAAAATCATTCAATGTATTTATTTATAAAAATAAATAGGTAGATATAAGTATTGGGAGATAAAATGTGAGATCCCTTAATATTAGAAAGTGTGACAACTCAGAATATTTGCACTTACCACAATACTCAAGTGTATTAGAGTAAAACTTGTGCCTTACACGAATTTTAGAATACTGTTGAGAAGCTCTAACATGATTTTCAGTACAACGAATGTGTATACAATCTCAAATTAATGCGTTTAGTTGACTTGTTAGGACCTTGGTCAGTCAGATTTTATTTTCCAATGGAATTCATGTTTTCTTTGATTTTTCAATTTTTTAGCTTAGGTTATGTGGAATTATAATAACATATAATTGCAATTAATAAGGCTGAAAAAAACAAAAAAGATCATAGAAGTAGGACATGTGAAATGATAATAAGATTCAACAATACGCAGATTGCATAGGAATAACAAAATATTGCGAAAACATAAAAAAAAAAAAAAAAGATTCACACTTATTCCAAAAGTAAATTTAGATGTTAACGATGAAGATGCTAATGCAAAAAGCCACGTAGCTGGCAGCAGAGAATGATAAGGTGAGGAAAATCAATCCTATATAAACAATTATTTAGGGCAACAATAAATTTCACAAACAGAAGAGTGAGGAAAATCCTCCGCCCATTGTATTGCAACTCATAAAAGGGATACGGTGATAGAGACAGACCACCACTGCCTTTAGCACAAATCATTGTTCATATCCTATCAAGTTCTGCCACTCCTAAAGCAACATGTAAGAAGAAATTTCAGCATTTCTTAGCGTCAGAGCAGAAGCTACAATAATTCTTACCAAAGCTATGTTAGAGTAGTTTCAAAAGGAAATAAGAGAAAGTTAGGGTACAAGTCCCACATAAAAATGAAACAAAAGTCTTAAATGGGTAATAAGCAAAGACACATATGATGTGTCTGGACACACCAAGGGGAAAGATTGTCTGGTATCATGTGTAACAGATGATTTCATAAATTAATTATATTTTTAATTAATCGAAGTTTTGAAAATAATCATACATAGTTTATTATGTCCAAATACAGTTAAAATTAATTGTAACTCTTATAACAAGTGTGTAATTGTTTCTACTTAATAAAAGTTGTGGCCAATCCCTTCTGGTTATTACAAAAGTATCCTTAAAAAATTCAAATAGTATAAACAATTTGATAAGTACAGAAGTTTTCAAGAATGTTTTATTTGTAAATTACAATTAAATATATTTTATTTTATTATTTGAATAAATTCCTTTAACCTTATAGATTAATGAATATAAATTTTATCTTAAAAATAGTGATATTTGATATATAATTTGAAGTAAGTTTACAACTTTCAGATTTACAATTTTCGGTTCTAACAGGCCAACGTTCCTTCCTTTCCCTGCTCGCCTTGTTCTCTGCTGTCTTGGCTTCAAACAGATCAGACAAAGTCCTTTCTCTTCATTTCTCAGCCTTTGACTCGTGAATCTCTCCGTAATAACTCGCTTGTTCTTAGAGACATTATCTTTCACATTCATGTATATGTCATGGTGGTGCCTAAAAATATAAATAACGACGAAAGAATGACACGCGAAGCAAAAAGAAACAAAAGGAAAAAAAAAAGAAAGCCGTGGTTTTCTTAAAAATCAAAGTTGAACGATTATCAAAAAAGGCTTCCGGCATGGGGAATGGAGATATGGAAAAAGCATGTATCAGTTATGATGTGGGCCACATGGGAAAGTTTTGAAAAGTAACGTGCATGGCAAAAAAGACTGGGAATTTGGGTATTAATTGGGATTAATACTATGGGAAAATAAATTCTATCATTATTTGTCAAATAGGAAAGTTTGGGAACGGCGGATAGCTAGAATTCTATCGGAAAATGAAATTTATTATTAATTTTAAAATAAAAAAAAGGTTTTGTCAAAAAATCATTTTCTATCCCTAAAATTAAGCAAGATTCTCTTATCAATAATTATTTAATTAGAATTAAGAGACAACTTCCTCTCAAATTTCTCGACGTGATGTTGAGTAGAATTGTGTGTTGCACGTGTTTAAGGGATTTTCTTTTTAAGTTGTACTAACATAAATTCAGTTAGATGCTGAGACAAAGACTAACTGATGTACTTGGGCGAAACAACGGAATACGACAAATGGAGTTAGAGTGGGGACACATTCAAGGATGTTATGCGGGGTTGCAGAGCTAGGGAAAATCATATTCTTTGCGTCCTTGTGGTACCTCGTGGGATATATATATATATCATAAGAAAGTACATGTAAAGGAAAATTATATTGTTTTTTGGTACCTCGTGGGATGTCATCCATGAATCTGAAAATTATTTTTGAGGCTGTCATGATCCAAGGTTCACTCAATTACAAAACAAAGATGTCCTTAGCTACGTTGCCCCGCACCAAAAAGGATATTATTGCTAGCATTCCTTAGCCCGAAGTACGTAATGCAATGGGGAAATGTATGCCTTCGTCATTGGTGAGTGTTTTGATAATCTAATCGGTAAGAGAGATAAGAAGCTGAAAAATGAACATTAAAACAAAAAACCAAACGACTTGCTTGTTTTGAACATGTTTGAGTGCCTAAGCGAATTTCACTGCCTACCAGTCAAAATTACCCCCCCAATTGCCCCTCACATGTATCCAAAACAAATTGAATCTGAAAATAGAAATTTATTTTGAAGAGGAAAGCGAGAAGAATTACAAAACGCGTAACCCAAGAACAAACCTGATGAAGAAGAAAGGAGGAGGGGCTGAGGAGTAAAGGTGGTGGCACAGATGAAGAGACAGAGAAAGGGGTGTTTGCGAGAGAGAAACAGCTTGAGGTGGAGTGATAAACCTCTTTATCTGGAGATGCATACATAGGGAAGGATCGTGTGAGAGAGATTTAGGAAAGGGTGATAAGTCTCTTTATGTCCATCCAGAAAGTATCAAAATAGAGTTGGTGGGCCATCGTGTTCAATTGGGATTGAGAGAGTGGGAGTAGAGATGATTAGCAGCAAATTAAGCATTTTAATAGGATAAATTTGTTATAAATTCTTATATGGATAAAGGCTCATGACTAGAAGATCAGATCAGAGTGTGAGTTTTATTTAATAAAAATTATATTTAAATTTTTCTTGAAATTTTAGTTTTTTTTTTTCTAACATTAATAGACATATAATGAAAACAATAACATGTATAACTAAAAACAAAAAGAGCATGCAACCTAATATCATTAGATGTTTTTATAATTTATTGTACGTTCTGCTGCTTCTTGTATCTTTTATTATTGTAGTTGCAAATTTATTGATTTTTGACTGAGAAATTAAAATTTTCAAAAACAAAGAAAAATGAAAAAAAAAAAAAAAAAATAAAAAAAAAAATATATATATATATTTATATATTTATATATTTTATGTGATAGAGCACTTCTCATAAATAATTTATATATTGCATTCCGAAAATAAAGTGTTTGTGGAAATCAGCAAATTTGTCTCTCATAATTAAGGAGGAATAATGTGGGTTTTTCTCACTTAATCCGATACCTATGTTCTAATACTTAATACTTATATGCATATAAATATAGAAGTCATTGTTAGTGATCACGGTCAAAATGTTACCTTTTATAACTATCCATCTGAACTGACGAAATTGCATTGCCTTGTAGCTTTGGTAGAGCCCTAGGTATTGGATCCAGCTTTCTTAATACAACTGAGCTAATTTTTACTTTTCGACATCTCTGTCGGATTCTTCCATCTAGAGAAAATCTTATTTTAATCTCGTTTGATTCAGAAGTGGACCTCCATGTCTAAAACCGGGTGAGTTCTGCCACAAATGAGCGAGGGGGGGAGCGGCGGCAGAACACCGTGAATGCGTGTTAGAAATAAAGAGAATATCAGCTAAGAAAGAAAACTAAGAGAAGAAGACAGAAATCTTTCGGGAAATGCAAATCCATCAATAAAACACAATATCGAGGGATTTTCCATTTCAGTCAAATAACACGGTAAAACACATCCCATAACCAAAGCCCCCAGCAGTTCTAGTCTATTACATTTCCACGCATCTAAATCACTCCACTGGATTCAAAACATACACTGCTGATATCATCAGGTTTACCCATTTTTCTTCTCTTCAACAACCAATTGCAGATAGCCCTACAAAATACCGGGGCTACAAGCAAATGCTCACCGGTACTTTAATAGACTTGCTTGGCATGGTACAGATGTATACATAGGATCCAAAGGAAACCACATTGTAATATTTTCTTGGCTTATATTTACATACAGTTTTAACCAAAGACAGGGATCCCATCAATAACCTAGTATATCCTGACTTCCAGTCAGTTGATGGCAAGAATTGTGGGCATCAATGGTTTCTCTCTTGAGCAGAACCTGGTGAAGGGACCCTCCTGGTAAAACCTGTGGTCTTATCTACGTAATGATGATATCCTTTTTCCTTTCTTTCCCCCTATTGCAAGCTGGCCTTTGTCTAGGATCAACATTCCTTCAATCACATCCAAGAATTAATTACATCAGCATCTGCATTGTTGGCATAGACTTCAAAATTTTCTTCCTTTGTTTCCCCGAAGGATAATAGGGCAAACTTTGTTCATACACGAGCATATGTTTAGCAAAAAGAAACAGCTTCCAGGATGCCGCAATTGCATGTTCCAAAATTCACATGACCGAGCATTTCACTGCAGGATGATGACAGCAACTCAACAAAAGCCTAAGCAAGAGAGCAGACACAACATTCAGCAATTTTGGAAATCTGTGCAGAAGTGCAGGAGAAGATTCAACCATGATGTCAAATGCTTTCAACTCCTTCCACCATCACATTACAGAATCTCCTCCTGTTCACCCTAAAGAATGCTTGTCTTTACATGTTGCACTAGACACGGATTACTGCTGTTGACTCCAAATGAGAATCTCAACAAGGAAAACATGCTATAAATTTTTGCAATCTCTTTGGACCAACAGTCTCTTATATTTATCCAATTAGCTTCATTTTCGCTATTAGTATAGCATGGGAAAAAGAGATGAAAACCAAGGAAAAAAGGACGTGCTTGAGATGTGCAGGTAGCTTAAAATTGAAAACAACAATTGAAACCATCACATACTTACCATTTAAAACACTAAGAATCAGAACTGGACTTTTGAACCCAGACCTGCTTCTGCAAATCCCATGAATACAACATCAAATAACCAGTAATCTGGAACTATAATCACCACAAGAACCATAAACACAGAGGTGTACAAAAACAGGGTGAAAATATGACATAAAAAAGATAAAGAAAATCACCTCATGGGAAACATAACCAGAAGCACCACCTCTTCTTGAAGGCTTCCCCTCAACCGATGGACCATCGACATCCCTTGCACCATAAGACGGTCCCTGACGACCAAAATGCTTATGTGATCCTGAGTACAATCAAGCAACCAAGTGGTCACATGCAAGTAATATTGATGGATCATAATGGACTATAAAAGTGAACAAGCTATATTCACATAGGCAAATCAAAAACTAACTGTTATCTAGAGAAGAGTGACTACTAAGTCCACTTCCAAGAGATTTGACTTCTGCACTCCTTGAAGAATGACTATTGTCTGCACAGTTTCCTAGATGATAGAAGAAGAATGAAAACAAATTGTTCAAGCACAGAATATCTTGTGCATGAACTTATGGCGAAGCTTGTTTCTGGAAGAGAAAGAATAGCTTGCAAACATTGACTTCCAATATTTTGAAGGTGAGTTCGATGTCATTTGAACATGTTGAAGCAATGGCTGAGATCTATGACACCCTCAACTTCACTAACTCCAAAACAAATAATAATAATAATAGTGTACCATGTAAAGAATCTACCCGACTGTGTTGATTGAGATGTAGATAAGGAAAGGGACTCATCACTTGCATAAGATCCATCTGACCGACGAAGAGGAGCCCATATAACACGATCAGGTTTATCCTTATTTCTTGCATGCTTTTCCTGTTTCTCACTCAAAGATGCATGCAAATCATTGTCAACAACCTTGTCATCTGGAGCTCCATGTGCATCCTTCAAAATCAATGGCACATTTGGTGGCCGAGGAGGACGTTTGTCCTTCTCTAAATTTGAGGTCTGGATTTGTTGTTCAGACAGGGTAGCAGAATGTTGATACAAATCCTTGTTTAGCAGTATGCTTCTGATTATTCTTCCACTGGCTTCACGGCACTGACTCTGCTTGAGAGCAGTTGAGCTAGTAACAGGCTTATCAGTGGGTGATATATTCTGTTGCTGTGAGACAATGTCAGAGACCTGCAAGAAATAATCTGCAATATTAGTTTTTAAAGCTCTGTATTTAGAAGTTAGAAGCTAACGTTGTCATGGAAATGAACTACTTCACATGCCTTAAACATACTGTAGTAAAAGAATAGTTTGGAACACTGCAGACAATCGGGTGGTCCATGTGCTAAAATCTTCATTTTAGATTATAATCTAAATTTCTGACGTATGAACCAAAAAGGTGACATCCAACAATTGGCATTGTGATTCCTGATTTCTTGATTATATATTTTGACACGTAAATAATCATAGAGGACAGAATTTAAATCATACTAAAAATGGAATTTGAGATCAACCACCATAGGCAGTGGAAATTATAATATCAATCAACAAGAAAGTCCATTTCTTTCTACAAATTTGTCAATTAGCAATGACGATGGAGGCAACAACCTAGGGAGTGGCATTTCCTGCAACCACAACAAATGATGGTGTTAGAGTTTATATATGATCTATTCTTCGGCCTCATACAACAGCTTAAGCTTTTGGTTTAACAGTTTCTTGACATAATATGGCTTTCATGACTAGGAGATCATAAATTCCAATTATTCTGCCCTTACATTGAATTATGAGTTAATTGTGAATTTCTAAGGCCCAAGAGAGTCTTGTTTGTTCACGCTTCCAACCTAAATGAGCTGATTCTAGTCCAAGTGAGCTGGACTTCCGCATGAGGAGGTGTGCTAGAGTTAATATATGATTTACTTTCGAGTTTTACTTAACAGTTTAAACTTTTAGATGAAATGATTTCTTGACAGATGGAAGTATGATAGACCGATGATGGCAATAATGGCAGCAGCAGTGAAAAAGAAAAAGTGATCTCAATGACAGGAGCATCTGCACAATGTGCACAACAATTTTGGTGAGTAGTCTCTTTCAATTGTCTTAAAATGCAGAGTGGGCCAAAGATTCTGTGACACTCTGGACGTACAACACAAGAAGGCAAGTTCACTACATGACAACAATACAGCAAGTCAACTGGCAATCTGGATATTATGAAGACAGAAAGCTCACTGGCAGACCTGTACTTATGAATACAAGACAGTTCACAGGAAAAACACAAATCAAGAATGATCAAATAAACATGGACACAGTGATGCTGCATTCAAACACCAACTCCAATTACTGTGTAACTTTCACTCTTTTGCTTTGCATTTCTCTGAGGTCACCAAGTATAAGAGTGGCATTGAGAGCATAGCCATTGAGCTGCCATGAAAAGTAAAGGACAGATGGAAAACTTACTGGTAAAAGTTCTTTCTCTTTTCTTTTCAGAAGCAGGATTTTTTTCTTCCCGGCATCATTAAATCCAGCAACTCCTAAAAATTAAAAATAAAAATAAAACAATGACTATTGTTAATAATGGCAACTTCAAAGATGCATAAAATAAAACAATATCCAACATATAATAGAGCCATAAATGCAAGTGAAGCACAAATATTCCAATAGAGAGCCTACTTCTATATGGTTCATTTCCCTCCTACTTACTGCAAGAACAAGGGTGTTTGATATATAGAAAGTGAAATAAACAATTTACTTAAATCGCTACATATTTCAATAAACTCAGAGAATAAAACAAAATCCCCTTATAAAGTTGGAGGGACGTCAAAGACTACCTAATTTTGTGGAATTAACATAAGTATAAAGCTCTATCAAAACTCAAGTTCAATGCAACAAGTGCCCCAAATCTAGAACCTTGAAAATGGAAATCTTCAAAAATCTTAAATCATTGTGAGAAAACTAATTTGCATGGAACTTTTCCTCCAATTCCAACACAAAATTCAATTTCCAATGTAATGTAACTCCACAATAGAGGTTCCACCTTTAATGAACTGGGAGCACCCATCACTCATTAGATAGGGAAAGGAATGAAATTGGGTTAACTGAGGATAATAATAGTTAAAAGTTAATTGCATGTATTACAGTGATGTTCTGAAGTTTCTATGCATCAACTACCCAAAACAGGCCTGGGCAATAAGTTTTCTAATCCCCATGAAACGAGTCATGCAAAACATTGGTCATCTTGCTAGCACTGTGCAACAATACAGGGCCACAAACATAGTGAGAATAAAGGCTGCACCATCATAGAACACCAAACAGTTCACATTCAAATCATACCACTTTCATCTTTCAAAGTTTCTGATCCAATTGAAGAAGCTAAAGTAACAGTCTTTTCGGAAACCACTTGATCATCTTGGTTGGGAATGAGAATGTAGGATTTATCTTTTCTGCCAGCACTTTTTGTGGAGTCCCTCAAACAAAACTGCCCATCAGACAGGACAACATATTAATAATCCTCCAAATGTCACACAATTCACAACCAAAAACAGTTGCCTAGATCAGTGTATACAACCTAATTTGCAAATTAAAAGCCAGGCATATTTTTCATTAGTTACAGGCTAAAAGCAATAACACAATGTCCTAGCAATATAGCTACCTACGAATCTTCAAATAAATGAACTTGATTGCAGCCTTATTGACAAATAAATAGACAGTAATATAAAAAGTATCAATCATTGTGGGGTCCACAAACACACCTATACATATGTAAAATAATGAATACCATTCTCGCCGAAATCTTCTTCTTCTCAGAACCTCGTTTGAATAAGGATGAGCTGGGGCTTCCTCTTGTACTGGCCCTTCTGCTAATTTTACCATTGGACAGTATTCTCTGTTGTCAAAATCAATTATGGATTGTTGTAGATGGCAATCCATGCACAGAAATCAGACAACCTAGAAAATATTCAAAACTATACATATAAACCTTCCAGGTAAAACCATGAAACCAGTTTGCAGAAAAGAACCTTTTCTTTTGGGGTGAAATCAATTTCCAATACCCACAAGCAAGCACATTAAGTAAAACAAATCTTACTATACAACATAAATCTAGACTTCACATCACTTATGTTAATATATTATGGATTTTGAAACATGATCTATCCCCCTGCCACAGTTGCAATATATTTAATGCAAGATGATTAGCCATCAGTGACAAATTCTTATTTGACATTTCAAATGATTATATCTGTTGAATCAAAAGTAGTACACTGTTTAAAATTTCAATTATAGGACTGAGCATCAATTAATGTTGAGTATCTATATTAGGCAATATTTAAAAAAAAAATGAAAAATAATTCATAACTAATATTGTCCTCAATTTTACCCCACTTTGTTATACAGATGGATTTCATATACTACCATTTCTAGCAAAGCTTGTAAAACAGGATTGGACCCTAACCCAATCAAGGTTCAGATTTGCTAGGTCAGTGGTTGAACAAGTGGGTCAATTTTTTGTGTAAAGAAAAAACAAAATTAATATTTTTATATTCTATAAAATCAATTAAATAGTAATGAAATAAATTTTTATATGAGTAGCATTAATAAAATAATATCTTCTATATAATTTTTTCCAAGAAGAGAGACAAATTTTTTTGACAAAAACCTACAACTGGTCCAAAAGTCCGAGCCAATCCAAGTCAGAAGGATTTTCCCAGGTCATTGTTTTATTTGGTTATTTAACCAAGCCAAACTGAACCTATGGGCACTTAACAGATTTTCTGTTTTGACCATCCAGTCTGGTCCAGTTTAAAAAAAAACATATGATTTCTAGTGCTTTGTTGGAAGCTTTCATTACTAGCATGTGGACAAAATTTAGTTTGACTACAAAGAAGAGTACCAAAATGCCATCTGCAGCATAATCTAATCAACAACGAGAATAGGCTTACAACAGTAAGCAGTTGCATTGCTAGTGCAAAACCTTTAAAGGTACTATAGAACCAATTCAAGCTATTGCTCAAGAAATAGCAGGATTTGGCATGAGATTTCCTATAAAATCAAATTGGATTAGGGCTATTTCAAGGCAATATGTAGATTGAATAAGGTTTCTTCTTAAATGTAAAGAAAATCCAATTTAGGATTTCATAGCTTTTAATGGGAAGATAACTTGTCTGAATCCAACAAATTTATCCAAAAAAATTCAATTATTGTTGCCCACATCAAGCAAACAAGTAAATGCAGCATGGGAAAAAAAATGCTGAGTGAATCCATACAAAACTACTAAACCAAATTGATTCAATGAAGTTCTAAAACCAATCGACAGTATAGCTATGCATGTTAGAACACAAAAAGAAAAATGGGAAAATTTTTTCAACATCTGCCCACAAATTTGGAAATTCAAGCAATACCCTTGATTCAGTTTTAGCAGCTCTTTTCTGTCGGACAAAGTCCATTAGAGGTGTTACAATGGGAGCTTCTTTTGCAGTGCCTGTAAATATAAATGTGAATATATCAATATAGCAATTGTGATATCAAAATTGATTTCTAATCCACATGTATGGTAAGACATTTTTCTTTTCCTTTTTCTTTTTGTATTTGCCCAGGTCAGTATCAAATTGACTAACCAGATCTTTCTGCTTCTCTTCTCTCCAATTGTATCTCAGCACTGGGAAGATTCTCAGTAGGCTTTGCAATAAATTCAAGAAAATCCAAATACTCAGTATCTGCATATAACAAAAAAACTAGTTGAGATACATAAGATTGCATGCAACAAATATTCGGCTCAAGTTTGTATTAACAAATAAAACTAAGTACCCTTGTATATTGCGCCTTCACGACCATCATTCTTGGAGAGCTTTGGAACACGCTGTGAAGGAGCATACTCAACAACGGCTTTAAACTGAGTACCTGTAAAAGATAAGAAAAAATGAAAATTTTCAGATCTCATTTCAGATTCTGCAGGGCTCCTCAATCAAGTGGAGAAAGATTTATCATGATCAGCCCAAACCACTTTCATTGAAAATCAATAGCAGCTTACATAATTAACCAGACACCAGTAACCAAATAAAAAGAGCTTTACAAACCAATCCAAACTACATCATAGCTAAATGTAGGAAGAAACTAATATATTTTGCCATGAATGGTCATTACCCTTCTCATTCACAAACAGATGGTCATTAAACAACTCAGCAAACTCGATGACATCCTCTGGACTTTTGAAGTCAATGTAGGCTCTAGCATAAGATTGATGCTTCTGGCTGTGAAGTCAATTTGAGAAAAATGATAAGAGAATGTTCTTAAACTCATCTCCTTTAAGCAAGTGTACCATAGCATCTATCCTTCAACATTAGGAATGGAATACAAAGACTAGCAATACAAAAAGGGGTGAATTTGCCACAAGATTCTCATTCCTGCAACTTGAAGAAGCATACATACATAATTGGAACCACAATAAACAAGTAATCAAGCATTATTGAGATTTCTGAACCAATGAACATAACAGAACGACTAAACAGGAAAAAAAAAAGATGCCCCAGTAACTTAAAACTGAAATAAAGAATGCATTAAATTGAGAAACTACAATTGCATAAAAACCAGTATCTCACTATTCATCCATGATGCTCAAACAAGATGCAAATGCCAGTCAGCCACATGCGAAATGCTATGAATGATAAAATATCATTATTAACCTGGCATTCCTTTTTTTTTTTCCTTGTTAGAAAAAAATAAGATGAATCATAGGTGGAAGTACAACCAAACCCGGCAGTTCCCCCTTCCCCCCAGGTGCCTTTTACAACATACACAGCCCTTCCCTTTTTCCTGCTTTTTGATTTTGGTCTTGTTCCCATTTTTCTCATTAGATATGCATAAGTTTAATAAGTATGCTACTCAGGCATGTACTGTGTAGGCATTTCTCATTATCCTGCTTCCCTCTTCCACTAATTTGGATGGCTAATTTCTATTGATTTATGATTGAACATCCAAACCATTCCCTTATCTCCGACAACGGTCAGATGAATCTTGGATACCAATGCCCCTTTAACAACTCTTAGGCAAACATGCAGATCCCCTCACATATAAATCTTTCAAGACACACAAGCATTTATAACAAAATCAACGTGTGAATACAGCACACCCCCTCTCCACCCCCCTAAAAAAATACACCGATTTCCTCAATATCTAAACTGATTTTAGATCTCCAGGTTATCAACTTCTTTTTTTAAAGCCAACAATGCAGTACATATGCAACACAACAAAATAACCTGAAGCAAGCCCGCTATTGTTAATGTTAAAACAGCAAAAGCAAACCCCAAATAACAAGGAAAATACCTACACATGTACCAAGCTACGTGGGCAGATAAAATTTATAAACGTAAAGTCAACTGAATTAAACCCACATGAAATCAATCAGAAAGTCCCTCGGGAAAGAACCAAAAATACCTAGCACAATCCTAAATTAAAAAAGCCTTCCGATCGAGTGACAAACACCAAAAAAAAGGTACAACAAACACTCTTAACAAAACCAAGGGAACCGTAACCTGCTCTTGCCAGGACGGAATGACACCCAATTGTAGCGCCCAGCGAAGGCGGAGTCGATTTGCTCCATGACCATCAGCTGAGAAATCGTTGGCGGCAAGCGGCGCACCACAACCTTCCTTTTATCAGACTGACTCTTCATCCCCCAAATGCCCTAATAAAAAGAGAGTGCAATTCCGAACGAAACGAGCAAAAACCCTATAAAACCAAAAAATCGAAGAACCGCGAGTCTTCTATCAGTTATACACTAAAATTTTTTCCAAATTCGTCTGAAAAAACTGGGAAATCCCTGTGAGATCACGTCTTCTTCGCAAGGTATTTGGATCCATGGATAGGGATTTCGCGCCCTAATTTTGGACTTTGGTCCTAGCTCATAGCGATGTGTCACGGTTTTTTGCACTTGCGGACGAACAATACTTTAAACTGGGGAATCATCAATATATTGAATCTTCTAGATAAGACAATACTATAAATATTAAGCTAACATATTGAAATCAGTTATATAATAAATGCTAATAGATATATGTAGATAAGAAATTAAACAAATGTAATATCTACTATTAGATTAAAAAGACATTTAAAGATTATATAAAAAGGAATTCCCTACCTCTTATTGATAGCCCATATAATTTTTAAGTAGAATATACTTTAATTTCTAAAAATATTTTTATGAATTGAGTGTGAGAAGACTGCTAGTATACTCTCAAGCAGCTTTCTTAAAGATTGCAAGAGTAAGATATAATAAATTTATAGGCACATGACAGTTGATATTAGAGCAGATTTATTCCAAGTGCTATGACATAACCATGCTTTGATGAAATGCTTATTATGGATGATGACCGCAATAATCGTGCGAGGAAGGTCGATAGAGGTGCTACCAAGAGAAAGAAGAATCGTGCTATTTTAAATTCGAGGGATCCAATAAGAGACTTGACACATTATATTGTTCGTCATTGATGTCCAAAGTTCAATTGATGACCTGACCTAACCTAGTCCATTGAAGGTGTAGATGCCGAAAGAGAGGACCTTATGGTCGAGATGCATAAGCTTAGAGTCGGTATGGGAGAACTTCGAGGAGAGTTATTAGGGACTTTAAGGGCAGAACTTCATCAACAAGATAAGTCTTTTGAGACCATGATGGCGACTATGCGCGTGGAGATTGTGAAGCTCAAGGGAAAGCTCACAAAATCGGAGGTAACATGTGTGAATGGGGTGATCACTGTACAAAGACCACATACAAACGCACCCAAGCTAAAGGAGTTTAAGGATTCTCGGGTGGCCAAGGATGTGGACAACTTCTTATGATACATGGACTGGTACTTCCAAGCTATGAGGATCAATGATAGCCAATCATAGTAAATACTGCATCTATGTACTTAGCTGATAATACTTTGTTATGGTGGCATCATCTGTTAGATGATTGGTGTGGAAATCCTATCACAACTTGAGATAGTAGTTCCATTAAGGATAGGTTCGTCGAGGAGTTCCGATGATGGTCATAAGAAGGAACGTATTAATAAGTGCTACTTCTGTGATGGTCCACATATGACATGAGATTGCCCGAACAAGGTTAAGCTAGTTATCCTCTACCAAAAAGATGAGCCAAAAGAGGAGGCACGATTAGGTTCATTGGGAATCCTTAGTTCAATCAAGTCTAAAAAGGCAAAGGAGTCAAATGGACTTATGTTTGTAGATGTGAAGATCGGAGAAACCACAATGAGTGCGCTCATGGATACTAGGGCATCCGATCTCTTCATATTAGAAGAAGTTGCCAAGAAACTTAACCTTTGGGTTAAGAAATGAGCCGGGTGGCTAAAAACTGTCAACTCCCAAGAAGTCCCTATCGTTGGGGTTGTTAGCGACGTGGAGCTGTAGATTGGGCAATGAAGAAGCCAAAAGACCCTTGAGGTAATTCCTCTTAATGATTATGACTTTGTTATTGGGTTGAAATTTTTAGACAATATTCATGCGGTTATATTGCCCTTTGCCAAGTGTCTTTGTGTGCTGGACAAAAGGTGCCAATGCGTGATTCCAATTCATTATAAGTTGGATTGTGATCGAAAGATGATTTTGACAATGCAACTTAACAAGGGAGCGAAGAAGGGTAAGGTGACCATTTTAGCAACCTTGAAAATTGAGGACAACAAGGGCAAGGGAGCGAAGTCCTGATAGAAGTGAGTCAAGCCCTCAATTCATTCAAGAACGTAATGTCTCCTGAGTTGCCCAAGAAGCTTCCACCTCATAGAGAAGTGGATCATCAGATTGAATTGGTGCCTGATGCTTAATCGCCCGTCATGGTGTCATATCATATGACACCCCTTGAATTGGAAGAATTAAGGAAACAACTAAAGGAACTACTCAATATAGGGTACATTCAGCCATCTAAGGCTCTATTCGGTAAGCCTATCCTATTCTAAAAGAAGTATAATGGGTCACTTCATATATGCATAAATTACCAAGCGTTGAACAAATTAACCATTAAGAATAAGTACCCAATCCCACTCATTACGGATCTCTTCGATCAGCTTGGAGGAACATGGTGGTTCACCAAACTTGATTTTTGGTCAGGTTACTATCAAGTTTGGATTGTTGAAGGGGACAAGCCAAAGACAACATGTGTGATGCGTTATGGTTCGTGCGAGTTCCTCATCATGCCATTTAGTCTAACTAATGCTCTAGCCTCCTTTTGCACTCTTATGAACAAGGTATTACGCCCATTCTTAAATTAGTTTATAGTGGTTTATCTTAATGATATTGTGGTGTACAACCTGACACTCGAGGAGCACATTGAGTACCTTAGACAGGTAGTCCAAGTCTTGTGTGAGAATGACTTATACATCAAATGCGCGAAATGTGCCTTTGCCTAAAAGGAAGTGCCATTTTTGGGGCACATTGTTGAGGGAGAACAAGTACATATAGAGGTGGCGAAAATTCGAGCCATCGTTGAATGAGAGCCACTGACGAAAGTGATGGAGTTGAGATCACTCCTTGGCCTTACCAACTACTACTAGTGTTTTGTTTGGAACTACTCAAACATCACTGTGCCACTTATAGATGGATCAATGCCATGAGTTAAAGAAGGAGAAACTATGGAAATGGATGGATCAATGCCAAAAGGAGTTTGATCAGTTGAAGCAAGCCATGATCGAGGAGCTTGTGCTGGTATTGCTTGATCATACCAAACCTTTTGAGTTAGAGACTAATGTATCAAATTTTGCTATTGGTAGTGTTTTTATGTAGGAAAGACATCTAGTATATGAGTCACAGAAGTTGAATGATACCGAGTGACGGTATACCATTCAAGAGAAAGAAATGACTGCAGTGGTCCATTGCTTATAGATGTGGATGTATTATCTCTTGGGGTTTAAGTTTGTTGTAAGGACGGATAATGTGGCCATGAGTTATTTTCAAACCCAAAGGAAGTTGAGTTCGAAGCAAGCTTGGCGGCAAAATTTTCTAGCAGAATTTGACTATGTGATAGAGTACAAGTCGGGGAAGGCTAACTCCGTAGTTGATGCTCTTAGTTGGAAGATAAGGCTGGCAAATACAGTGAGTTGACCTAGCTATCCATGGTTCGACCACATCAAGGAAGGGCTAAAAAATGATTAGAAGGCTCAAGCCCTCATTGGATACGCACAAGAGGGAAATACTTGATAGTTTTGGTGTGAGGATGATCTTCTATAGGCAAAAGGGCAACGACTATATGTGTCACTCTACAGGAAGTTAAGGAAAGAAATGTTACGCAAGTGCCATGATTTGAAGTGGGTGGGTCATCTAGGGATCCACCATACCTTAGCCCTTGTGGAAGATCAATACTACTAGCCTTAAATGTGGGATGACGTTGAAACCTATATAAAGACTTGTCTTGTTTGCCAATAAGACAAACTTGAACAACATTTATTGCCAGGACTATTCGAGCCACTTCTTATCCCAACTCGTCTATAGGAGAGTGTTTCCATGGACTTCATAGTAAACTTGCCTAAGTTCAAAGGATGTCGGACTCTTATAGTCATGGTGGATAGATTCTCCAAGTATGCAACATTTGTGCCAGTAATAAAGGATTGCCCAATTAAGGAGGTAGCAAAGTTATTCATGAAGCACGTGGTCAAGTACTAGGGAGTCCCACAAATGATTGTAAGCGATCGTGACCCTCGATTCATAGGGCGTTTCTAGTCTGAATTGTTCAAACTACTGGGGTCAGAGTTGAATCTTTCTACAACCCTACACCCCCATATTGATAGTCAAACTGAGCGAGTTAATGCACTCTTGGAGATTTATCTTTCAGCACTACATGAGTATAATGCAGACAAATTGGGCAAAGTTGATTGACGTAACCCAATTCTCTTACAACTTGCAACGAAGTGAGTCTACTGACTAGAGTTCATTTGAGATTGTGAATGACCAACAACCATAAACTCCAAGTGTGGTTGCATTGGGCTATTAGAGGAATAACCCACCTACATATAAGTTTGCCGAGGATTGATAAGAACAAGTAAACTTTGGCAAGGGCGTGTCTATGTAAAGCTTTCAAATGCATGAAAAAGTGGGTCAACAAAAAGCAATGACATATAGAGTTCCAATGGGGGACTTGGTGTTAGCTAAACTACATGTCATTCTTCGATACAAGGATAAGCACAAGGGGCTCATTCGTTACTATAAAAGGCCATTTCAAGTGATACAATGGGTCGGGAAGGTTGCATACAAGCTGAAGCTACCACCAAAATTAAAGGTACATCTAGTTTTCCATATGAGTATGCTTAAACCTCACCATGTGGATGAGGGGGATCCAAATCGAGGGGAGTCACAGTGAGCACCACTTGGAGCAAAAACTTCATATGATCAAGAAGTTGAATCCATAATGGCAGATTAGGTCGTACGAAAGCGGTATTGTACGCTAAGGTGTGAATACTTTATCTAATGGAAGGGTCTTCTAGAAAGCAAAGCTAGTTGGGAACTTGTGAAACTCTTTGGTAGTTCAAAAAGGAGATTAACACTTACCATATTAAAGAAGCGACGATGGTGTCGCCTGATTAGGTGGGGGAGAATGTCATAATCCTTTGCACTTAAGGATGAACAATACGTTGAATGTAGACACCTCCTAGAGGAGGATAATACTATAAATGTAGAAGGCTCTTAGGGAAGGCAATACATTAGAACCAGCCATGTAATAAATATTGGTAAATGTATGTAGATAAGAAGTTGAAGGGATGTGATATCCATCATTAGATCAAAGAGGGATCTAACGGTGATCTAATGGTTGTAGTTTATCTAATACTTTAAAAAAAGGGGACTACCTACCCCTCATTTGGGACACACCCAATTTTCAAATGGAACATATTTATGAAGTTAATCTTCAAAAAGATTTTTGTGAGCTGAGTGTGAGAAGGCTACTTAGGGAGTATTCTCAAGGTTGTACGGGTAGGACATAATAAATCTATAGGCCTATGACACATGCAAGAGAAAAGCCAGAGAAAGAAAGAGTAATATCATGGTTGGTTGGTGATTGTTATTTTAACTTACTTTTTCAGTGAATTAAAATAATTTATAAAAAAATATTAATTATTTTTTTATATTTTATACTTTTTAATGTTTTGTGTTGAATTATTTTCTGATTAAAGAAGTAAATGAAAATAAAATTCTTATAGTTTTTGTATGTATAAATACGACTATAAACTTATTAATGATAAAAAAAAATAATAATGTGTTTACTTGCTTGTGTTAGATTATGCACTTAAAGATGTGTTTGTAGTTGAGGAGTACCAAATGGTTCATTTCAATATTATTTTTTTTATTTATCATATCTTTTTCCATTTTGAGGAATAAGGAAATGATTTCAAGAATACTTAACTACTCTTAAACCAAGCAACCTTTATAATATCTTAGTGAAATAAAGGCAATAAAGCTGAATGAGGCTTATTGATCAAATATTTGCTTCTTACAACAAAAAAGCATAGTTGGTTTTAATTGGTCAACTAATTTGTCACTCGGTTTCCTTTTTTATAAATATAAGATAATTTGATTTGTCAATCTCTTTGCAAAAAATCTTGATAGTTCTAAGATAGATTAAAGAGTATATGAGAGTTGTAAACTCCATAGGAGACATAATGCAATTTTGATAAAGAATCAACCTCTACCTAAACCTTTATGCACCTTATGTTCTATGTAAGTTAAATACAAGGATACCTTAGAGTTTCGCTACTAAAATTGAGCACCAACCAATCTGCTTAGCAAAATCTCTTAGTTACACACTTTTATTATTCCTTAGAACTTTTACCACACCTATTAGCCTTAGACTACCTTTTGAAGCCCCATTAGTGTTTACTTTAACCCAGTCTTATATTTATGGATGCCAACTTATATAAGATCCACTTTATCCATCTGTGGTACTTTAAAGATAAATCACATTAAGTCTCGTGCATTGAATTACTCCACTAATTTATGGAGAAAAGTGACAAAGTACTTAATATTCTATTTACTTAAAAAACCTTTTTATTTATCCATTTCCAAAGCCACTAGCAAATAGTGGCAAAAGTAACTGGCCAATCATTAATAAGCTCTCGTATTAAACCATCATAAAGGTTTTCCTATAATGACTAATGCAAGTCAAAACAAAAAGGTCAGATTATAACGAAAGGGGGTAAAAACTCATTCCAAAGAGCCAAAGATTTATTGTAGTCATACAAAAAGTGTAACATACTCTTTGTTGCATTGAAACAAACTAGACATGTGCTAACTATAGCAAGCCCTTGTCAACACCTTTTCATATTTGTTAGAATACATTTATGGGCCACTTGCCACATAAAGTAGCAGATCTTTTCAGGACCTTAATATGCTATAAATTCATGAGAGAAGAGGACCATGAGATATTTGCTTTTAGAGTCATAAGCATATGGAATATAGACTTAAATAGAGAAACACTTATTGAAGGCTAAGTCTTTTATAAGGATATTAAAGTTCCCAGTAACTGAATGTACAATATATGTTGCAAGGGAATTGTTCATCTCATTTGGGAAGAGTGGTTTCAAAAGGTCCCACTTATAACCTTTGTCTAATAAGCAATAATGCATGGGATGCTAAAGGTGTATCCAACATCTACTTGTCAACATAAATTTGACTATCCATTTTTCAAATGCCATTTCATGCCACTTTTTACTACAAGATTGATTCTTACTATACTATCTAAACTAGGGAAGCTACCCTTTTATGAGTGAGATACCTTGCGTGTTGCTTATTGTATTTGTCTTGCAAGATTTCATCCCATAAAGTATCTTGCTCTTAAAGGTGCCTTTAACCTAGTTTTGCCATTATAGCTTGGTTTGCTTTCTACATCTCTTTTATGCCTAAGCCTCCTTGTTCCTTTGGCCTATAAACTTTTTCCTAACTAATAAGGTGGATATGTTTCTTTTCTTCATAATTCCCTTAAAGGAAGGTTTGATTACACTTATCCAATTTATCATACAAGGTGATTGGAAGACAAGCACTTTGTATGGTATAAATAAGGGTCACAGATGACATAACCTTAATCAATATGGGTCTCCTTACAAATGAATGATGCTTTTTTTTCTAATTAGACAATTAATTTTAAACCTTACAAAAAAAATTCTTTATAGGTATTAACTATTACCTAACCATTTAACATTAACATTCCAAGGTATTTCCCTAAATCCTCTATTAATACAATACCTACTTTGTGACTAATAACATGTGCAAAATGTTTAGCAATATTTTGTGAAATATCATACGAGAATTTTAAAGGTTGAACTTCAAACCATATTCATTATAGAAGTTATCTAACATTTTCTTATAACCTTAATTGTTCAATAAAAGCTTTAGTCATTAACACATTATTTATAAAAAAAAGATGTAAGAGCCCATGCCCTCCTTTAGATATATCAGTTTCTAATAGCCATCCATAATAGCTTGTTGAATCATATGAGCAAAAAGTGCTTTATGCAAAGTATGAAAATATAAAGAGAGAGGGGATCCCCCATTTAAGCCCTTTGATAAGTGAAAAAGCCTAGTTTTCTTCCTATTCCCTAAGATAGTCATTTTATTTAAGCAAACATAATTCATAATAAGCTTAATCTAACTACTTGACATGACCAGCTTAATCAGTGTATTATGGACAAAGTCCAAGCTAATACGGTTATTGACTTTCTCTAAATCTAGCCTCACAATCATAACTTATTTTTTCCTTTCTCGCAATGCAAGAAATGTAACACTTCTTGTATGATAATGACATTATCTATTATTTATCTCCTTGGGATAACGCATGCCTACATTAGTGATATCTAATATTGTGAAAATTCTTTCAACTTATTTATAATAGTTTTTGTAATAATCTTATACAAGAATGTGCAAAGAGTTATAAAGCAAAACTCCAAGACTTTATGAACTATCAAAGAAAAAAATTATGTAAATCATAATTGGGAGAAATGATCTAAAATAAGGTGAATATTTTATTGAGAGAAAAAAGAGAGCTCTTTGCAATGGAAATGGAACCCAACTAGTCATTAGAGGAGGCAAACCTTTTTTTCATAGTAGTGAGAAGGTCAAATCTGCTAAACAAGGTAACAAGCCTTATGGGGAGCCTCCTATTATCACAACTTAGGCTACTCTATTATTTTAGCCACTGGATGCTTAACATAAAGTCTCATATAAGGATATCTTCTTTTTATCGAATCCCAACGAATCTCTCTCTAACGATTAGGATTCTAAAGGATTTCTTAGAGTTAAAGGAGGAGACCCCACACTTTGATGATGAGTTTGATCTAGGTACTTAAGATTGTTTAAAAATCCTTTTCTTGGCACAATAAGGGGAGAAAATGTTTCTCTACAAGCAACTTTAATAACTCTAAAACCCTCGTTGTAAGCTTTACTTAGTAGATTTGGGAAATAAATTTTTCTTACTTTGGTTTGGAAATGTAAAGGACTATTAGCTTGTTTTGCAAGAAGGGTTATGATTGGTGGCTAACCATTACCATATTATGAGAAAATGGACATTAAATTTTGATCATGATGTCACGAGGATTGGTAAGGTTGTTATGTGTGTTTGACTTTTGAAACTTTTAATTAAGTATTATAACGTACATGCTTTATGATGAATAGGTAATTAGTAGGATGCATGTTGAAGGTGGATAATACAATAGCCAAACTCTTTTCGAGCAATTACGCTTGCATTTGTGTTGAGGCTGATTTCACCTCATCACTTGTTACCCATTATAAAATTAGAGGAAGGGTTAGGATGATATAATATGAAGCATACATCAGGTTTGTTATTAATCCATTTAATATAGACATCAAATAAGAGGTTGTTTAGTCATTAAGAATTAAAATATGTTAGTGAATGATGTAGACCACAATGCCAAACTAAGGAAGTCAGAAACAAAGGGAGCTTATAATCACTAAATATTCATTAAAATATCAATAAGGAAGATAAGGTTGTAAAAAGGGAAGCAAGGGGATATTCTGGCCAAAAAAGGGATGATTGGTGTTAGAGAGTTAGGAGTGGTGCTATAATTTGTGGTACTATTTGAGGAATTTGATATACTAGTTGGCATAGAATTAGTGCCTGTTAAAGGCTATATTGTAGTAGCATTTATCATGCATGGTATGAGAGGTAAGATAGTCAATGAGAGAAGAATATATGTTAGGGAAGGAAAAAGGACAAATTGAGTAAAAGACAATGTTGTTATTATGGGTCAAACAAGTAGTATCACGAGTGCTAAGCTAGGTGTAATACAAATTTTGCTATTTGATAGTGCATGTAATAAGAAGAATATTTCTAAGGATTATAAACACATGATTGTCATAGGGTTATTAATCAAACAATCCTTAATAAAATACTCTTTAACTATTGAACCTAAACATATCCATGCCTAGGAGAAAAAATGTTTCAACAATTAAGGATGACCTAAGTACTGATATCATATCTACAGGTTCCACTTATACACATGTTTTAGATATGGACTAAGTGGATTGGCCTAAACATGTATCGAATTTAGTCCAAGTGAATTGCATGCTTGCTTAAGCTTATCCCCTTGAGCCCTCTAATCTATAATTTGACATAGATTATGAATTAAGTAATGACCAAAAACTTTGCATAAGTTCTATTATGATAGAGACCTTTATGCTAATATATTCCTAAGTGGATGGTAAGTTAGACAAACCCACCTTTTAACTTTGCATAACTTTGCTACCTTCTTGCTCTATGGAATAGTTGTTTTGCTTCTAATGAATATCATTATCTGGAATGTTTTTAGTGTCCTAAGTGAGGAATTTATGTGTGCCCTTCTACTATTAATTCAAGTTCACAAACCTACCGCAGTTGCTCTTATTAAACCATGACTTAGTGGCTTACATGTAGATTTTGTCATTTGCTTAATTGGTTTGTATTCAAGAGGAAGCTAGGGATTTAGTATTTGAATTTGGTTGTTATGGAATAGAGAAGACCTAGATATCAAGTTAGTATCCTATAATAAACAATTCCTTTATGTTTTAGTTGATGATAAAAAGAGTGAGCCTTAGTTTCTTATAATTATTTATGCCAACCCTATATCATATAGGAAGTGTACTATGACATAGAAATTAAAGGTGTTGGGTGCCTCTCTTTCCAAGCCTTATGTCATAGGGACATTACTTAAGTAGGCCCATTAAACATTATAAAATGCAAAGCTAGGTCATATTGAATATCTACAAGCTAGTGGCATTGCCCAACTCATTTGTTATCCAAGAAAAGACAAGGAAGGTCCTAGAAGCATATAAAAGTGCCTATGTCTAGGGACTTCTTACAAAGACCAATAAAGGCACTCATATAGAGACTTCTTAAAGGGATTGTCATAAATGCCTATTTAGAACATTCCATGTAAATATCTAGGTCATTAAATTATAACCACACATTAAGAAGATGGAAAAAGTATAAATAACCTCCTCCTATCATTTGTACAAGTAAGATTTGCTTAACTCAATAAAGCTCTCTTGTGCCCTCTACCTCTCTTGAACTTCTAACTTTCTTACTTGTCTCTTAATGCTTTAGGCTCATTCTCTTAAACTTTTTAAGACTTACTTAGTTTGTCTTCACTCATAAGATTGATTGAGTGTCGTGTAAGTTAGTATGATTGTGGTCTAACTCTATGACAGGTGGTATTAGAGTAATGGTTAAATCCTATATACAACCTAGTTGTTGGTGAAGCTATGAGCATGACAAGTAAAGAAGGAATTGTTGTGACCATGTTGGAGGAGCAATAAGTCAAACAATAAGTTCGTGGGCAAAAAAAGCAATGTGTTCAACCCAAGTGTAACAAATCTAAGGCCCCAACAAAAGAACCCATGGAGTCTTGTGTTGTTGGCTTGGAAAGGAGAATCACCGATGTGAGCTCCGTAGTGGGTGAACTCAGCGATCAAGTTAATAACTTGATCCATGAGAATGTCGAAATTAGAAGGGTTGCCAAATGCATGATTAAAGAGTTTAGTTGTTCCTTTGAGGGAGAACTATGCTCTTTTAACCAAGGGTTGTTTGACCTACAAAAGTTTGTTGAAAAAGAGATTCGCGACCTCTATAGGGACACGAAGTCACTTTATCAAAACAACCCTCTTTTGGTTAGTACAACTGCCACTACTAGTACTATCGCCATGTATGGCCTGAAGGCTCTTAAGTTTGCCATGTACAATGGCACCCGCAACATTATTGTAGTAAAGAACTTTTTTCTTTGGCCTTGAACAATACTTTAAGGCCATAAGAGTTGTCAATAACCTTATTAAGGTGGGCAACACCTCAAATTTCTTAAGGGATGTTGCCCAACTATGGTAGAGACAAAAACATTCTAAAAAGGTGAAAGACTTATGTGTCATCAACATTCGGGAGCAAACACTTAGGAACAATTCAAGGCTAAATTGTGCAAACATTT
The DNA here is from genome assembly GCA_020141445.1 of Bruguiera sexangula. NCBI lineage: Eukaryota > Viridiplantae > Streptophyta > Magnoliopsida > Malpighiales > Rhizophoraceae > Bruguiera > Bruguiera sexangula. Next base: position 7,254,723 of record JAHLGP010020640.1, on the reverse strand, counting down.
CATGCCTTACAATATTAAAAGCGAAGGTAGGGGAAAGTTACATCGCTTAAGGAAACTGTGTAGTATTTTTGACTATACTAAGGAATTTACTATTATACTTGAAACTGATTTGTCTGACAAAAACTTTCTCGTCCACTTCAAAGATGACTTGAAGGATTAAGTGAGAGTGGAGTTGGATAAGCATGATATGCTATCATTGCCACTGTTGAGACACTTATCGACTACTCTACCTATTTAAAGAGTAAAAATCCTAACTTTAACAAGAGTGGGGGAGAGAAGAAGGGGTAGAAAAAGGATACTGGTTGCAAGGAGGGTGAACACCAGAATTCCTCAAGTGGTTATCCTAAGCATGATAAAAACTTTTTGGGCAAGTGTAACATCGATAATCCCCTGAAACTTTGCTTTATTTGTGATGGACCACATTGGGTGAAGGACTACCTTAATCGAATGGAAATGAATGCCATGGTGACAGAATTTAACAAAGAAAAGTCTAAGGAAGAGCTCCAAGTTGACACAAGATCTATCTAATAATTAAGTAACCTTTTCAAACTTTTCTTTTTAACAGTCTCTAAGAAGAAAGGATTGTTGTACGCTGATATTGTCATCAATGACCAAAGTTGTGCAATGTTAGATATAAGAGCCACACACAACTTCATTGATATACAAGAGGTCAAGTGTTTAGACCTTAAACTCATAAAAGGAAGTGACACCATTAAAACATTTAATTAGAGGCAAAACCTATCCATGGCATAATGCAAGAGTAACCATCCTAATTAGAGATTGACATAGTAAGTTAGACCTCATTATTGTTCCTATAGATGACTTTAAAGTAGTGCTAGGTCTTGATTTCTTTTACAAAGCTCTACCCTTTCCCATTCTTGCCTTGAGTTCCCTTGCAATTCTTGATATTTGCAAGATCTAAGTGATTCCTTTGAAATGCATGAAGAAGTCAAAACCATCGATGATTTCTACCTTACAATTCAAACAGGGTCTTAAGATGAGTTAAAGCTATGTTACTACCATAAGGAAACTGAGCGATGGGGAAGACGTAGTAATACCTACTCTTTCATTGTCGTAATCCATTCAAACTATCCTTATGGAGTTTAAGGATGTGATGCCTTCAAAATTGCCTAAAAAGCTTCCTTTTAAATGAGATATGGATCATTACATTAAGTTGGAACTTGGTGCAAAACCCTTTACAAAGGGCCCTTATCGCATGACACCTCTAGAGCTTGCTGAATTGAGGAAGCAACTCCAAGGCTTGATAGACTTAAGTTACATACGACCCTCTAAAGTCCTTTTTGGTGCCCCAATCCTCTTTCAAAGGAAGAAAGACAAATTGTTGCAGATGTGTATAGATTATCGAGCCTTAAACAAGGTCACTATCAAGAACAAGTATCCAATTTCCTTAATAGTTGATCTTTTTGATCAATTGGGGAAGGCGAGGTATTTTACTAAGCTAAATTTGCAATCAAGTTACTACCTAGTTCGCATTGTATAGGGTGATGAACTAAAGATAACTTATGTGACGTGTTATCAAACTTTAGAGTTTCTAGTCATGCCTTTTGGTCTTACCAATGTGCCACCTACCTTTTGCACTCTCATAAATAAGGTATTATAGCATTTCCTTGACAAATTCATTGTGGTTTACTTGAATGACATTATGGTATACATTAACACTTTTAAGGAGTATGAAGAACACCTCAAACAAGTCTTTTAAGTTCTTTGCATAAACAAGTTCTATATTAAGAAGGATAAGTTCTCTTTTGCCAAGTAAGAGGTAGACTTTCTTGGCCACAAGATCAAGGATAGTAGGCTCATGATAGATCTAGTAAAGGTGCGAGCTATCCAAGAGTAAAACCACTAACTGAGGTCCTAGAATTACAATCTTTCCTCAAGCTAGTGAACTATTATCATTGATTCATAAAGGGGTATTATGTTATACCAATACTACTAACCGACTTGCTCAAGAAGAATAATACATGACATTGGCCAAAAGAATGCCAAGCTTCCTTTGATAGATTGAAACAAGCAATCTTCAAGGAAACTGTCATGGCACTACTAGATTATAAAAAACCTTTTAAAGTCCATACGAACACATCTGACTTTACCATTAGAGGTGTCTTGATGTGGGAGTCTTGATGTAAGATAGACACCCCATTACTTACAAAAATTGCAAGCTAAATAATATGGAAAGGCGGTACACCATCCAAGATAAGGAGATGACTGTTATAATCCATTACTTGTGCACTTAGAGATATTATTTGCTTGGAAGTAAGTTTATGATAATGACTGACAATATTTCCATGAGCTACTTCCAAACACAGAAGAAGCTCAGTCCCAATAAAGTTTGTTGGCAAGACTTCTCGGCCTAGTTCGATTATACATTATAGTATAAGCTGGGCCAAACCAATGTTGTTATTGATGCATTTAGTCGAAAGACAGAACTAGTTACCTCATCCATTAGCATGCATAAGAGCAACTTCCATAAGCAAATCAAGGAAGGCACAATGCAAGACAATTTGACCAAGAATTTATTGAAGTTGGCTAGTGAAGGGAAGACTTGTCGATTATGGTTGGACGATGGAGTCATAATGACCATTGGCAATTGAGTCTTTATGCTTAAATGGGGAAACTTGTGAAAGGAAATCTTTAAGGAATGTCATGATTGCTTATACATTGGTCACCTGAGTATGACATGAATCTTTGCTCTTATCCAACAAGACTATTTTTGGTTACAAATGTATACCAATGTCGAGGCCTATGTGTAAACTTGTTTGGTTTGCTAACAAGATAAAATGGAACAATAACACCAAACTGGTCTTTGAGCCACTACCCACTGCAGAGAGATCGTAGGAAAGTATCTCAATGGACTTCATTGTGGCTCTACCTAAGTTTGATGGATTTGGAAGTATTATGATGGTTAAACAATTCAACAAGTATAGTACCTTCATTCTAGCTCCTATTGACTACAAGGTCAATGAAGTTACTTGGTTGTTCTTTAAGAATGTGGTAAAGTTGTGGAGTGTACCTAAAAGTATAATAAGTGATAAAGACCCCCATTTTGTGGACAAGTTTTAGTGTGAGCTATTCAAGTTACTAGGAACTGATTTAAACTTCTCAATAAGCTTCCATTCTTCAAACGATGGACAAATTAAACGAGTTAATACCTTGCTAGAGCTATATTTGAAGTCCTATGTTAGTGCCCATTAGCGAGATTGGACAAAGTTACTTGACATGACCCAATTCTCATACAATCTCCAAAGAAGTGAGACAGTAAATAAAAACCCTTTCAATATTGTCAAAAGACAACAATCGTTGACTCTAAGTGTTATTGCCTCTTCTTACATGGAAAATAACTCATCTGCTTACAAGTTTGCGAGTGAATCACATGAGGAGGTGAATATAACAAGGGTTTATCTTAACAAAGTGGCAAAATGGATGAAAACATGAGTTGACACCAAATGACGCCTAAACAAGTATGCGGAGGGAGATACGGTGATGGTGAAGTTATTACCCAACCAATTCAAGTCCTTGCGTAAAGTACATAAGGGCTTGGTAAGGAAGTATGAAGAGTCATTTCCTATTATCAAGCGTTTGGGAAAGGTCATCTATCAAATCCAACTCCCACCAAAACTCAAGATCTATCATGTCTTCCATGTAAATTTTTTAAAGCCTTTTCATGGAGATAAAAAGGATCTAAGCTGAAGCGAGTCCAAGTGTGCACCAATTGCTATGGTCACCAAATTTGACAAGGAATTAGAGTACACATCATTGCCAATAAAGTGATTCAAAAGAGGGGATTTCTTAACTACATCGAGTACTTAGTTAAGTGGAAGGGTTTGCCAAATCACGAGGTTAGTTGGGAATGAGAGCACTAGTTTTGACAATTTGTTGATCACATCTAACCATATAAGGCTGAGAGTGTGACAAAGATGTCATAGGGTTGAGTGGGTGAGAGTGTCACAAGGACATTCCTTAAGTAGGCCTATTAAATATTCTAAAAGGCAAAGTTAGTTTAGATTGAATCTCTATAAGCTAATGGTATTGCCTAACCCATTTGTTGCCCAAGAAATGACAAAGAAGGTCCTATAAGCATATGGAAGTACTTATATCTAGAAACTTTTTACAAAGACCGATAAAGGTACTCACATAAAAACCTCTCCATGTAAATAGCTAGGTCATTAAATGGTAGTTACACGTTAAGGAGGTGGAATAAGTATAAATAGTCCCCTCCTTCCATTTGTATAACAAGTAAATTTGCTTAACTCAATAAAGCTCTTTTGTGCCCTCTATCTCTTTACATTTCCAACTCTCTTACTTGCCTCTTAATGCCCTACGCTCATTCTTTTAAACTCTTAAGCTTATTTAATTTATCTTCACTTGCAAGATTGACTGAGTGCTACGTGGGTTAGCACAATCTAGATTTAACTCCATGACACTTAGCTCTTAAAGGCAATTTTAACTTGATCAAGAACCTATAAAGGAGAGAAATAAAGACCCTTAAAATAGGCTAATAAGCCACTTTTGTAGAATGAATTACTGAGACAGTGTTAATAGATTTGGACTTTAATGGTCCACAGTTCCTTTGGATAAAAAGGAGAACTTGCTTAGTTAAAGTCTTATTCTTTAGGTTCGATAAGGCTCTTAGTAATATATAATGCCCTTATTGATGACTTGAAGCCTTGGTATGTCATCTATTGAGGTTGCAATCCAATCATTGTCCCTTTTTAACCAAGTTAGATTGGGGGATTATTGTTGTAAACTTTCAAATGTTCATATTGTTTTCAAATTGCCTAGTTTGAATATGTAGGATTTTTGGGGTTAGTAGAAGAACAATGGAATTTTGAGATTCTTTTCCTGTTTGCCTTCCAAAAACTTATAAAGGGTTGTAAGATTGGAATAGATGTGTATTTGGAAATATCTTTCATAAGAAGAGGAGACTTTTAGCCCGTATTTAAGGGCGTTAGAGAGCAATTTGCTTGTTATAAGTTATTTATTTAAGAAATAAACCCTAGAGGCAATTAAAAGAGATGCTAAAATAGGAAGAAATGTTATGGTACCAAAAATCATGCGTAAATTGGATCACAGATAAGGATCACAATGGAAAATATTTTCATGCAATTATGATCATAAGAAAGGAAAATAATAAAGTGTAGGCTCTCTAAGGCGAGTATGGAAATTGGATATGGCAAGAGGAAGAGCTTAAATTAATGGCTTCTAATTATTTTACTTCTTCATCTTTTGCTGATTAGCTTAAGGGTTCTTTTCCCATTTATCACAATAAAGCATGATGCTATTATAATCGTTTCTAGGGGATGAGGTTAGGCAAGTGCTATTTCAGATAGCCCTAAAGGAAGACGACTTTTAGATTGGTTTTTACCAACATCTTTGGGATGTCTTTAAAGGGTTTATCACTAAGTTTGTATTGAACTCTCTTCATAATATTACAATCCCAAAAGAAGTCAATATCATGTTGCTTGTGTTGGTCCTTCAAAAAAAATTTATTTATTTTTCTCTTTACTAAGTTATGTATATTTTGTGGTGAACTATGACACCCTTCAAATTTTAAAATTAATTTTTTAAGAAAACCATTTACTAATAAATAGGTTGTCCAAACATAGATTACATGGTCTGTTTTATTTACTAAATATAATGAATATGTTAATGTATCATAGTATTATAGATCAATCACCCAAAAAAGTATTAACTTTACCTTCTTCTTCTTCTTGTTTTTTTTTTTTTTTAAATCTACTATTAACCTTTTCATTTCATTTTACAATCATGTTTATCTCAAATTTGTCTAATTCCCATTAATGCAAAAAAGTGAAAAAATCTAATTTGATCCTAATAACATGGCATAACCCACTTAAAACTTCACTCAACGAAACTTACTTTGATTGAAAAGGTTAATGATTGGTATCATGAGTTAACTTAAAATTAAAACAACTTGAAATTTGAATAACTCGTATCCAAAATCTAAATAACCAAAATTTAAAATGTCTTAAAATCCAAATAACTCAAACCTATGATAACCTAAAACCCAAAACAAATCAAACTAATTTAGATTAAAGTTAATTCAAAATTTTATTTTATTTTAGTAAAAACTAAAATTTTGGATTTTTTATTAAAAAATTATTTTAATTTGATTTATTTTTATTTATGAATAATAAATATTTTTAAAATTACTTTCTTTATATTTGAATTAATTTACACATTAGTTTAAATATATTAAATACCAATTATTCAATTTAATTTTTTTAATGATAAATGTGAGATAAAATTTAAAATTTATAATATTATTATTACTTAAAGTCATTAGAACTAAAATAAATTTATAAAACTACTTTTATGGTATGCATGCATTTAATTATGATATTTCAAAAATACAACATTTTTCATTAACTTTTGAACTCAAAATTTTATTTAACTCTCCTTAATATGCTATAGCATAATTTTCTTTTGCTTATATTTTGAGTTTAGATTTTTTTCTCTCTCTTTTATAGGCTATAACACATTATTTTTTCAAAAAAAAAAAAGTCTTGCTATTTGATTCTTTTTATTTGCCTAAAAGTAATAATTCATTCTTATTCAAAATTATTGTCTACTCTGCGTTGGTAAAAGGAAAAAACATTTTATATCAATTTGGTAGTAAAGATGAAATTTCCATAGACAAAGGTAACAAAAATTGACTTGACCTAAATAAATTGGCTTAACTTGCCCAAAACTTGATCTAATCTTACTTGCATTTACTAAAAGGTCGATAACTCATAACTTGACTTGATTAGAAATTGAAATAACCTAAAAATGCAAATGAATTGTATCCAAAATAACCCAAAACCTACATGACCTAGATCTCAAAACACTTGAAATTTGATGAACCTAAAATTGAATGATCCAAGACTTGAAATACCAAAATCTAGATGAGTCGGATTATTCAAATAATATGAAATTTGAAATAACTAGACTTGAAACCAACCTAATCTATTGATTTGCTATTAATATTACCCTATGAATTTTTGATATTGCATTGATGAACGTCAACATTTGAGGCACGCGAGGAGGTTTGTAGTCATGGCCAAAGACCTTGCCGATTGGATGCCATAAGGATTCACTGCCCTTGTGCAGTCCCATATGACACGCCCGCGTACCTTTCCTTAGCCCAAGCATAAAAAATTAAATCTTTTCGACGTGGATTTCAGAGGGCACAATTTTGGAAGAATGGATTTTGAAGGTCTAACCAATGCTATGGGTATTAATGGGTTTCGACAATTTTTGATATCCATAACAAGATTAGGCAAGCTGGGGTGGATTTTTGGGGCTTGCTTGAATGAATTAGTTCAATAGTCCTTTAGGATGTTGCAAGTGTCATTTAAGCATGAAGAAAGTGTAAGAGTCGGGTAAAGGATGGATAATAAGGGAAGTGATGTGGTTGGGTCGGAAGTTGATTGAAATTTCAATTTTATTTGTTAGTTTTTAATAATAAAATATTTCAATATTAATTTTTAAAATAAAAGATCATTTTGTGAAAAGATAAAGAAATAACCATGTATCAACCAATATCAAATCATCAAGTTAATTGATTTGATCATTGTATTGAATGGATCAAACTAAATCAATGATTTATTTGGGATTGTTAAAAAATTAATTCGATTTGAAATTTGATATGATTGATCAGCTGAACCAACTTAATTATATTATTTTTGTATTATTATGCCCTGTTCTTTTCTAATGTCAAATGTAATCTTTTTCAATAAGTTACTATTATTTGGTCCATTATGAGTCTTATTAGGTTGTACTTTACCTCATAAGGATATATATTTTTTTTCATAAATTTTATATTCTTTCCTATGATCAAAATTTAAAATTTTAAAAATAAAAATCTAAATTTTAAATTATTAGATAACATTTAAAGAATATAAGTTACTATTATTATTTGTAAATTTTTCTAATTAATTGAATAGAAACAAGATTGCACAATGCACAAGTAATAATATAGTTTAACCTAAGACTTATAAAAACTATGTTGGATGGCAAACTTGAAAAGCCTCTCTTTAGTTCACTCACATAATGAAAACCAGATTTGGAAAGTCAAATTATAACCTTACGATTGAAAGCACACAAAAAGATCAAGATAATGGATATAAAAAAGAAATGACACAATTAAAGTGAAATAAAAGAAGAAAAAAAAATTAAAAAAGAGTCGAACATTTAAGATGTTACGTCACATTGTGATCCATTTATTTATTGGCACTAACATTTTTAGTGAGTCATTAATTTTGCTCTATTAGTTCTGTCAGTATTTCAGGAGTTGCAACGGTTTTTGGAATATGAACAAATTCATATTGTATGCTTGACTTCTATTTAGAATCAAATACTCATACTTAATATAAAAGATCATCAATAAAGTATAAAATTATATTATATTGACTAAAAGAATAATATATAGTATAGAGTGTTATTTTTGATATCATCAAATACATCAATTCATACATGTTCCTTTAAAATTAATTGATTAGTCCACATCAAGTATCATCTCAAAGTGTTTGCTTTTGAACTTTTGCATGTAGTCCCTAAACACATTATAAATATATGTGTGGTTAGACTATTGTATGATTGCGTGTGGGTCTTCAGTGACTCTAACAAGCAAGACTAAAATATTAATTTTGTTCTAGGAGTTTTGCTAGGTTCTTAGGACTCACAACATTAATTAGACTATTGAATGGGTCAAACAAATATTCATATAGTAACTCGTGTAGTAGAAATATTGAAATTTGGTTTGAATGTATATTTTGAAGTTTAGATTTCCTACACTTACTAATATGGTCTTAGAACACTATTTTATATATGAGTGGACTTTTATGATCAATAACTTAAACTAAGCTTTATTTAATCAATTGTTCCATAATTTATACTTCAAGCTTGCTAAATCATGTAAATATTATAATTACTAATTAATTATTAGCTTTAAAGTCATTAAAGTAGTATAAAATGAAAATAATGTTGTATACAAGGTGATTGGTACATTATAAAACATTGCTGTAGAAAGAAACAAATGTTCCTTTGTCAATCCATGAGAGAGAACACATAAGGGATCAATAGTTCATTCCTCATCTTAAACTATTAGAAACTAGGAAAGTACTTGATAGAAATATTATTTGGTGGACATAGTGTGATTACACAATATAATATATAGTACCACATGCATATCATTTGGTACCAAAAATTAGAGGTTTATAAAAATATAATAGATTTTCAAGTAAAATTTATATGGTATCAATTGTTATCTATATTGTACTACAAGTCATTTTTGTGGTATAAACTTCATTATGTCCACTAGATGTAGTTAGGCCCTAGAAACTAATAGTTTTATTTGATTTTTTTTTAATCATGCATTGCCTTTATTTGTTGATTAATGCTATCTTTTGTCTATTTGTGTTCACTAAACAGTGTCTCTATGTAGTCACGTTGTAGAAACTAATAGCTCAATTTGGTGATATAGTTTTGGTTTTAAAACTAGTTACTTATTCGCACTACACACGGATTTTATTTTTCTTTTTATTAGTTTATTTTAATAAAAAAACTATAAAATTATTTTATATACTTTATATAAACATTATGAAAGTTGTGATATTTAAAAATTCATAATAATTACCTTTAGTCTTTATATAATTAAGAATTTTACAACATTATAAGCTCCTTGGATTTTATGAAGTCTACCTATGTATTGATGATTTGTAAGGTTCAGGAATAAAAGAACATTTTGACATATCATTAAGTTTGTCTTGCCTATACATGCATTACAATAAAGAACCATTGCATTTTCATTGTCATCCTTCAATTGTGTATATGCAATTTTGTGAAATGATTCAATAAGTTTAGGAGGAGGAGTAACTATGATCATTAAATGGGAGATATGCTATATGTGAAATAAGGGGGAAAACTTTTGAGTATCATAAGAAAAAATCACTATTATGCTTAATTTAAATTTTAGGATGTCATCATTAACTTAACATTAAAAATGAAACTTTTTTGATAATTCAATTGTTAAAGATCATAATCAAATTTGAGGAAACACTTTCCCAAAGAAACATTAATAAGAAAGTTGAATGCTATCAATTGAATGATTATATATTAAAAATAAGTTAATTTGATTACACCTTATGATATATCTCTAAAAAGATAACCACTTATTTTAAGTGATTATGATAAAAGTCTTGCAACAAAATTTTCAGTTATAATAACTTCCCAAATGATTGAACTTGACAAATTGATGAGCATTGAATGCACCAAAATTACTCTAAATTACTAAATTAACAAGTTTTTAATTAAGGTGAGTAGAGGTCGAATGCAATTTTGATTAATCAGTTACCTAATGATCTCAATTCTATTGAGTTCATGTAAATAAGAGAGTAAAGGGGGAGGAATTTGGTTTTAATTAAACTAATAAAAATCAAAATAAAAAATTAATTGCAAATAAAATCAATATATGAACACATATTTGATAATAAAAATATTTACACTATTGGATTCATACATTAATCATTTACATTAAGGATTATCAATTCTTTAATTGAATATTTAGTTTAGAATAGTCACAAACTTTATTATTTTAAATCTTTTCTTAATTCATTGTTAATTGAAACAAGCTTTTTAATTAATCTCTTATTAATTAAACTACTTAAAAAAAGTTCTTTAAATATAATTTATTAATAGCATAAAGATAGGAAAGATAGTTGAATTTAAACAACAAATTTATAAGATGATTTGTTTAATTTTATACCATGTTCTTCATAAAAATAAGATAAAGACTTGACCATAATTACCAATTTCTCTTTGCTATTTAGCGTTAAAATTATCAAGCAATTATAGACTTGAATTTTAAATTAGCATTAGATTATAAAATATAATTGTTTAGTATGCATTATAGTAATTAAACAATATAATCATAAACAATTATAATAGAAGAACATAACAATTCAAAATAAAAGAAAATCATATTAGAAATAATCAACAATAAGTCTTATAAGGCTTCCTTTAATGACTTCAATCTTTAAAACCAAGATAAAAACCTAACCTTGTATATCATATGCTTGTACATGAATGAAAGAAAGAAAAGAAAGGTCTACATATGTATATGCTTTTGGTGCATTAACATGTTTATTTATAACTCTAAGGAACAACAAAAATAACCAAAAAAAAAATTAACACTTCTTAATTTGGAGAACAACTCTTAATTAAATTAGAGTAGATTTGGCCTAAATCATAGATAGTATTTTGCATCACCTTTGATCTTCTCTTTCAAGCTTTCGTTAAGTCATTCGACAAAGTCCTTGTAACTAAGCAGTTGGCAATATTTGCATACTAAGGGGCATTTGCCTCAATTGCAAGTAATTGTTTATTTGAAAGAGTTCTTACAAAGGCAATACATTCTTTTCCTTAACAAGACAACTTAGATGATTTGCTACTAAGTTCTTCATGCCTTTCTTGTCTTTGATCACCAAATCAAACTCTTATAGTAAAAGAATCCATTGAATTAACCTTAACTTGACATCTTTCTTTGATAGCAAGTACCTCAAAGATTGAGCATTGTTCAAGGTTTTTAAGGTATAATAGATGGCATGAATAACTTTGCTAATTTGTTGCCCTAAAACAACTCCTACAACATAATTGCTATCTTCACTTATGATCTTACATGGAAGACTCTAATTTAGAGATTGAATCACCAAAGCCGTAGTTAATAGCTCCTTTAGCTTATTAAACACTTCCTTGCATGTACCATGATAGTCAACAATCACATCTTTTTGTAACAATTTTCATAAAGGCAATGCAATCTTTGAGAAATCTTTGATAAATCACTAATAGAAACCTTTATGACCAAGAAAAGAATGAACTTCTTGCACACTTGTGAGGAAAAGTAAGGATTGAACAAGATCTATCTTCACTTTGTTAACTTTAATTCCCTTATATGAAATTAGATGCCCTAAAACATGTTCTACCATAAAATGACATGTTTTTGAATTTATGACAATGTTAGTTTTTGTGCATATTTGAAATATAGGTGTAGGGTTATTTAAACATGCATAAAAAAAGTCTCCATAAATAGTAAAATCGTCCATAAAAACTTTAATCAAATTTTCAATATAATCAAAAAATATACTAACCATACACCTTTGAAATGTGGCCAAAGCATTACAAAGTCCAAAAGGTATAAGCAAAAGTGCTAAATAGGCATGTAAATGTTGTCTTCTCCTAATCTTCTAGTGTAATCACAATGTGGTTATAACCTAAATAACCATTAAAAAAAATAATAGTGAGATTAACTAGCCAACCTTTCAAACATTTGATCAATAAAAGGTAAAAAAAAAGTGATCTTTGCAAATTGTAGTGTTTAGCTTATGACAATTAATATAAACCTTTCACTTATTTTGAATTTGGGTGGAATCGACTTACCATCTTGGTTTTTGACCATCATGATGCTCATTTTCTTTAGAACCACTTCCATTTAACTAACTCACTTGTTATCTAAGATTAGGTAGATCACACTAATATCAAAAAGCTTTAATACCTCCTTCTTCACTATATCCATCATGAGAGGATTCAATCTACATTGTGCTTCTCTTGATGGTTTTGAACCTTCCTTAAGTAGGATGTAATGCATACATATGGATGGGCTTATCTCCTTGATGTATGTTATGTTCCATCCAATTGTTATCTTGTCATCTCTTAAAGCCCAAAAAAGCTTATTTTCTTGTAATGGGGTTAAGTTCTATGCAATGATCACTGGTAGAGTTTCTTTACCTCCAAAGAAAACATTCTTGAGATGCTCTAGTAATGAATTTAATTTTAGTATGAGTGGTTGTACAATAAAAGATAAAAGTTTGTTGCTAGAAACAGGTAATTAATATAACATACATCATACCTTTTTGGAATAGGATACAATGAATGCAATGTCATCATCATATCTTTAATACTTTTACATAAAGGTAGTTCTTTATTCAATTTCTTGATATCTTGCTTCTTAAGGTATTGTCCAAGAATTACTTCTAACTTGTCTTTCCCATTTAGTTCAAAAACTTATTGAACTAAAGAATTAAAAATATCAATAGCAAAAATTGAATATGCATCATTAGGATACCTTACGGCCTAAAAGATTTTGAATCAAACAATTTCATTATCAAACTCCATAATGAGTGTACCATCATGAACATATCTTTATCCTTGATGTCTTTAAGAAAAGTCTTCTTCATAAGATATGGGCAACACTGAGAGAATTGCCATTATCTATGTCAAGAATGCCAAAATTTGTTAGGAAGACTAACTCATTAACCTATATAAGAACATCCATAACAACTCTTTTAGGATAAGCGTTAGATCATTTAATAAGTTGTATAATCATACTTGTTTCTTTCAAAGGACCAAGATTTAAAGAAGTATAAATAGAGTGTTATATAACATTAATTGATACTTCTATATTTAGTGAAGTTCCCAACTTCACCCTAGGATCTACTAGTTTGTGATATTGAGAGGGGGGTGAATCAGTATCACCACAATTCGCAATTCATAGGAAAGTGAACAACTTCAATTTCTTCTTAAAAGCAAACTCTTTCTCAGATTCGACTAAGGTAGATCTATTGCTACCTACTAATCACAATAGTCCCCAAAGTCACCTTTCAGACACCTTGCCTAATAGACAATTCAGATGTTCTTGTTTAGGTCTTCGTTAGGTTATTGGTTGGCTGATACTTTAGCTGTGTTCACAACTCAATTCAAAACACAGAATGTAAAGCAAATTAAGGACACACGAGATTTACGTGGTTCCGTCAATGTGACGTACATCCACGGTGGTAGGGACTCTCCCTTACCGAGACTTACCGAGACTATCCACTATACTTGAGAATTCTAGTTACAATGGATGTCTTAATCTTCTGCTCCTTTCACTATTGCAATTACTAAGCAAGTACAATACAAAGAGTGTCACTTACTGTGTCTACCCTTCTTCTAGCTTGTCTTGTCTCTGTTGAAATAAAAAGGCTACTCCACTGCCGCTTAGAAGTTCACCGCAACGCTCTCTAACCTCTCTTGAATAAATCTGGAAATACGTTGAGTTCTTTCCGATGCTTCGCTAAATTCCTTCTCTAAGTTGTTTCACACAACTCTTACTTTCACCGTCTCACGGTCTCACCCATCTCCTATTTCACGGTCTTACCATTTCATTGCCTGTCCTCACACTTCTGGTCTGTCACGCTGTTGCACGTTCTGGTCTCACGTCGTCTCTTAACGTACACCCACATTTCTGGTCTGTCGTTTCATGTCTCTTGGCCTCCCTCACATTACTGGTTTTTCTGGTTCATGTCTTTCGGCCTGCCTCACGCTTCTGGTCTGCTGTCTTCTCTTCCGGGTGGTCTCACGGATACCAGGTCTGCTGTCTTTTCTTCCGGGTGGTCTGTTTCTTATTTCTCCTCTTGCTGGTTGTGCGTTTCTGGTTTCCTTGCAGGAGGCGTTTCTGGTTTGCTTGCAGAATGTGTTTCTGGTTTGCTTGCAGGAGGCGTTTCTGGTTTGCTTGCAGGAGGCGTTTCTGGTTTGCTTGTAGGACGTGTTTCTGATTTGCTTACAGGAGGCGTTTCTGGTTTGCTCTCTTGGTGGTGTCGTTTCTGATCTCTTGTCGTTCTGCTCTCTCTTCCTTTTGGCCGGTTGCTGTAGGGTTGCTGTTTATTCAATTGTGTTGGCCCCCTCTTCTCCCTAGTTTTGTCTTCCAAGGCCTTTATATACTCTCTTCCATGAAACCCTAATAGGGCTTACATGGCAGATTTACTTTCTTGCCCTTCCATGTGACTTTACTGCCCTTCCATGTGACTTTACTCTCTTGCACACTTAACCCTAGTTGACAACAATTATAACCCATACAAGGCTGTGGGAACAACAATCTCCCCTTTTGTAATTGTTGGCAACATTCATAACAAAAGTCATTATACAGCAGTCTTTCATAATCTTCTTAGAGTAATAACCCAGAAGCAGATGGATTACAACTCCCCCTAAATATGCACTCCCCCTTCCTTAACAGTTCCCCCTGCACTGTTGCTTCTCTCCCCCTTTGCCAACCAATTACAAATTTGAAAAACCTGCAAAGTAAAGATGGAGGATTCACCTGAACTTCAGACTTGAGGAGGCATTTGCACAGACAGACTCATTCTGTGCTTTTCAAACAGCTATGTGGACAAAGATTTAGTTAGAATATCTGAGATTTGATCTTTAGTACCGACATACTCCAACTGAATTGTGCCCTCTTCCACTTGATCCTTGATAAAGTGATACCGGATGTCAATATGCTTGCTCCTTGAATGTTGAACTGGATTCTTGCTAAGATCAATTGCACTTTGATTATCACAAAGTACACTCACTGGTAACTTCACTTCAACACCCAAATCGACCAATTGTCTTTGCATCCATATCACTTGAGTACATGCTGCACAAGCAGCCATATACTCAGCCTCTGCTGTGCTCAAAGCAACACTGTTTTGCTTTCTACTTAGCCATGCAACACACTTTGAACCCAAGTAGAAGCTGCAGCCACTGGTTGATTTTCTATCATCTGTGCTTCCTACCCAGTCTGCATCAGTGTATGCTCGTAGTTTTACAGAATCCATGGCAGGATACCACAAGCCCATTTCCAGTGTCCCCTTGAGGTATCTTAGGATTCTTTTCATTGCCAACACATGAGATTCCTTACGATCAGCTTGGAATCTGCTGGCGATGCACATAACTTGCATGAGATCAGGCCTTGATGCTGTAAGGTACAGAAGGCTCCCTATCATCTTCCTGTATTCTGTAGGGCTTGTACTCCTTCCTTCCTGATCTTTTGTTAACTTGTAGCCCACTGTTATAGGGGTACTGACAGGTCTGCTATCCTTCATGCCAAACTTTTTCAGCATCTCTTTGGCATATTTTGTCTGAGAAATAAAAATACCTTCTTCACATTGTTTTATTTGTAATCCAAGAAAGTAATTCATTTCTCTAATCAATGACATCTCAAATTCCTCACTTATCTTCTGTGCAAATTCTTGGCATAGCTCAGAGTGATCCCTTCTAAAGATGATGTCATCTACATATACTATGGTTATCAGTTGGCCTTTCTCTGAGTTGAACACATATAGGTTATTATCAACTGTTCCTCTTCTGAAGTTCAACCTTCTCAAATACGCATCTAGCATGCTATACCATGCTCTTGGGGCTTGTTTAAGGCCATACAAGACTTTCTTCAGCTTGCACACATGTGTCTCATCCTCACTGATTTGTACTCCATCAGGTTGTTCAATATACACTTCTTCTTTTAGGAGCCCATTTAGAAAAGTTGATTTCACATCCATCTAGTAAACTTTATACCTCTTATGTGCTGTCAAAGCTAAGAACATTCTGATAGTTTCTAACCTTGCTATTGGTGCAAAAGTTTCATCAACATCTACTCCTTCTATCTGAGTGTAGTCTTTGCAAACCAACCTAGCCTTGTTCCTCACCACCTTGCCATCCTCATTGTGTTTATTTTTAAACACCCATTTTGTTCCTATGACATTCTTGTTAGTGGGTCTTGGAACCAGCTCCCATGTTTCATTCTTCTCGATTTGATCTAGCTCCTCATTGATAGCTTTGATCCAGGCTTTGTCTTGTGTAGCCTCTTCAACAGATTTAGGTTCAACTTGTGAGAGTAAAGCAGTAGCTCCCACAATTCTTCTTCTTGTTGTAACTCCTGCTGATGGGTCACCTATTATCTGATTTCCTTGATGAGCACTGGTCCATGTCTTGTTTGTCTTTCTTTCTTGCACAATCTTAGTTGTAAGAGAATCTCCTTCTTCATCTTCAGACTCACTCTTCTCTGAGTCTGAACTTACTTCTTTTCCCACTTCTTCATGTTGGTCAGATTCTTCATCTATCTTGAAGTCATCTTCTTCACTATCCTCAACTTCTCCATTATGCGTTGTTTTCCAGTTTTCATTTATTCTCACATCACTGGAAGTGACCACTTTTTTCAGTTTATGCAGAAAAATTCTGTAACCTTTTGTCTTTGCTGAGTATCCCACAAAGATGCCTTCATCTGACCTAGCATGGAATTTTCCCAAGTTTTGCTCCTTGTTCTTCACAAAACATGGGCTGCCAAATATTCTAAGATACGTGGCTGTTGTCTTCTTCCCACTCCATATCTCATATGGAGTCTTATCAGTATTGGACCTTAGTGAAACTTTGTTCAATAGGTGCACGACTATAAATGTTGCTTCTGTCCAAAATCTTGTGTGAAGCTTGGATTCCAGCAGTAAAGTTCTTGCCATTTCAACCACAGCTCTATTTTTCCTCTCTACCACCCCGTTCTGTTAAGGAGCTCTAATTAACAAGTTTGTAATTAAGGTGAGTAGAGGTCAAATTCACACAGATTTAGTTTTAATTAATCAATTATCTAATGATCTTAGTCTTATTGAGTTCACGTAAATAAAAGAGCAAAGATGGAGGAATTTAGTTTTAATTAAACTAATAAAAATTAGACCTAAAAACTAATTACAAATAAAATAAATAAAAGAACACACCCTCAGCAATAAGGATATTTACACTATTAGATTCATATAATGGTTATTGATATTGAACATCATTAATTCTTTAATTGAATATTTGGTTTAAAATAAGGACATGTTCTATTATTCTAAATCTTTCATTAGTTCATTGTTAATTAAGACAAGCTATTTAATTAATCTCTCATTAATTAAACTACTTAGGACAAACTCTCTAGATATAATTTATTAATAGCATTAAGATAAGAAAGACAGCCAAATCTAAATAACAAATTTATAAGTTGATCTATTTAATCTTATACCATGTTCTCGATAGAAATTAGACAAGGATTTGACCATAATTATCATTTTTTATTTGCTGCTTAAAGTTAAAATTATCAAGCAATTACAAGCTTAAATTCTAAACTAACATTAAATCAGAAAGTATAATCATTTAATATGCATCTTAATAGTCATATACTATAACTACAAACAATAATAATAGAAGAATATGATAATTCAAAATAAAGAATTAAGTTAGAAATAAAAACCAATAATTTTCATAATACTCCCTTTAATAATTTCAATCCTTATAATTGAAAGTAAAACCCTAAACTTGCTTACAGGAAGTGTGTACAATAAAAAAAAAAAACAGAGAGGTCTG
This sequence comes from Bruguiera sexangula, assembly GCA_020141445.1. Lineage (NCBI taxonomy): Eukaryota > Viridiplantae > Streptophyta > Magnoliopsida > Malpighiales > Rhizophoraceae > Bruguiera > Bruguiera sexangula. Next base: position 7,236,525 of record JAHLGP010020640.1, on the reverse strand, counting down.
CATATGTATGTGTTTTTGATACCTTAATATGTCTATTTATAACTTTAAGGGATTGCAAAAATAACCCAAAGAAAGATGGACATTTCCTTTTTAGAACCAACTTATCTTATTTGGAGAACAACTTTTAATTGGATTAAAATAGCTTTAACCTACCTATAAGTTGGATTGAAGACACTGGTTCATAGCTCAATTTTTCTTGGATCTTTGCAAATAAGTCCATTCTAGAAAGCTCAAAATTTCTTTTTTGATTCTTATTAAGACCCTAAATGCATTCAGTAATGTTTAAAATGTGAAATTTTTGAAATAAACTTTAATGGTAGATTTTCTTAAAACCACATCTTAAGCTTCCAAATTGCTCTAATTTATTTGGTTTGTACCTAAAATATAAAATCAACTTGAATAAGTACATTTAGGAAGAGAATACACTAAAAAGGTTAAATATAAAAGAATAAATATAATGCACATAACATACTTATCAACCATTCAAGATTGAAGTTATTTCCAAGTAAATTTCACTCTCATTGGATTGGTCCTTACATTGTTACTAATTTCTTTCCTCATAGTGCAACTGAGATTCAAAGTGTAGAAACAAATAAGGTGTTCAGAGTGAATGGCTAGAGGTTAAAACTTTATTATGAAGGGTTTTAAGTGTATATTATAAAGGAAATGAAGTTGGAAGACCCTATTTATGCTTTATAACTTGCTTTGGAGTTAGCTAACAACATTAAATGTGTTGCTTGGGAGGCAACCTAATAATCATATTTGCTTGTCTCTTCCCTTTCATCTTTATTTTTGTTTTCATGTGTGATTCTATGTTTTATTTTTCTTTATTCTTTTTTACATCTAATTCTTTCATTGAGAAAATGTATGGTTTAAGTGTGAGGTAGGGGTCATTTTGTTTCATTCAATTTTTTATCTTTTTTTTTTTAAAAAAATATGCTTGATTAGACTATTTTGAATATATTTTTTAATTTCATAAAAAAAATTCTTTTGTTATTGCATGAAAATGCATATGAATGACATATTCCTTGCTTGATGATTGATTTGGAATTTAACAAGGTCTTGTAAAGTTAGTTGAGAATATTCTGACTATTATAAGTGTTAAAGTATATGCCTTTTAAAAAGGTTTGTATGAATTTATAATTTGGCATGGTTATTCATGTAACATTTAACTTATGATTACTCCTTAAAGGTTGAAAGTTTAAGTAGATAAAAGAAAAAGAAACAAAAGAGAAAAGGAAGAAGGAATAAAGAGACCAAAAGTTTGTTAAAGTAATATATTCCAATGTTTTAGGTGACTTTGTAATTGTAATAAATGTTTTGTCCTTTATATTTATTCTTTTATATTTAATCTTTTTAGTGCATTTTCTTCTTAAATTTTCCTATTTGAGTTGATTTTATATTTTAAGAGAAGATCAAATGGATTGAAGCAATTTGGAAGTTAAAGAGGTAGTTATGAGAAAATCTAACCATTGAAGGTTTCTTTTGGGAATTTCACACTATAAACATTGCTAAATGGATTTGGCGCCTTCATGAGAATTATAATAGATATATTGATCTTTTTAGAATGGGCTTATTTATAGAAATCCAAGAAGAATTGGGCCATGAAAAAATGTCTCCAATCCAACTTATAGGCTGGTCAATGCTATCATAATTTGATTAAGAGTAATTCTTTAAATAAGTTAACTTGGTTTTAAAGATGAAGTGTCCATCTTTCTTTGGGTTATTTTTGTTGTCCCTTAAAACTATAAGTAGACATGTTAAGGTACCCAAAACACATACATATGTAGACCTCTCCTTTCTTTCTTGTTATACATGCCTACGATATACAAGACTAGAATTTTATTTTCAGTTATAGGGATTGAAGTCATTAAAGGTAGTATTGTAAGACTTATTGGTTTTTATTTCTAATATGATTATTTACTTTAAATTCTCATGTTCTTTTATTATTATTATTTATAATTATATTGTTTGATTGTTAGGATGCATACTAGACAATTATACTTTATGATTTAATCATTGTCTCAATTAATAATGAACAAAGGAAAAATTTAGACTAATAAAGTTTACCATTATTTTAAGTCGAATATTCAATTAAAAAATTGATATTTTTCAATTTTAATGATTAATGTGTGAATCTAATGGTATGAATATCTTTATTACTAAATGTGTGAATATTTAATTAATCACATTGCATTCATTGCATCCTGTTCTAGAAAGGTATGGTGCATTTTACATTGAATTACATATTTCTAACAACAAACTTCTACTTTATATTTTTCAACCATGCTATCTTTTTATTGAACTAGAGCACAAAGCCTACTGGGCTATTAAGCAATGCAATATGAAGATGAATGAAGTGGATAAACATGGGAAATTGCAATTGGAAGAGCTTAAGGAAATTTACAATAATGCCTAAGAGAGCTCTAATATTTACAAGGAAAGAATGAAAGTCTTTCATGACAAGATGATCTATAGGAAGAATTTTATTATTGGTTAAAAGGTTATTCTCTACCATTTAAGATTGATGTTGTTTTTGACTAAGTTGCATTCTCATTGGATTGGTCCTTTTGTTGTTACTAATATCTTTCTTCATGGTGTAGTTGAGATTTAAAGTGTAAAAGTAAATAAGGTGTTCAAAGTGAATGGCCAAAGGTTAAAACCTTATTATGATGGGTTCCAAGTGTATACTGTGGAGAAGATGGAGTTAAAAGACCTTATTTATGCCTCATGACATGCTTTGGAGTCGAGCTAATGACATTAAACAAATGTGCTACTTGGGGGGTGACCTAAAAATTAGATTCACTTCTCTTCCCTTTTATCTTTATTTTTGTTTTTATGTGTGATTTTGTGGTTTTGTTTGCAATTCATTTTTACATTTGGACAATGTAAGGATTAAGTGTGGGAAGAGGTCAATTTTATGGTTTGTTTCATCAAACTATTTTGAATCTATTGTCTAGTTTCATAAAATTTTTCTTTTGTTATTGCATGGTAATGCAAGTGACTAACATCTTCCTTGCTTGATGATTGATTTGGAATTCAATAAAGTTGTATGAAGTGAGTTGAGAGTATTATGGCTATTGTGAGCGTTGAAGTGTTTGCTCTTTGGGAGGTTTGTGTGGGTTTTTGATTTGGTATGATTGCTCATGTAATGTTTAACTTATGATTATTCCTTAAAGTTCGAAAGTTTTAGTAAATAATAGAATAAGAAACAAAAAGAGAGAGAGAGAGAGAGAGAGAGAGAGAGAGAGAGAGAGAAAAGGAAGAAGGAATAAGAAAGAGGCTGAAAGTTTATTAAAGTAATATATTCCAATGTTTTAAGTTACTTAATACCTTTAGAGGTCTTTATCATAAATGTTAACCTTCATGTCAAAAGGTGGCTTGAAATATGAGTATACAAAGTACCCTAAGTGTCTAACTTATAAAGTAACTAAGTAGTCTTATTACAAATATTAGTATTTATGTGAATGTTTAGACAGAATATTTTAGCTCTAAATAAAAGGAAAATAAAGAGGTACAAAAATCTCAATTTATTGTTTTTGTTATAGTAAGATAGGGGAAATTGCTTATTAGATGTTACTTGTTGCAATTGTGTTGATCTTAGATTTGTATATGCTTATTTAAAAGTATATGCAGATATATGAGTGATAGTTGAGCATGATTAGCTTGCTTATTAAGTTTTTTTGGATTTCAAGTTAAGATTTATGTTTGAGGAATGTCAACAGTTTAATTACTACTTAGTGTTCTGATAAATGAGAGTTTATTTGTTTATTTCCTTTTGCGTTTAGTTGTTTTCAGTGATTTCTATACCCATTTAAGCTATTAAGAATAGGTTTTGCAACTTAGGTATGTTTTGGGGAAGTTTTGAGAATGCATGCTTTAAGCAGGCAAAATTTCAACATTTTATCGTTTTGACCTTTGTCACTTATTTCAGGTTTTTTACTAACTTAAAGGTCTAGATTAGAAGAGGGGTCTTTAGTGAAGTTGTAGTAGACATCTCAAATTTTTTAGATTGGGGTCATAAGTCTAAATTTGAGTTTGTTTGGACCTTAAGGCATTGCTTCAAAGGCAAAGTAGAAAATTGAAGTCTAAATCTTAATAGGAGTGGTATTCTTATCCAACCACCTAGTACTTAAATGGGCATAACTTGAGCTTTAGACATCTAAATCGTGTGATTTAAAAACCTAAATTAAATTTCACATTCAAACCTACAATTACTATCAAGACATCTAAGCTTAGATCAATTGTTTAACAGTAGAATCTGTTGCAGGCTGGACTGAGTCAGTCTCAATTTTTAGCTCATAACATGGACTTTGGAGATTTGTTTTGGACAAGATTGGATGCGTTTGAAAGCTATAAAAGCAAAATAAAAACTTTGATAGAGAAGGAAAACCCTAATTCAAACTATATCTATTCAAGAATTAGCTTGGAACTCATTATAGTAATTCTATCACAATTAAAAAAACAAATTTATTGTAACCTTAAGAATTTAGAAGATTTTTTTGGAGTGTCCTAGGGTTTTCTTGTGTCTACTATGTTCATTCTCTAGGATATAAATAAGGACTTTCTTTTTAGCTACTATAATAAGGAGAGGATAGAGACATGAAGAGGGCAATAAACATGACTTTAATAAGCATTCATATTTTTTTAATATGTCTACCTAAGATTTTTTTTAATAGTTTTAGAGGATTTTAAAACGTTTCATATTTTAATGAAGTACATTATTATGCTATGTTGATTTCTTTTTTATTGGAATTGTTTGAGTTATTCTGATTAAATTGTTAAATGATTATTGTTTTAATTTATATGCTTGGTCCTACTAAATTGATCAAACAATGATCGATTGCTAGAGTTAGGGATTGTGACTTATATTTATCTCATTCTTAATCACCGAGTAGCAATTAACAATAAGAGATTATGGACAAGTTTTCATCTTATTGTTATGAATAACTCAATATAAGTTAGAAAATTCAAGCTTGTGTGATTATTATTTGAATTAACCTATTTTCCTAATTCTGAAGGCTACTAGTTTATAACTATAGAGCTTGTTGTTATTTAGGGTTAATAGTTCCAATAGAATTGAGACAACATTATGGATAATTGAAAGTATCAAATATCATAGTTATGAATGAACCTAAAATTGAAATTTTGTTAATTGGTATTTTTATAAGTTATTTTGTTTAATCAAGTCATTTACTTTCATTGTTATAAAGTTAGAATTCAACTTTACCCCCTCTATTTATATTAGTATCTTTAAATTTTAATTATATAACATTGAATTGATAGCACTCCTTGTGAGATCAACCTTCATTCACACTATCTAACATTGCACAATCAAGAGTAAGGTATTTATATTCTTTGTAGTCTTGATGATAGCCAACAAAAATTTGACACTGTTGTTGAGGAGTGTTTTCTATCAATTTTTTTTGTTTAAATTTTGCTTTTGTACATAGTTTATTGAGTTAATTATAATGATTATAACCCCTTTTATGTGTAAAGTTGTGTGTTTTCCAAGCATTTTTGGTGCTTTCGATTATTGTGTCACTATTCTCAAATAATTTTTAAGTTTTAATTATCTGACATTGAATTGATAGCACTCCCTATAAAATCAAATCTTATTCACACACTCAATCGTTGCAAGATCAAGAGTAAGGTATTTATATTTTTTGTAGCCTTGGTGACAACTAGCAAAAATTTAGTGTCATTGCCAATGAGTGTTTTCTATCAATTTTTTTTCTTTTTGTTTGCATTCTATTTTTCTATAGATTTTTATTGAGTTTATTATAGTGATTATAACCCTTTTTGTGAGTAAAGTTATGTTTTTTTTAAGCATTTTTTATTGCGATGGTACTATTCTTAAAGGAAATTTTGGTTGAATGAGATGGTGAGCTTACATTATTTCAAAGGAAATGTCATTATGAGTAGAATTGGTAGTTAAGGACTCATCTTTTTAGGCCTTAAAAATGCTATTTGATAGAATTTTTGCAATTTTTTGTGTTTTTTTTTTGTTACAAAATTCTATTTTTCCTTAGTTTTGTATATCTCTTTTTCTGTTTTATGTTTATTTATGGTTTATGATTCAATCATCTTACTTTGAACTCATTATTGATCTATAAGTTGGAAAAACCTTGTATAGGTTGAGGAGATAGGTTTAATAAAACTAAGAGCAAATTGTCGTTACCTTGCCTAGCATTAATATAATTCTTAATTTAGTATTTAGGAGGTTATCTAGTGATTTTGTGCTTTAGAGACATGACGACAAATAATAGAACTTTGAAAGAGCTTGTTACTCTTAACTTTGATTTACAACCTTTATGAATACAATCTCCTAGGTTAGATGTTGTTTTTAAGCTTAAATCAAGATTGATACATTTGTTACCTACTTTTTGTGGTCATGTAGGAGAGGATACCAATAAGTATTTGAAGGAATTTCATGTTATCTATTTGAGCATAAAGCTAAGATAAAACTAAAAACTTTTCCATTCTCCTTGGATGATGATGCAAAGGATTAGCTTTACTATCTACCATTAGGGTCAGCCACAACATGGAACAAGATTCAAGAAACTGTGATATTTGCTAATATAATAGAGAGACCTTTTATGAGTACTGAGAGAGATTAAAAAAACCATGTGCAAGTTGTCTCTACCACCAAATAACTGATTAGTTATTAATTCAATATTTTTATTAAGACTTACTTCTTATGGACAAAAACATGATAGATGTAGCAAGTAGAGGAGCTTTGGTGGACAAGATGCTGGATGTTGCAAGGAATTTGATCTCTAATATGCCAACAAACTCCTAATAGTTTTAAACGAAACAAGATGCCTCAATCAAAAAAGTGCATGAGGTAAATACATATATTCCTTAGTAATAGATTTTTGATCTTGCCTCTATTGTTTGACAGATGGCTATAGGAAACATGTAAAGTGAATGCTATAAGAGGAGTCCTAAGGCATCCAAAGAAGTATAATCCTTATTCTAATACATACAATCCAATATAGAGCAATGACCTTAACTTGAGCTATGGAGGAAATAGGTCACTAGTTTAAAATGCATATTAAAATAAACGGGTAAGGTTCCAACAAACTGAATAGCCATATCAACCTAAACAACTAGCTTTGTCTAGTTTAGGTACATCCACCTAAGATATGTTCAAAACTTTCTTAATTCACACTTAGCAATTCAAACAAGAGACAAGGGTAAGCATACACAATTTGGAGAATTAAGTAAGTTAACTAGCTTCAATAATGGGTAGATTAGATACTTAGGGGTTAAGCAAATTACCCTCTTAACCCCTAGTAAATCCAAAAGAGAATGTGAGTATCATATTATTGAGATGTGGAAAATAGTTGGAGGAACTACGATAGAAAACACTTACATGGCTATTAAGGAGGACATTAAGAAGGAGGTAGAGATCTCTCCATCTAAGGTAAATTCTAGCTCCTTCATTTAGGCTAAAGCTAACCCATTTCCTTTTCCCACTAAGTGCACAAATCTAAAAATGAGGAGTAGGAGATAGAAATCCTTGAGACATTCTACAAGGTAAACAAACCACTATTAGAGGTGATTAAGCAAGTACCAAGGTAAGCAAAATTTCTTAAGGGATTATGCACTAATAGCAAAGACTGAGAGATAATGATAAGGTAAGAGTATGAGAGAATGTATATGTAGTTCTCTAAAGAAAGCTTCCCCTTAAGTGCAAAGATCCATGTATTCTCACCATCCCATGCAAAATAGGTAATACTAGATTTAAAAAAGCTATGTTAGATTTAAGAGTTTTTATTAATGTGATGCCATGATCCATTTATATTTTTTAAATCCAAGACCTTTGAAAAATACTCGTATTATTATATAATTGGTTGATCGTACTAATACTTATTTTGAAGGGGTAATTGAGGATGTATTAGTGTAGGTAAATGAGCTAGTCTTTCTAGCTAACTTCTACATAATAAATATGGATAATGATACTTCCCCTAACTTTAACCCTATTTTATTGGGGAGGTCATTATGAAAAATAGCTAGGATGAGGATTGACATGTATGAAAGTACCTTGATAATAGAGTTTAATGATGAATAGATTTGGTTCAATATTTATGAGGCTATGAGATATCCTAGTAATGCCCACTTAGTTTATGCCATAAATGTTATTGATTCTTTAGTGCAGGAAGTTTTTAAGTTGACAAGTAAGCAAGAGTTGGAGGTAGTCATCGTCAAACATCTTAAGTTGAAAACAAAAAGAGAAGTTGAGTAGATGAGGATTTGAAAAAAATTGTAGTTGAATTACATTCATTATCAATTATTCTAGATAAGCATGTGGTTTCTTTTATTCAATTATGTATTTCTCATAAGAAATTTTTATGTTCTATTTTGTAGGATTCTGTGTTAAAATTAAAACTATTACTAACTCATTTAAAGTATATCTACTTGGGAGAGGATGACACCCTACTAGTAATTATTACAAAGAATTTAACACATGTGCAAAAAGATAAGTTGATTGTTGTGTTAAGTGAGCATAGGATGACATGACAATTAGTTGGACAATTGTAGACATTAAAGGGATAAGTCTAGTCATGTGGATGCACCAAATATTGTTAGAAGAAGGAATCTAACTAGGGAAGCATGTTGTTAGGCTAACAATGTTAAACAAAGACATTACTTAGGAGGTAACCCAAGCATAATTCAAATTTGATTTCTTTACCTTTTTTTTTCATTTATGTTTTAAATAATTTTCTATTACATTTAGCCTTACATTGGAGACAATGTAATTTTAAGTGTAGGGGAGAGGTTTAGGTAGGATTTTTTTTTAAAGATTTTTGGTAGTTTTTGTGAAATAATGATCATATGTTGGTTATGTTTTATAATGTTTTATGATACATGAGTATGAAAATTGGATTATTTTTAGGATATATTGCTTGGCTTAAGATGTTAGTTATAATTTGTAAAATAGTGGTACAAGTGTTTGGCTTTTTAATACTCAATTGAAACAATGCTTTTTAAGAATTTATGTGTATTTTGTAATGAAGCATGATTAAGTAGTGTGTGGTTTGTCTTGAAATTTTTCTTCTTAAGTTAGTCTTAAACTTGGGTTTAAGTAAATAATGTGTTAAAAAAAAGGGCAAAAATGAAAAAAATTTAATTCTACAATGCTACTAAAGTTGCTTAGTAATTGGGAGTACTTCACCAAAAGTATTTATACTCCTGTCAAATAGTAACTTGAACATGAATATGCAAAGCACCTTGATGTACATTTTCTAATTTTTAATACATCTTAAGGAAAAATATTGATTTTATTTTTCTACTTTAATAAGGGACACTTTAGTATGCTATCTAATATGTAGTAGTAAAGAGGAATGTTTGATTGGGGAATTATACAAGGCTCGGTTGTGCTAGTGGTGAGACTTTCATTAACTAATTTAGGGTAATTATGGATAGAGAATAAGGAAGATGAATATGTTTGTTTTTATTTTATTTAGCATTACTATATTTTAAAGTTAGGTGTGTATGTTAGTTGAGAATTGAACATAATTAACTTGTGCATACAGTGGTGTTCTAAAGTATAACTAGTGCATGGTTTACTATTCTTTTGAATTGACTTTGTTTTGCTCAAATATGTGCAAAAAGCTAAGTGTGGGGGAATTTTGATGAGTGAAAATTTATTTATTTATTTCCTCTTGCATTTAGTTGTTTTCAAAGAGTTTTATATCTATTTGAGCTATTTAGAATATATTTTGTAATTTATGTATGTTTTGGGCAAGTTTTGAGAATATATGATTTAAGTAGGAAAAATTCCAGCATTTTATTGTTTTGACATTTTTCTTTTATTTCAGATTTTTCACTAATTGAAACCAAATTAAAAAAGTAGTTTTCAAAGAAGTTATAATAAGCATCACAAATTTTCCAAATTGGGATCATGCATTTAATTCCAAGTTCATTTAGGCCTTATAGACATTGCTTCAAAGACAAAGAGGAAAATAGAAGTCTAAATGCTAATTGGAGTAGGATTCTTATTTGAACATTGAGTATTTAAATAGGCATAACATGAGTTTCATACATCTAAATTAAGTAATTCAAAAGCCTAAATTGAAGTTCACATTCAGGCCTACAATTGTTATGAAGACACCCAAGCCCAAATCAATTTTTTAATGGTTTAAAAATAGCTAAGAAGTTGCTTCAAAATCTATCATGGGCTGGACTGAGTCAACCTTAGTTTTTAGCTCATAACTTGGGTCTTGAACCTTTGTTTTGGGCAATACTAAATGTGTTCAAAAGATAAAGAAGAGGACTACAACTTTGATGAAGAAGAAAAACCCTAATTCATATTATATCTATTTAGAAATTAGCTTGTAATTCATTATAAAAATTCTATCACAATTAAGGAAACATGTTTATTGTAACCTCGAGAATTTAGGAGTTTTTTTTTTTTTTTTTTGCAATGCCTAGGGTTTTATTGTGCTTGATATATATGTTCTTTAGGATATAAATAAGGACTTTCTTTTAACAATTGAAAGAACGAGGGGGACAGACACAAGGAGGGTAGTAGACATAATTATAGTAAGCATTTTTTTTTTTTTCAATATGTGTGGCTAGGATTTTTCAACAGTTTTAGAGGATTTCAAAAATTTTGGTATTTTAATGAAGTAGATTATTTTGTTATGTTATTTTCTTTTCTATTGGAATTGTTTTAGTTATTCTAATTAAATTCTTGAATAATTGTTGTTTTAATTTATTTATTTAGGCCTATTGAATTAAATAAACAATAGTCAATTGTTAGAGTTAGGAATTATGACTTATATTTATCCTATTCTTAATCACCAAGTAGTAATAACAATAAAGGATTATGGACAAGTTTTCATTTTATTATTGAATAACTCAATACAATTAAATAATCTACATATATGTGATTATTACTTGAATTAACCTATTTTCTTAATTTTTAAAGCTACTAGTTTATAACTTTACAGAGTTGTTCTAAGGATAAAAGAGTTAGAGTCTAAGTGGAGAGCTTGCTTTACTTAATGAATATCTAAGGGAGAATTTTGGTAATATAGCTTGTCATTATCTAGGGTTAATAGTTCCAATAAAATTGAAATAACATTATGGATAATTAAAAGTATCAAATATTATAGTTGCAAATGAACTTGAAATTGAAATTTTGTTAATTGGTATTTTTATAAGTTGTTTTGTTTAATTATGTTGTTTATTTTAATTATTATAAAGTTAGAATTCAACATTACCCTTTTATTTATATTAGTGTTTTTAAGTTTTAATTATCTATCATTGAATTGATAACACTCCCTATAGGATCGACCCTTATTCACATTGTCTATCGTAGTATGACAAGAGTAAGGTATTTATATTTTTTGTAACCTTGATGATAGCTACCATGTTTACTTTTATTTTGTGTGTTGCACGCATTGCATTCATGAAGGATTTTGCGGGTATATCTTCTAAAAAACTTTATGAGACAAAACTTGTCCAGTAAGGGTGACCTAGAAGGTTAAGTGAGTGATGATTTATTTTACTTTGTTTTGTTTTGCTTGATGACTAGCAAAAGTTAAGTGTGGGGTTGCATTGAAAAGTACATTATGTGCATTCTATTTATTCTCTTATATTTAACCTTTTTAGTGTATTTTCTTCCTAAATGTGCTTATTAAAGTTGATTTTATAAATTAGGAGAAGACCAAATGAATTGGAGAAAGTTGGAAGTTCGAAGATGTGGTTTTGAGAAAATGTAACCACTGAAGGGTATTGTGGGAATTATGCATTCTAAACATTGTTGGATGGATTTGGGGCTTTTTATAAGAATTAAAATATATATCTTGAGATTTCTAGAATGGGCTTATTTGTAGAGATCTAGGTAAAATTAGGCCATGAAACGATGTCCTTAATTTAGCTTATAGGCTAGTTAAAGTTATTCTAATTTAATTATGAGTTGTTCTCTAACTAAACTAAATTAGTCCTAAAAAGGAAGTGTTTAATTGTCATTGGGTTATCTTTATTATCCCTTAAAGTTATAAATAGGCATATATGGCTACCAAAAAAAGAGATACATAAACCTTGCTTTTCTTTCTTTCTTATGCACACACCTATATGTAAGGTTAGGGTTTTATTTTCAGTTATAAGGATTTAAGTCATTGAAGAAAGTATTACAAGATTTATTGGTTTTTATTTCTAATTTGATTCTTTACTTTGAATTCTCATGTCCTTTTATTGTAATTATTGTTTATGGTTATATTATTTGATTGCTATGATGCATACTAGGCATTTATGCTTTATGATCTAATACTAGTTTAAAATTGAAGATTATAATTGTTTGATAATTCTAACAATAAGTAGTAAATAAAAATTGATAATCATGGTCACATCTTTGTCTAATTTTTATAGAGACCATGATCTAAAATTAAATAGATCATCTTGTGAATTTGTTGTTTAGATTTGGTTGTCTTTCTTATCTTAATGTTATCAACAAATTATATTTTGAGAGCTTGTTTTAGGTAGCTTAATTGATAAAGGATTAATTGAAGAGCTTTTCTCAATTTAACAGTGAACTAAGGAAATATTCAAATAATAGAGCATGTCATTATTCTAAATCAAATATTCAATTAAAGAATTGATGATCTTTAGTGTCAATGATCAATTTATAAATCTAATGATATAAATATTCTTTTTGTCAAAGGTGTGTTCATCTATTGATTTTATTTGTAATTAGTGTTCTATTTTGATTTTTATTAGTTTAATTAAAACTAAATTCTTCCTTTTTTGCTCTTTTATTTATATTTGCATGAACTTAATAGGACCAAGATTATTAGTTAACTGGTTAATCAAAACTTAATCTTTATGGATTTGATGTATACTCACCTTAATTACAAACTTGTAAATTGAGTGATTTAGAGTAATTTTGGTGTATTCAATATACTTTAGTGATACTCATTCATTACTTAGAAGTTAAGACAGTCACCTTAGGTCGTCTAAATCCATTAAATTACATGAAATAAAGGAGTCATTTTTTGTGATTAGTTTTTCTTACATGTATAGAGTGGTTCATTGCTTGAAAGATAAGGTTGTTACCTCATTTTTAGCTAATAATGCTTATCCTTTAGTTCTAAGAAGTCTTTGACACAAAATAATCATGAAACTAACTTAAATGTCTACATCAATCATATAATTCATTGTGAGATGCATGCTATTATGTCTTAGGTAGTTGAAATCCATTGATATTCATCAATTAAAGCAATTATTTTATTTGATTACCTTTCTTCACCAAAAGAAAATCATTTTTGCTTAAAACATGACACTATCACCTAATTGCTTGGTGATATGGTGTCTCCTTTTGTTGTAAGCAATCATTCACACAAAATGATCATGTAATTAACATCCATTACAAAGACAAAACTTGATTTCATTGCAATATATATGCCAATACACTGTAGGTAGTCTATATCCGATGAATTACGTTAAATAAAGTAGTCATTTTTCCTAGTTAGCTTTTCTTGCATGGATAAAATGGATCATTGCTTGAACAATGAGGTTATCACTTCATTTCTAGCTAATTAGGCTTATCCTATAGTTATAAGTGTATATATAAAGGAATCATAAATATAACTTAAATGTCTACACCAATCACATATTTTAGTGTGGCATGCACATTATTACATCTTTTGCAATCTTAGAGTCCATCAAATAAAAGAATTATATCCCTTAATTAGCTTTATTTACTAGCAAAACATCATTTATTGCTTAGAACTTGAGACTATCACTTGATTCCTCTTTAATTCTAATTTTCCTTTTGTGGCAACAAATCATTCACACAAAATGACCATGCAATTAACTTCCATGCCTAGGCTAAACATTAATTTCATTACAATATGCATGCCAGTAAATCTTGGGTTGTTTGAATCCATTGAATTAGTTTTGCTTAAAACTTGAACTCTTACTTGATTCCTTGGTAACATGGATTCTCTTTTCATTACAAAGAATCATTCACATAAAGTAATCATGAAAATAATATCCATGTCAACATTGAACCTTGATTTCATTGAGACGTGCATGTCAATACTCCTTAGGTAGTTTGAATCCATTGATTACATCTAACAAAGGCATCAATTTTCCTCATCAGTTTTTTTGACATGTCTAGAATGGATCATTTCTTGAATAATGAGGTTATCACTTCATTTTTAGTTAATTAGGCTTATCATTTGGTTATAAGGAATCATTCACACCAAGAAATCATGAACTTAAATTAAATGTCTACACAATCATGTATTTTAGTGTGAGATACACATTATTATGTCTTTTATAGTTCGAAAGATATTAAAGTCCATCAAATAAAGAAGTTATATCTCTTGATTAGCTTTATATACTAGTAAAGAATTGTTCGTTACTTAAAATATGATACCCTCACTTGATTCCTCTATAATTAAGCTTCTTCTTTCATTACAATGAATCATTCACATAAAATAATCATGAAATTAACCTTCATGCCTAGGTTGAACATTAATCTCATTGCAACATATACGATAGTACACTTTTGGTTGTCTAAATCTATTTATTTGCACCAAACAAAGGAGTCAATTTTCCTAATTAACTTTTCTTACAAAGACAAAATGATTCTTTGCCTAAAAGATAAGGACATCACTTCAAATTTTAGCTAATAAAATGATGTTAGCTAATAAGACTTATCCTTTCAAATTTTGAAAGTACTTAGGCTTTATAAAACCTATTGAACAAATCTTTTTTGTTAAGTATAGAATACCTAATCCATCTTAATACCTTATTTAAAGGTTTGTAATTAATAACTAATTATGGAACTCCTCATTCTAGTTCTATAGCATTTTCAATATAAAAGTTGGACAACTCTATAAACTGTTACTTTTTTTGAATAAGCCATTTCTTTAAGAGGTCATCTATTTCTTTTTTGTAGATCTTTAAATGTTGTGGTCCCATGGCTATTAGTCAGGCTTTAGTGGGTATTTAACTTCTATTAAAAGTCACTTCATATAGTAAATTTATTACATGCCTTTTTTTATTCCAAAAAGTTGTAAGAATTTTTGCATAAACTAATGTCTCTAATTTCTCCTATATGTCTTATATTTTAGCTTTAATAATAGGGACTATCAATTTTTTCTTGTAAATATTTTTTTCTTTATTCTAAAGAGATTGAATAAATCTATTTTGTAATTATTTTTTTAAATCAAATCTATCTTCTTATATTAAGGAGTGGATATAAACTTAAAATTAATAAGTTTCCCATTTATCTTTGAAAAAATTCCTTAATTGATAATTTCCTTAATAAGATATAATAAATGCAAAAAAAAGATTTTTCAAGATAATATCTTGAGACAAGTTCTTCACCAGTATGAATTTCCATTCTTTCATTACATATTACAGCTTGTGATAACTTATACTTAATAATAAGTTTACTTTTATTAGTAATATTTAACACTTCTGTTATTTTTGAAAAATGTTTTAAAAGAACTATTCTTTTATTAATATAATTGATATCTATGTTTGAATCCATTAAGACTATGGTTGAAAAGACATACTCATTATTGATTACTATTATAATCTAAGTATGCTATTTATGGGTAATAACCTTATTAATAAGATTAATATATTGCAGAGTAGTTAACTCTTCTTTTAAAGAAGTATTTGGAATGTTTGGAAGATCTTCTATCTTATCAGACATTAATTCCAATACTGACATTCTTTCTTTTAATTCTCTTATTCTAGTTTTTAACTGATTGATCTCAACTTTAAGCTTACCAATTGAGGGTTCTATAGTAATAGTTTTTAAACTAAAATGGCTATTTCTTACTTATTGAATAACATTTTTTAAATTATAATCTTCTTGTACCTCGTTAACTTTAGTATCGTTTCGAGACAAATGAAGATATCTTTCTAGCTATTCTCTTTTTTATTTTGGATTTATAATCTTATCAATAAGAACTAATAGTAAACTTTTTTTTTTTTTTGTAAGAACTAATAAGCCATTACTCTCATATAAAGTTTGATAATAGTTGTACCAACCATTACAACTATCACTAGAATCATCTTTAGAGGTAATTTTTTTTTTCTCAAGAAGATCCACTTCTAAGTTTAATTCTTTATATTTATCTTCTAATTCGCTTCATTTATCTAGAGAGAATCGTTCATTACTTAGAACTTGAGACTATTACTTAATTCTCAAGCAATTAGGCTTCTCATTCCATTACAACAAATCATTCAAACAAAATGATTATACAATTAACACCTTGCCTACACTGAACAATAATTTCAATGCAACATGCATATTAATATACCTTATGTTGTTTGAATCCATTCAATTACATTAAACAAAGGAATCCTTTTTCTTGATTTGCTTTGCTTACATCTATAGAATCGTTCAATGCTTAAAGGATGAGGTTGTCACTTCATTCCTAGCTAGTCAAGCTTATATTTTCATTCTAAGGAGTCATTCATGCAAAGGAATCAAAAATTTAATTTAAATGTTTATACTAATCATATATTTTAGTGAGAGATGCACATTATTATGTTTTGTGTAGTTCAAATTTATTAAAGTCCATCAAATAATTGAGTTATTGCTCTTGATTAGCTTTATTTACTAAGAGAGAATCATTCATTGTTTAAAACTTGACATTATCACTTAATTTCCAAGTAAATTGGTTTTTCCTTTCATTGTAAGAAATCATTCACATAAAATGATCATGTAATTAATATCCATGTCAACCTTAAACTTTAATTTCATTATGACATGCACTCCAATACACCATGAAAGTCTGAATCCATTAAGTTACATCAGACACAAAATTAATTTTTCTTGATTAGTTTTTCTTTCATAGATAAAATAGTTCATTACTTGAACAATGAGGTTATCACTTTATTTATGCCAATAAGGTTTATTCTTTAGTTACTAGGAGTCATCCACACAAAGGAATCATGAACATAACTTAAATGTCGACACTTATCACATATTTAAGTGCAACATGCACATTATTATGTTTTGTACTATCCAAAACCATTAAAGTGTAGACATGATAGGAAATCAAATTGTTTGATAGAATTAAATAGATTCAAAGTGCTAAAGTTGTAATGGCATGCATGTCATAATAAATATAATATTTGGTGTAGTCATGCGAACCTTAAAGTATGTGGCTTAGAGACCCAACACACACAAGAAATTGAATAATAACCCAATAAAGTTAAATCAAATTTCAAATGTGTAAAACCTAAACCTAATGTTTAAAGGAACACGAAACTAAGGAATAAAAAAGGATATGGCACCACACTCTAGAAAAAAATAGAATTGAGAGTGATAAGTTGAGTTGAATATCATGTGAATAATTCTTGAAAGAACTAAAAGAGAAAATTCTCACATACTAGTTAAGAATAAAGTAGCTATTGCTCTTGATTAGCTTTATTTAGTAGTTGAGACCATCACCTAATTCCTTCTCAATTAGGCTTTTCTTTTCCTTGCAACAAATCTTTCACCTAAAATAATCATGTAATTAATATCCATGCCTACATCAAACATTAATTTCATTATGATATACACATCAGTTTACCTTGAGTTGTATAAATTCATTAAATTACATCTAACAAAGGAGTCATTTTTCATGATTTGCTTTTCATACATGGATAAAGTGGTGCATTGCCTAAAAATGAGGTTATCACTTTATTTCTAGCTAATAATGCTCATCTTTTAGTTCTATACAATCATTCACACAAAGGAATGGTATTAGAGCCCGATGTATCTAGTTCTACTTAAACATTAACCTTCTAAATAGTTGAAAAGTGTAAATTTATCATTGTCTCATTGTTGAAACCCTAAGTTATGCTACCTTCGAACCCGTGTTTTTTGTGTGTAGGTGTGTAAGGTCATGGTTTAAGACCTTAACAGTGATATGATAAAGCATAAATAGGTTAAGGTCTAATTAATTGTTTAGAAGTGATAGTTTTTCTAGAAGTAAAAATATAAAAATAATTATTAGTGAAAATTTAGATGATAATGATTTACAGAATTAGACTTTACCTTCTTTATCCTCTTCCCATATTTATAAATAGGGAAGTTTTTTAATAAAAAATGATTATATCATTGAGACTGTAAAAGAAGCTATACTTTTATCTTAGGGTTATAATGATTTCTTTTTATTATCCTAAAAGTTTATTAACTCACATTAACAAAAATACAAATTTCTCCACATTAGGATGGTTTAAGTAGTATTGAAACTTGCTACTAGATTGCATGTAAATAACTTAGTTATTAGCTATATTCATGATAAAAGACATAACAAATTTCATGACTCCACATTAGGAGTGGTTGAATTTACTTTAAATGATGGACCTATATGATTTTCATGTCTTTTAAATTTCAATTTATCATTATCAAATCCTAATTTGATATATGCTTTATATTTATATATTAAAATTGAAGAATTTGATACGATGCTTACTTCTAAAAATATAATCCTTATTTATAGGATACATTATAAGGTTATGAACACCATTGTCTTAGGAATTCAAGAAATTCTATATGTGGATAAAAGGACTATTACATTATTTTTAACTAATAGGGATTTCAAAATTTGATTTGCTTTATCTAGAAATGTGAGGTTAAAACTTGAAAAGGGAAAAGAAACAGTTAAACCTAGATTTTCTACCTTTTGAGTGTCAATCATTGAATTGGAAGGCATAAGTAGGATAAGAGGATAGGTTAGTTAACCTTAATATAGAGTTAACCTTCCTTCCTCAACTTCTACTTTAGTGGTTAACGAACAAATAGAAATGGCTAGTTAGGCTCCTAGGCCTAGGTCTCCTTCTTTATCTGATATAGGATATCAAAATGATGGTAGGAGTCTCTATGTATTTCAAGTTGTAGATGAGGTAAACAAAAAGATTAGAGATTTATTTTACTCTCTTGAAAATATTATAAACAAGAAAATGATTTTTTACGACTTTTGATGAAAAGAGCGAGAAATATGACATAAATGCTTTAAGATATATATCAATAGTGTAAGAGTTATAGATATTTTCACTTATTTGGAAATGTTCTACAAACTTAAGAGAAAAACATTCCCCAAAATTTTTTACTTTAGAGGAATATATGGTCCTAAAAAAAGTATATCAAGAATACATTACCAAAAATGGGAAAAGAGTTTATAGTATTCATCCTTTTGCACTAAATTGAAGTGTCAAAATAAAAGACAGTGAAGTTATAACTTCACCCTACAAGGTAAAACTATCTATAAGTGTTATTATATAACAAGAAAATTATACTAATTTTTATTTTCAATTTATAATAAATTAATTTAATAAAGTTGAAGACAAGATTAAAAAAATAGTTCAATGAGTTCCGAGACCTTTAGTGAAGGTAGAATTAGAAAAAAAAAAAGTTTTATTTAAACTCATGTCATCTAAAGAAATAAATTATAATATGTCAGGTAAAAATCCTACAAAATAAGAATTGATAGATGAAATAGTTATAAGGTTAAAAACCCTTGTATTAAGAGAAAAGGAAGGCTTTGTCTTAGGAAAAGAGGAACAAGAATCTTTAGAAATCAAAGATTACATTGAAAAAGTAGAAGAAATGTTCTTATCAAAACAAAAACCTATGATAAAAGAACCATCACCTTTTTATGATAAGGAACCAATAAATATTAACAAGATGACTTTTAATAAAGTCCCCATAAAATTATATTATCCTAAACCAATATTAATTGACCTTTTTTTAGAGGAGCAACCTAAGTACAATTATGTATAATACAATAGTAACAACATTATAAAATAAAATTTGGATGGGATTTCTAAACATCAAGTTCTCATTTTACTCCATTATATGATGATGTTTACCATTACCTCAAAATCAAAGGGTAATTCTAACCCTCAAATAGCAAAATTTATAACAAATAATTTTACTAGACAACTTAAAAGCTTGTGAAATTTTTACTTATCAAATGAGATTAAGTTCCATATATTTAATACTGTAAAAATAAAGTAAGGGACACAACTTACTAATAGTATTAATACACTAATATATATACTTTATTAGTATATCAAACTTATAAGCAACTTATTAATTTAAGGTGCTTGGACTTGTCTCATTTTAAGTGGTATAGAGAAGTTTTCTTCTCTAAAGTTTTTACTAAGGAATATAGTTAGAGTATTTTCTAAAAAGAAAAGTTTTTATTTAGATTACTTACCCTATTTGCTAAAAGGGTGAAATGTAGATTAAAATTTTATCATAATGGAGTTATTGATTATTTTATTTAAATCTATGAGAAACTAGTTGTAGAGATTGTAGTTAAAGGAGATGAACTCTATAATGAAATAAAACTATATAGGCAATTACAAAATGAGAAGATACAAGATAGGAAGGTCTTAGGAGATTTTTATAAGTAGATGAGTTATCTACCTATGAAATATCCCAAAAAATTTAGAAAGAATGGTTATAAACTCATACTTCAAAAGAAATCTTTTTATAAAAGGACAAGTTAAAAGAGAAGAAAAACCCAATTTGTAGAAAAAGAAAAAGAAAATGGTTATTTGTTACAAATGCAAAAAAATAAGGCATTATTCTAATAAATGCAAAATGAAACAAAAAAATTTAAGAATTATCCATAGATGAAGACCTTAAAAGATCACTAATGTATATCTTTTTATTAGAAGATGAATCTGAGGAATTATGCTTAAAACTAGACCTTCTCAAAGAAGAAAAAGAAACTACTTCTAAAGATGATTTTGGTAATAATTGTGATGGTCAATGCAACTATTATTAAATTTTATATAAAAGTAGTAGCTTATTAGTCCTTACAAAAGAAGACAATTTGATATTAGATCTTATTAATAAGAATAAAAAGAAAAATTTTTGTAATTTATGTCTAATAAAATAAATGAATTTTTAGACATTTTAAATACTACTTTAAAAGAGAAGTTAAGTACTCTTCAATATGTCAATTTAATTAATAATGTTATTACCCATGAATGACATATGTAGATTACTGTAATAATCAATAAAAAGTACATCTTCTCCGATATAACTTTAATTGATTTAGACACTTATATGAATTATACTAATGAACAGATAGTTCCTTCAAGATATTTTTTAAAAATAATAAAAGTGTTAAATACTGTTGATAAAAGTAAGGTTGTTATTAAGTACAAATTATCACAAGTTAATATATACAATGAAGGAATTTATATTGAAATTCCATTTATATTAATTAAAAATCTATCACAATATGTTATTTTGATAAATCATTTCCTATATATGCTATATCATATTAAGAAAATTAGTAATGGAGGGATTTTCTTAAAAATAGATGGAAAATTTATTAACATTAAATTTATATCTACTTTTCAATATAGGGAGATAAATTACTTCAAAGAAAAAATAAAAGAAAAGAGAGATTTATTCAATCTCTTCAAAGTAAAGTAAAAAGATAAATATTTATGAGAAAAAATAAATACTCATATTATATAAGTTAAAATATAGGAAATACAAAGAAAATTAGAGACAATAGTCTGTGTAGAAATTCCCATAATTTTTTGGGATAGAAAAAAACATATGGTAGGATTATCGTATGAAGTGATTTTTAATGAAAGTCAAATTCATATTAAGACCTAACCCATAGCAATGGGGCCAAGACATTTAGAAATCTACAAAAATGAAATAAGAGATCTCTTAAGAAAGAGCTTATTAGAAGAAGTAACAACCTATAGAGTTATTTAACATTTTATGTAGAATATGTAGTAGAATTGGAATGAGGAGTTTCAAAATTGGTTATTAATTATAAACCTTTAAATAAGGTCTTGAGATGGATTAGGTATCTTATACTTAATAAGAAATATTTGCTTAATAGACTTTAAGAAATATTTTCAAAATTTGGTATGAAGTTTGGTTATTGGCAAACTCATTTTCATGAAAAAGACAAATACAAAACAACATTCATAATTCCATTTAGATATTATGAATGAAATATAATGTTTTTTAGGTTAAAAATGCACCTTCTAAGTTTTCAAAAATTATGAATGAAATATTTAATACTTATTCAGTATTAACTATTGTTTATATCTATGATATGTTATACTTTTTAATACAATTAAATAATATTTTAAGTACTTAAACCTATTTCTAAAGGTTATTAAAAATTTCACTTTAGCCATATCAGCCAAAAAGATGAAGTTGTTTCAAATCAAGGTTAGATTCCTTAGTCACTTCATTAAAAATAGAACCATTGTTCCCATTGATTAAGTAATTGAATTTGTCTTTGAATTTCTTGATAAAATTAGAGAAAAACAATAGTTGCAAAGTTTTTTATGATATATAAATTATATTTTAGAATTTTAAAAAGAATTAGCTTATGATACTAAGTCTTTATTTGATAGATTGTGGAAAAATCCTTCTAAGTGTATGGATGAACATACAAAGGCAATTAAGAAGATAAAAATAAAAACAAAGGAATTACCATGTCTTAGTCTTCCTTATCCTAATGCATGGAAAATAATTGAAACAGATACATTAGATAAGGGTTATAAGGGAATCCTTAAGCAAATCATTAACTCAAAAGAACAACTTATTTGTTTCAGTTAAGGAGTTTAGATAGAAAATAAAGTTAATTACTCTATATTAAAAAAGAAATTTTAGTCATTATGTTATGTATTCACAAATTTAAAAGTAATCTGTTAAATCAAAAATTTCTTTTAAAAATAGATTGTAAGACAACAAAAAATATCTTTACTAAAGATGTTAAAAACATTGCATTTAAATAGATATTTGCCAAATGATAAGGAATACTTTCTATTTTTGATTTTAACATTGAGTTCATTAAAGGAAATTCTAATTTTATACCTAATTTCCTAACTTGTGAGTTTTTGCAAAGAACTATGATAAGAGTAAAAGGCCTTTTATACAAGGGCCTCAGTCCCTAGCAAAGTCGGTTAATTTACCAGTAAAAAATGAAAAATCAAAAGAAGTTGATAAACTTCATAGTGATGTTTATGAGCAAGCATTGGATAAATCCATCATGTATCCTTAGATTCCTAAGCATATAAATTTCTTGTATATTGTGGAAAATAATTATACTTAGTTGAGACCTAATGAGGTTGCTAGATTTTATCTTAAAGATGACATGTATCCTCATATTAGTATGAAGGATTGTATGTATTATCAATAGATCATATATGAAATAGGCTCAGTGGTTATTGAACTTATAAAAAGAGGATCCATATCTAGTTATGGATTCTAAGATTAAGCCTATGTTAAATTCAAGATAAAGAAAATTCTTTATTTAAAAGATTGACAAGGTGATCTTTTTGGCTATAGAGAACTAAAAGAATGATGGAAGGTTAAAACTAACAACTACTTTAACTATATTGAAGTATGAGAAAAATTCTTTTATATGAAAATAAGTAAAGTAAATTTAGTTGGTTCATTCAAGTACATCTTCTGAATAATCCAAAAGGATTTCCAAATTGGTTTCAAACCTAGCTTTTCAAGTAGGGTTTCCATCATATAACTTTACCCATAAAGTGAGAATTGTTTATGAACAATTTTGTGAAGCAAACGATAAGGTTAAAGACCCATTATTAATATTTGCAGCTTGATATCATATCCCATGGATTATCAAGTAGGATTACATGATTTGGCGAAATAGGTTAATGTGTTAGATGTTGATATCAAGCATATTCCATGGTTAACTAGATAAATTAATATCTTATGATAGGAAAAGTTTGATTTCTTTAATGATGGGGTCTATACTGATAAAGGTGTTATTTGCATCAATGGGCCTAAAGCTCCATCACCAAAGCTCACACCATTTAACTTAGAAGAAATATTAAAGATTTTAATAGAGTCAGTGTCAAAAGAGAGGTTATTAGAAATGATGATTACCCTACTCTGACTAAAATAAGACATGTAAGCAGACTATGTAGAAAGCAGTCAAAGGCACCTCAATGATAATATCATGTAAGATTCTTAAGAACCATATGAGTTATAAAAAAGACAAAGCCATTTTTGGTGGAACAATAATGAAGGGACCTGTTGACAAACTTTATTAAAGCAAGCAACTTTAGAAAGGAAGGAAAAGACAATTTGCTTTAGAAAAGCAAGATTCCTTCAATAATGGTGATTACATTTTTTTATGTATAAAGAAAACCTTTCAGCTACTTAAGGAGGTAAAATTGCTTTATCTACAAGTAAGTTTGCTTCTCTCTCTCGCTCTCTCTTCTCTTCCCTTGTAAAATATAAACTTATAACAACATTCAATGTTCAACAAAAGTTTTATTTCTCTAAGTATTTTAATTTTGTTTTACTAGTGTGCTTAATTTAATTTTTTAAACTAATTTTTATATATCTATATGTGATCTTATGTTGTCTAGCAGCACGAGATCACACATAAAATTTTTAAAAATTAATTTAAGAAACTAAATTACAACATACTTATATAAAAGAAAGAAACTTAAAAAAAAATAATAACAAAATTAAAATACTTACATAAACAAAACTTTTATTAAACACCGAACATCGTTACAAGCTTATATGTTGTAAGTGAAGAAAAGAGAGAGGGAGAGAGAAGCAAACTTAATTCTGGAAGAAGAAATTACACATCATCAATTAGCCAAGAGGTTTTGTTTATACATAAAAAAAAAAAAAAAGACGTAATCACCATTATTAACAGAATCTTACTTTTTTAAAGCAAAGTTGTTTTTTCCTTCTTTTCTAAAGTAGTATTAATAAAACTTTTTGGTAGGTCCCACCATTATTGTTCCATCGAAAGTGGTTTTGTCCTTTTTACAACTTATATAGGTCCTAAGAATCTTGCATGATGTTATCATTGAAGTGTCTTTGACTGCTTTTTACTTGGTCTACTTGTGTGGTTTTTTCTAGTTGGAGTAGGGCAGTTATCATTTCTAATAACCTCTTTTTTTATGATGACTCCATTAAAGTCTTTAATATTTCTTCTAGGCTAAATGGCTTGGGCTTTGGTGGTGGAGCTTTAGGCCCATTGATGCACATAACTCCTTTGCCAATATAAACCTAATCATCAAAGAAATCAATCTTTTCCCACCATTAAATATCAATTCATCTTATCAACCATGGAATATGCTTGATATCAACATCTAACACATTAACTTGTTTAGCCATAATAGTGTAATCCAATTTAATAATCCATGAGACATGATACAAAATTACAAACATTAATAATGAGTCTTTAATCTCCTCATTTTCTTCACAAAATTGTTCATAAACAATTCTCATTTCATGAGATAGAGTTATATGATATAAAACTCATTTGAAAAACCAGGTTTTAAACTAATTTAGAAATCTTTTTGGATCATTCGGAAGATATATTTGAATGAACCAACTAAATTTCCTTTGCTTATTTTTATATAATAAGGCTTTTTCCCACGCTTTAATACAATTGAAGTAACAGTAGGTTTTAACCTTCCACCATTTTTTTAGTTCTATGTAAGCAAAAAGATCACTTTGTTAATCTTCTAGATAAAGAATTTTGTTTATGTTGAATTTGGCATAGACCTAATCTTGGAAGTCATATCCAAATCTAGATCTTCTTTCTATAGGGGTTCAATAACCATTAAGCCTATTTCAAGTAATATTTGTTGATAATACAGGCAATCTTTCATACTAGTATGAGAATATATTTCATAATTAAGATAAAATCTGACAATCTTATTTTCCACAGCATATAAAAAATCTATGTGTTTAGGAATCAAAGATACGTGATGGATTTATTAAATACATGCTCATAAGCGTAACTATGAAGTTTATCAACTTCTTTTGATTTTGCATCTTTTGCTAATGAATTAATTAACTTTGCTGGGGATTGAGGCCTTTTACTTATGTTATAGTTCCCTATAAAATCTTATGAGTTAGGAAATTAGGTAAAGAATTAGAATTGCCCTTAATAAACTCAATATTAAAATCAAATACATAAAGTATTCCTTTACCATCTAGTAAAGATCTGTTTAGATGCAATGCTTTTAACATCTTTAGGAAAAATATCTTTTATTGCCTTATAATATATTTTTAGAAGGAATTTCTAATTTAACAAATCACTTTCAAATTTTGAATACATAACATAATGACTTGTTTTTTTTTAAAATACTAAAGTAATTAACTATACCTCCTCTCTAAACTCTTGAAGTGAAACAAATATATTGTTCTTTTAAGTTAATCCTTTGCTTAAGGATTCCTCCATAACAATCATCTGATGCATTAGTTTTAACTATTTTGAATGCATTAGGATGAGGAAGACTAAGACATAACAATTCTTTGTTTTTATCTTTATCTATTTAACCATTGTAGCATGTTCATCCATCTATTTTAGAGGATTTTTTTTTTCCTAATCTATCAAACAAATGTTTAGCATCATAAGCTAATTCTTTATAAAATTTTGAAATAAAGGAGTTCTAGGTCTTAATTAGTTTTCTTTACAAGGAGAGAATCATCAATTGTTTGAAAATTGAAACCGCCACTTGACTCCTAAACAATAAGGTTTCTCCTTTTGTTCCAATGAATCATTTACACAAAATGATCATGCAATTAACATCCATGTCTATACTAAACATTAATTTCATTGTGACATACATTTCAATATACCATGAATAGTATGAATACATTAAATTCCATTAAATAAAAGAATTATTTATCATGATTAGTTTTTCCTATATGGATAAAATGGTTGATTATCTACATCAAATACATTAACCTGCTTAGCCATAATAGTATAATCCCATTTGATGATCCATAAGACATGATGCTAAGTTGTAAATATTAATAATGGGTCACTAACTTCATCGTTTGCTTTACAAAACTATTCATAAACAGTTTTTACTTTATAAGGTAGAGTTATATGATGTAAACCCCACCTAAAAAACCATGTTTTAAACTAATTAGGAAATCTCTTTGAATCGTTCAAAAGATGTATTTGAATAGACCAATTAAAGTTCTTTTGCCTATTTTCATATAATAAGGCTTTTTCCCATACTTTGATATAATCAAAATAATTGTAGGTTTTAACCTTCCACCATTGTTTTAGTTTTTTGTAGTCAAAGAGATCACCTTATTAGTTTTCTGGATAAAGAATTTTCTTTATCTTGGAAGCTTAGAGATGATGCGTGGAAGGCTTCAAATGATACAAAAGGTCCATTGCACATTCCAGAAGGACCAATAACATAAACTAGAGCCAAAAAGATGAAAGAAACATTAAATAGGTTGATTAAGGACATTCAAGCCAACCAAGCTACAAATGATGCGAATTTAAACTTGGAAGAGAGTTAAGGCCTTATTAATATGATTAAAGTACTTAATAGGCCAAAACTAAGTAATAAGTGATTGTATAAAAGTAAGTTTCCTATGTAAGAATTTGTCTTATATAAGAATTCCTCCTAAATAAAGATCTGTCCTAAATAAGAATTTATGCCTTTTTAGGATTGTTATTTTAGCCTATAAATAAGTACCTTTTTGTGAGCTCTGGAACATCAAACAACTTTGAGAGAAATAAAAATTAAGGGTTTTCTCCTTTGATTCTTTCAAGAACTAAAAAACTTATCAAGAAGTACATTTTCTTGTGGTGTTTAACTTGACTTATCACTCCTAATTCCTTTCTTTTCTAGAGTGTGGTATCCATATCCTTCTTAAATACCCTAAGTTCATGTTCCTTTGAATGTTGGGTCTAGGGTTTGTGTTATTAAAGTCTAATTTAATTTTCCTAGATAGTTTTTGATTCCTTGTATGCGTTGAGTTCTTAAGCCACATTTTTGGGGTTTTCCATATTAGTTGGTATCAAAACTTGACTTTAAATCAAGTTGGATCAACTAATTCTTTAATTTGCTACCTTATGCTTTATTTATTTCTATTTAGTTTGTCTATTAAGCATATTACCATTCAAAAAGCACTAATCTATTCATTTACAACCCTTCTCACTTTGCTCGTTTGTTTGAAATCATAACTATAAAAAATGTGTTAAATCTAGAATCTCATATTAATGAGTTACTTATATATATATATTTAAAAATCTTTACTAGAGAAGATATAATATTTTTCTAAAAGAAAAATTTCTTACCGAGTTACCTACCCCAGTTAAGTAAAGGGTTAAAAATATGTTAAAATCCTATCACTGAAGGGTAATTGACTATGCTAGCTATACCTACGAAGAGTTAGTTGTTGAAGTAATAGTTGAAGGAGTTAAACTCTCTAATAAAATTAAACTATATAGGCAGTTATAAAATGAAAAAGCTCAAGGTAAAAAGGTTTTAAGAGACTTTTATGAACAAATGAGATATCCACTCTCATACATTATCCTAGAAAAAAATAAGAAAAGAATTTATAAACCTTTTCCACAAAAGAAAAGCTTTTAGTCAATAGGAGAAAAAGGCAGTTGAACTTGTTAAACAAGTCAATAGACAAATGGAAGAAATAATTGAATACAAAGATGTAGATGTCAAAATTTAATTTACTCTCTCAAGAAGTAAGAGGTTAAACTTAGGAAAATCAAAAGAGGAGAATGGTATCAAAGCCTTGTTAAGTCCTTAATCAATTCATGAACTCATAGTTGAAACCCTAAGTCGTGTAGCCATTGATTGCTTGTTGAAGTAGTGTAAGGCATTAGATCATCCCAATAACTTGTTTATTAGGATAGCATCATTGCTCATCATCTCCAACAATTTCTCCTTTGACATAAACTCCATTAAAACCTTATATAATTATTCTGGATTACTAGCCTTTGGACAATTTAGGCCTATCACCCCTTTGGTAGTGTAAATAGCATTTTCAACGAAGTTAAACTTCTCCCATTAACTAATATTAATTCATCCAGTTAACCATGGAATGTATTTAATTGCTTAGCCATAATGGTATAATCCCACTTGATGATCCATGAAACATGATACCATGAGAAAAATAATAAAAAGAGGTATGTAACCTTATTATTCTTTTCACAAAACTGTTCATAAATATTTTTTACCTTATTTGGTAAGGTAATGGGATGTAACCTCCACTTGAACAACCAAGTTTTAAACTAGTTAGGAAATTTCCTAAGGTCATTTAAAAAGTAGATTTGAATGAACTAACTAAATTTCTTTTACCTATTTTCATATTGTAGGGATCTTTTCTATGCTTTAATATAATCAAAATATTTGTTAGATTTAACCTTCTACCACTCCTTAAGGTCCCTAGTAATGAATAGATCACCCTGCCAATCTTTAGGATAAAAAACCCTTTTTATCTTGAACTTGGTATATGCCCATTCTTTATAGTCATAGCCTGTAATAATACCTTCTCTCTATAGGTTCATTATTAAAGAGATTAATAATGAAGGAATTTATGTAGAAATTAATGAAAAGTTTAATAACTTTAAATTTGTATCCATTCCTTAGTATAGAGAAATAAATGTCCTTCAAAAGAAAGTCACAAGCAAAAAGAGATTTATTCAATCTTTTCAAAAAGAAATTACTTATAAACAAGTAAATGAGAAAATAAATATCTTTAAAATTAAATTAAAAATTTGAAATATATTTTTTATATTAATCTATTATTATATTAATTGAGTAGAATATTTGTATATATATTTTATTTATTTATTTTAAAAATAATTTATTTATTTTTATATAATATAAAAATATTTTTTTAATTTTTTTAAAATAAGTCATTGCTTGAAGTATCGGGTTAATAATTAGACCTATGGCTCTTTAAATCAGAGAGCAAGGTGAAGTTGAATTTTTCTGGCCCGGTTTAGTTTCGAGGGGCGGAAAGAAAATACAAAGTTAAAAGGAAAATAATTATATAGGGTACAAACAGAGAGCGAGAGAGGCGAGCGGAGGGAGACAGAGATGGCATCGTAGGTGGTAAAAGGAGTGTTCAAGGCGATTAGAGAGAAAGGGGCGGGCACGTTTCTGCGTGGGCTCACGGAAGAAGGCTACCTGTCAGATAAGCGAAAGCAGCGTAATGGGGTTTTTGAATTTTTGTTTTTATGTGATTTATGAAGTTTGTCTGGAGACTTTATTGACTGCATTTGCCCCTTTCGTGTAACTTTTAAATGAATTTCAGGGCTTGCCTTGCGGACGGAAATCTCTTGTAAGTTGAATTCCTTTTGCTACTTCTTGTTATGGTTACTGGTTGAGCATTCTTATGATATGGGCCATTTAGTTATTTGGGATCTACCATTCTATTATCGAACTTTAGTCCATTTTCTAATATGTGAAGAACTGAAGATGGGAGAATTTTAATCCAGCATCTATGGATTTGTGGGTACTTTGCACCCATCAGTATCATTGCTCAT
>JAHLGP010020640.1:7171034-7199620 GCA_020141445.1 Bruguiera sexangula | reverse complement strand
ACCAAATCTCATCTTCCTAGATTGTAATGCCAATATCCTTCCATTCAGCATTGGTTCATGATGCCTTCAACACTAGTTATTGGATTATACCTCAACTTCTTGTTCCTTTGAGCATTGTGCAAAGGTTGTTTTTTGTTAAACCTCAATTATGTTTCTTGGGGTTTTCAATTCCTTCTTTTCATTGTGATTTTCATTGCATTCTTTGTGTTTATCATTGGGTGATATGGGAGCTTTGGGCTGTAAATCAGGTTTGCTTATCAAAATTGGAGTTTTTTCTCTAGTGTTTCTTCTTAGTCACCGCTCATTGTGTTTTGTTGCACTCACTTGATTACTACCAGAACTCATCATCCTAGATTGCAAAGCCATTGTCCTTCCTTTCACCATTTGTTCATGATGCTTTGAACACTGGTTATTGGATTATACCTTAAGTTCTTGTTCCTTTGAGCATTGTGCAAAGGTTGTTCTTTTGTTAAACCTCAATTATGTTTCTTGTGGTCTTCAATTCCTTCTCTTCATTCTGATTTTCATTGCATTCTCTCTGTTTAACATTGGGTCATATGGGTGCTTTCTGCTTTAAATCAGGTTTGCTTATCAAAATTGGAGTTTTTTCTCTAGTTTTTCTTCCTAGCTGCCTCTTATTACGTTTTGTTGCTTTCCAACTCAGCTCATTACTACCAAATCTCTTCTTCTTAGATTATAAGGCTGATATCCTTCCTTTCCCCATTGGTTCATGATGCTTTGAACACTAGTTATTGGATTATACCTTAAGTTCTTGTTGCTTTCAGCATTGTGCAATGGTTATTCTTTTCTTAGACCTCAATTATGTTTCTTGGGGTTATCAATTCCTTCTTTTCATTGCCATTTTCGTTGCATTCTTTGTGTTGAACATTGGGTGCTATGAGAGCTTTGGGCTTTAAATCGGGTTTGCTTATCAAAATTGGATTTGTTTGTCTCTAGTTTTTCTTCCTAGCTGCCTCTTATTACATTTTGTTGCTTTCCAACTTGTCTTATTACTACCAAGTCTTTTCTTCTTAGATTGTAATGCCAATATCCTTCCTTTCCCTATTGGTTCATGATGCTTTGAACACTGGTTATTGCATTATACCATAAGTTTTTGTTCCTTTGAGCATTGTGCAAAGGATGTTCTTTTGTTAAACCTCAATTATGTTTCTTGAGGCCTTCAATTCCTTCTTTCCATTGTGATTTTTGTTGCATCCTCTGTGTTTGACATTGGGGCCTATGAGAGCTTCGGGCTTTAAATCTAGTTTGCTTCTCAACATTGGAGTTTTTTCTCTCATTTCTTTTCTTAGTTGCCTCTTATTACATTTTGTAACATTCCAACTCGCCTGATGACTACCAAATCTCATTTTCCTAGATTGTAATGCCAATATCCTTCCATTCACCATTGGTTCATGATGCTTTGAAGACTAGTTATTAGATTATACCTCAAGTTCTTTGTCCTTTAAGCATTGTGCAAAGGTTGTTTTTTTGTCAAACCTTGATTATGTTTTTGGGGTCTTCAATTCCTTCTTTTCATTGTGATTTTTGTTGCATTGTCTGTGTTTAACATTGGGTGATATGAGAGTTTTGGGCTGTAAATCAGGTTTGCTTATCAAAATTGGAGTTTTTTTTCTAGTTTCTTTTCTTAGCTACCTCTCATTACATTTTGTTGCATTCCAACTCACCTGACTACAACCAAATCTCATCATCCTAGATTGCAAAGCCATTATCCTTCCTTTCACCATGCTTAAAGGAACAAGAACTTGAGGTAAATGAAAGGAAGGATATTGGCTTTGCAATATAGGAAGATGAGATTTGGTAGTAATGAGGAGAGTTGGAATGCAATAAAACGTAATACGAGGCAGCAAGGAAGAAAAACTAGAGAAAAAACTCCAATTTTGATAAGCAAACCAGATTTGAAGCCCAAAGCTCCCATATCACCCAAACTTAAACACAGAAAATGCAATGAAACTCAGAATGAAAAGATGGAATTGAAGACCTGAAGGAACATAATTGAGGTTTAACGAAAGAGCAACCTTTGAACAATGCCCAAAGGAACAAGAACTTAAGGTATAATCCACTAACCAGTGTTCAAAGCATCATGAACTAATGGTGAAAGGAAGGATATTGGCTTTGCAATGTAGGAAGCTGAGAATTGGTAGAAATCAAGCGAGTCGGAATGCAATGAAAAGTAACTAGAGGCAGCAAGAAAGAGAAACTAGAGAAAAAACTTCAATTTTGATAAGCAATGCAGAAGTAAAGCCTAAAACTCCCATATCACCTAATGTTAAACACAGAGAATGCAATGAAACTCACAATAAAAAGAAGGAATTGAAGACCCCAAGAAACATAATTGAGGTTTAGCTAAAGAACAACCTTTCCATAATACTCAAAGAAACAAGAACTTAAGGTATAATCCAGTAACAAACATTCTAAGCATCATGAACCAGTGGTGAAAGGAAGGATATTGGTTTGGCAATCTTGGAAGATGGGATTTGGTAGTATTTAGGCGAGTTGGAATACAACAAAACCTAATAGGAGGCAGCAAGGAAGAAAACTAGGAGAAAAACTCCAATTTTGATAAGCAAACCGGATTTAAAGCCCAAAACTCCCATATCACCCAATGTTAAACACAGAGAATGCACTGAAACACACAATGAAAAGAAGAAATTGAAGAACCCAAGAAACCTAATTGAGGTTTAGCGAAGGAACAACCTTGGAATAATACTCAAAGGAACAAGGACTTAAGGTATAACCCAGTAACAAGCTTTCAAAGCATCAAGAACCAATGGTGAAAGGAAGGATATTGGCTTTGCAATCTTGGAAGATGGGATTTTGGTAGTATTCAGGCAAGTTGGAATACAACAAAACGTAATAGGAGGCAGCATGGAAGAAAAATTAGAGGAAAAACACCAATTTTGTTAAGCAAACCAGATTTAAAGCCCAAAGCTCCCATATCACCCAATGTTAAACACAGAGAATGCAATGAAAAGAAGGAATTGAAGACTCCAAGAAACATAATTGAGGTTTAACGAAAGAACAACCTTCGAACAATTCTCACAGGAACAAGAACTTATACTTTAATGCACTAACCAGCGTTGAAAGCATCATGATCCCATGTTGAAAGGAAGGATATTGGCTTTGCAATGTAGAAAGATGAGATTTGGTAGTAATGAGGGGAGTTGGAATGCAACAAAATGTAATAGGAGGCAGCAAGGAAGAAAAGCTGGAGAAAAAACTCCAATTTTGATAAGCAAACCGGATTTAAAGCCCAAAGCTCCCATATCACCCAATGTTAAACACAGAGAAAGCATTGAAACACATAATGAAAAGAAGGAATTGAAGACCCTAAGAAACATAATTGAGGTTTAACAAAAGAACAACCTTTCCAAAATACTCAAAGGAACAAGAACTTAAGGTATAATCTAGTAACAAACATTCTAAGCATCATGAACCAATGGTGAAAGGAAGGATATTGGCTTTGCAATCTAGGAAGAGGAGATTTGGTAGTAATTACGTGAGTTGGAATGCAACAAAACGTAATAGGAGGCAGCAAGGAAGGAAAAGTTGAGAAAAAACTCCAATTTTGATAAGCAAACCAAATTTAAAGCCCAAAGCTCCCATATCACCCAATGTTAAACACGGAGAATGCAATGAAACTCACAATGAAAAGATAGAATTGAAGACCACAAGAAATATAATTGAGGTTTAATGAAAGAGCAAGCTTTGCACAAACCTCAAAAGAACAAGAACTTAAGGTATAATCCACTAACCAGTGTTCCAAGCATCATGATCCAATGGTGAAAGGAAGGATATTGGCTTTCCAATCTAGGAAGATGAGATTTAGTAGTAATGAGGGGAGTTGGAATGCAACAAACTGGGATAGGAGGCAGCAAGGAAGAAAAACTGGAGAAAAAACTCCAATTTTGATAAGCAAACCAGATTTAAAGCCCAAAGCTCCCATATCCCCCAATGTTAAACACAGAGAATGCAATGAAAGACATAATGAAAAGAAGGAATTGAAGACTCTAAGAAATATAATTGAGGTCTAATGAAAGAACAACCTTTGCAAATTGCTCAAAGGAACAAGAACTTAAAGTATAATCCACTAACCAGCGTTCAAAGCATCATGAACCAATGGTGAAAGGAAGGATATTGGCTTTGCAATCTAGGAAGATGAGATTTGGTAGTAATGAGGGGAGTTGGAATGCAGCAAAACGTAATAGGAGGCAACAAGAAAGAAAAACTGGAGAAAAAACTCCAATTTTGATAAGCAAACCAGATTTAAAGCTCAAAGCTCCCATATCACCCAACGTTAAACATAGAGAATGCAATGAAACTCACAGTGAAAAGAAGGAATTAAAGACTCCAAGAAACATAATTGGGATTTAACAAAAGAACAACCTTTGAAGAATGCTCAAAGGAACAAGAACTTAAGGTATAATCCACTAACCAGTGTTCAAAGCATCATGATCCAATGGTGCAAGGAAGGATATTGGCTTTGCAATGTAGGAAGATAAGATTTGGTAGTAATCAGGCGAGGTGGAATGCAACGAAAAGTAATAAGAGGCATCAAGGAAGAAAAACTAGAGAAAAAACACCAATTTTGATAAACAAACCAGATTTAAAGCCCAAAGCTCGCATATCACCCAATGTTAGACACAGAGAATGCAATGAAACTCATAATGCAAAGAAGGAATTGAAGACCCTAAGAAACATAATTCAGGTTTAACAAAAGAACAACCTTTGCACAAAGCTCAAGGGAACAAGAACTTAAGGTATAATCCACTAACCAATGTTCAAAGCATCATGATCCAAAGGTGAAAGGAAGGATATTGGCTTTGCAATCTAGGAAGGCAAGATTTGGTTGTAATGAGGCGAGTTGGAATGTAACAAAACGTCATAGGAGGGAGCAAGGAGGAAAAACTGGAGAGAAAATTCCAATTTTGATAAGCAATCCAGATTTAAAGCAAAAAGCTCCCATATCACCCAACGTTAAACACAAAGAATGCATTGTAACTAATAATGAAAAGAAGGAATTGAAGACCCCAAGAAACATAATTGAGGTTTAACAAAAGAACAACCTTTGAACAATGCCCAAAGGAACAAGAACTTAAGGTATAGTCCAGTAACCAGCGTTCAAAGCATCATGATCCAATGGTGAAAAGAAGGATATTGGCTTTGCAATGTAGGAAGATGAGATTTGGTAGTAATCAGGCGAGTTGGAAAGCAACGAAAAGTAATAAGACGCAGCAAGGGAGAAAAACTAGAGAAAAAACTCCATTTTTGATAAGTAAACCAGATTTAAAGCCCAAAGCTCCCATATCACCCAACGTTAAACATAGAGAATGCAATGAAACTCACAATGACAGAAGGAATTAAAGACCCCAATAGACATAATTGAGGTTTAACGAAACAACAACCTTTGAAGAATGCTCAAAAGAAACAAAAACTTAAGGTATAATCCACTAACCAGCGTTCAAAGCATCACAATCCAATGGTGAAAGGAAGGATATTGGCTTTGCAATGTAGGAAGATGAGATTCGGTAGCAATTAGGCAAGTTGGAATGCAACGAAAAGTAATAAGTGGCACCAAGGAAGAAAAACTAGAGAAAAAACTTAGATTTTGATAAGCAAACCAGATTTAAAGCCCAAAGCTCTCATATCACTCAATGTTAGATAGAGAGAATGCAATGAAACTCACAATGAAAGAAGGAATTGAAGACCCCAAGAAACATAATTGAGGTTTAACAAAAGAACAACCTTTGCACAAAGGAACAAGAACTTAAGGTATAATCTACTAACCAGCATTCAAAGCATCATGATCCAATGGTGAAAGGAACGATATTGGCTTTGCAATGTAGGAAGATGAGATTTGGTAGTAATGAGGGGAGTTGGAATGCAACAAAACGTAATAGCAGGCAGTAAGGAAGAAAAACTAGAGAAAAAACACCAATTTTGTTAAGCAAACCAGATTTAAAGCCCAAAACTCCCATATCACCCAACGTTAAATAAAGACAATGCAATGAAACTCAGAATGAAAAGAGACCTGAAGAAACATAATTTAGGTTTAATGAAAGAGCAACCTTTGAACAATGCTCAAAGGAACAAGAACTTAAGGTATAATTCACTAACCAGTGTTCAAAGCATCGTGATCTAATGGTGAACGGAAGAATATTGGCTTTGCAATGTAGGAAGATGAGATTTGGTAGTAATCAGGCAAGTTCAAATGCAACAAAAAGTAATAAGAGGCACCAACGAAGAAATACTAAAGAAAAAACTCCAATTTTGATAAGCAAACTAGATTTAAAGCCCAAATCTCACATATCACCCAATGTTAGACACCAAGAATGCAATGAAACTCACAATGAAAATAAGGA
The DNA here is from genome assembly GCA_020141445.1 of Bruguiera sexangula. Taxonomy (NCBI): domain Eukaryota; kingdom Viridiplantae; phylum Streptophyta; class Magnoliopsida; order Malpighiales; family Rhizophoraceae; genus Bruguiera; species Bruguiera sexangula. The sequence goes on along the minus strand of JAHLGP010020640.1, from coordinate 7,193,240 downwards.
ATTGAAGACCTTAAGAAACATAATTGAGGTTTAACGAATGAACAACCTCTGCACAAAGCTCAAAGGAACAAGAACTTAAGGTATAATTCACTAACCAGCGTTCAAAGCATCATGATCCAATGGTGAAAGAAAGGAAGGATATTGGCTTTGCAATCTAGGAAGATGAGATTTGGTAGTAATGAGGCGAGTTAGAATGCAACAAAACGTAATAGGTGGCAGCAAGGAAGAAAAACTGGAGATAAAACTCCAGTTTTGATAAGCAAACAAAATTTAAAGGCCAAAGCTCCTATGTCACCCAAATTAAACATAGAGAAAGCAATGAAACTCACAATGAAAAGATGGAATTGAAGACCCCAAGAAACATAATTAAGGTTTAACGAAAGAGAAACCTTTGAACAATGCTCAAAGGAACAAGAACTTAAGGTATAATCCACTAACCAGTGTTCAAAGCATCATGACCCAATGGTGAAAGGAAGGATATTGGCTTTGCAATGTAGCAAGATGAGATTTGGTAGTAATTAGGTGAGTTGGAAAGCAATAAAAAGTAATTAGAGGCAGCAAGGAAGAAAAACTAGATAAAAAAACTGCAATTTTGATAAGCAATGGAGATGTAAAGCCCAAAGCTCCCATATCACCCAATGTTAAACACAGAGAATGCAATGAAACCCATAATGAAAAGAAGCAATTGAAGACCCCAAGAAACATAATTGAGGTTTAACAAAAGAACAACCATTGCACAATGCTCAAAAGAACAATAACTTAAGGTATAATCCACTAACCGGCATTGAAAGCATCATGATCCAATGGTGAAAGGAAGGATATTGGCTTTGCAATGTAGGAAGATGAGATTCGGTAGAAATCACGTGAGTTGGAATGCAACGAAAGAATAACCTTTGAAGAATGCTCAAAGGAACAAGAACTTAAAGTATAATCCACTAACCAGCGTTCAAAGCACATGACCCAATGGTGAAAGGAAGAATATTGGCTTTGCAATGTAAGAAGATGAGATTTGGTAGTAATGAGGGGAGTTGGAATGCAACAAAATGTAATAGGAGGCTGCAAGGAAGAAAAACGGGAGAAAAAACTTCAATTTTGATAAGCAAACTAGATTTAAAGCCCAAAGCTCCCATATCACCCAATGTTAAACACAAAGAATGCATTAAAACACACAATGAAAAGAAGGAATTGAAGACCCTAAGATACATAATTGACGTTTAGCGAAAGAATAACCTTTGCACAATACTCAAGGGAACAAGAACTTAAGGTATAATCCAGTAACAAGCATTCAAAGCATCATCCAATGTTAAACAGAGTGAATGCAATGAAACTTACAATGAAAGAAAGGAATTAAAGACTTGAAGAAACATAATTGAAGTTTAATTAAAGAACAAACTTTGCACAATGCTCCAAAGAACAAGAACAAAAAACTTAACCATCGTTCAATGCATCATGAACCAATGGAGAAAGGAACGATATTGGCTTTGCAATCTAGGAAGATGAGATTTGGTAGTAATGAGGGAAGTTGGAATCCAACAAAACATAATAGGAGGCAGCAAGGAAGAAAAACTAGAGAAAGAACTCCAATTTTGAAAAGCAAACGAGATTTAAAGCCCAAAACGCCCATATCACCCAATGTTAAACACAGAGAATGCAATGAAAAGAAGGAATTGAAGATCCCAGGAAACATAATCGAGGTTTAACAAAAGGATGACCTTTGCACAATGCTCAAAGGAACAAGAACTTATTGTATAATCAACCAACAAGTGTTCAAAGCATCATGAACCAATCATGAAATGAAGGATAATGGCTTTGCAATCTAGGAAGATGAGATTTGGTAGTAATGAGAGGAGTTGGAATCAAACCAAATGTAATAGGAGGCAGATATGAAGAAAAACTAGAGAAAAAACTCCAATTTTGATATCCAAACTAGATTTAAAGCCCAAAACTCCCATATCACCCAATGAGAAGCACAGAGAATGCAATGAAACACACAATGAAAAGAAGGAATTAAAGACTCCAAGAAACATAATTAAGGTTTAACGAATGACGAAGCTTTGCACAATGCTCAATGCAACAAGAACTTATTGTATAATCCAACAACCAGTGTTCAAAGCATCATGAACCAATCATGAAAGGACAGATAATGGCTTTGCAATCTAGGAAGATGTTATTTGGGAGTAACGAGGGGAGTTGGAATCTAACAAAATGTAACAGGAGGCAGCTAGGAAGAAAAACTAGAGAAAAAACTCCAATTTTGAGATGCAAACCATATTTAAAGTGCAAAGCTCCCATATCACCCAATGTTAAACACAACGAATGCAATGAAAGGAAGGAATTGAAGACCCTAAGAAACATAATTGAGATTTAACCAAAGAATGACGTTTGCACAATGCTCAAAGGAATAAAAACTTATTGCATAATCCAATAACCAGTGTTCAAAGCATCATGAACCAATCATGAAAGGAAGGATATTGGCTTTGCAATCTAGGAAGATGAGATTTGGTAGTAATAAGGGGAGTTGGAATAAAACAAAACGTAATAGGAGGCAGCAAGGAAGAAAAACTAGAGAAAAAACTCCAATTTTGATAAGCAAACCTGATTTGAATCGCAAAGCTCCCATATCACCCAATGTTAAGCCTAGAGAATGCAATGAAACACCAAATGAAAAGAAGGAATTGAAGACTCCAAGAAACCTAATTGAGGTTTAACAAAAGAACAACCTTTGCGCAATGCTCAAAGGAACAAGAACTTATTGTATAATCCAATAACCAGTGTTCAAAGCATCATGACCCAACATTGAAAGGAAGGATAATGACTTTGCAATCTAGGAAGATGAGATTTGGTAGTAATGAGGGGAGTTGGAATCCAACAACATGTAATGGGAGGCAGCTAGGAAGAAAAACTAGAGAAAAAACTCCAATTTTCATAATCAAACCTGATTTGAAGCCTAAAGCTCCCATATCACCTAATGTTAAACACAGAGAATGCAATGAAATGAAGGAATTGAAGACCCCAAGAAACATAATTAGGGTTTAACAAAAGAACAACCTCTGCATAATGCTCAAAGGAACAAGAACTTATTGTATAATCCAATAACTAGTGTTCAAAGCATTATGACCCAACAGTGAAAGGAAGGATAATGGCTTTGCAATCTCGGAAGAGGAGATTTGGTAGTAATCAGGCGAGTTGGAATCCAAGAAAACGTAATAGGAGGCAGCTAGGAAGAAAAACAAGAGAAAAAACTCCAATTTTTATAAGCAAACCTGATTTGAAGCCCAAAGCTCCAATATCACCGAATGTTAAACAGAGTGAATGCAATGAAACTTACAATGAAAGGAAGGAATTGTAGACTCCAAGAAACCTAATTAAGGTTTGGCAAAAGAACAACCTTTGCACAATGCTCAAAGGAACAAGAACTTATTGTATAATCTAATAAGCAGTGTTCAAAGTGTCATGAACCAATCGTGAAAGGAAGGATAATGGCTTTGCAGTCTAGGAAGATGTGATTTGGCAGTAATGAGGGGAGTTGGAATCCAACAAAACGTAATAGGAGGCAGCTAGGAAGAAAAACTAGAGAAAAAACTCTAGTTTTGGTAAGCAAACCTGATTTGAAGCCCAAAGCTCCCATATCACTGAATGTTAAACACAAAGAATGCAATGAAACACACAATGAAAAGATGGAATTGAAGACTCCAAGAAAGAAAATTGAGGTTTAAAGAAAGAACTAACTTTGCACAATGCTCAAAGGAACAAGAACTTATTTTCTAATCCAATAACCAGTGTTCAAAGCATCATGAACCAACCGTGAAAGGAAGAATAATGGCTTTGCAATCTAGGAGGATGAAATTTGGTAGTAATCAGGCGAGTTGGAAGTCAACAAAATGTAATAGGAGGCAGCAATGTAGAAAAACTAGTGAAAAAACTCCAATTTTGATAAGCAAACCTGATTTAAAGCCCAAAGATCCCATATCACCTAAAGTTAAACATAGAGAAGGCAATGAAAAGAAGGAATTGAAGACCCCACTAGCTAGCGTTCAATGCATCGTGAACCAATGGTGAAAGGAAGGATATTGGCTTCGGAATCTTAAAGGATGAGATTTGGTAGTAATAAGGGGAGTTAAAATCCAACAAAACGTAATAGGAGGCAGCTAGGAAGAAAAACTAGAGAGAAAACTCCAATTTTGATAAGCAAACCTGATTTAAAGCCCAAAGGTCCTGTATCAGCCAAAGTTAAACACAGAGAATGCAATGAAAAGAAGAAGACCTCAAGAAACATAATTGAGGTTTAACAAAAGAACAACCTTTGCACAATGCTCAAAGGAACAAGAACTTATTGTATAATCCAATAACCAAGGTTCAAAGCATCATGAACCAACCGTGAAAGGAAGGATAATGGCTTTGCAATCTAGGAAGATGAGATTTGGTAGTAATGATGGGAGTTGGAATCAACCAAAATGTAATAGGAGGCAGCTAGGAAGAAAAACTAGAGAAAAAATTCCAATTTTGTTAAGCAAACATAATTTAATGCCCAAAGCTCCCATATCACCCAATGTTACACACAAAGAATGCAATGAAACACACAATGAAAAGAAGGAATTGAAGACTCCAAAAACATAGTTGAGGTTTAGCGAAAGAACAACCTTTGCACAATGCTCAAAGGATCAAGAACTTATTGTATAATCCAATAACCAGGGTTCAAAGCATCAAGAACCAATCGTGAAAGGAAGGATAAGGGCTTCAGAATCTATTAATATGTGATTTGGGAGTAATGAGGGGAGTTGGAATCCAACAAAATGCAATAGGAGGCTGCTAGGAAGAAAAACTAGAGAAAAAACTCCAATGTTGATAAGTAAACCAGATTTAAAGCCTAAAGGTCCCACTTCACCCAATGTTAAACATAGAGAATGCAATGAAACCAACATTGAAAAGAAGGAATTAATTACCCCAAGAAACGAAATTGAGGTTTAACGAAAGAAAAACCCCTGAACAGTGCACAAAGGAACAAGAATTTAAGGTATAATCCACTAACCACCATTCCAAGCATCATGAACTAATGGTGAAAGGAAGGATATAGTCTTTGCAACCTAGGAAGATAAGATTTGGTTGTAATCAGGCAAGTTGGAATGCAACCAAAGGTAATAAGAGGTAGCAAGGAAGAGAGACTAGAGAAAGGACTCCAATTTTGATAAGCAAACCAGATTTAAAGCCCAAAGCTCCCATATCACCCAATGTTAAACATAGAGAATGCAATGAAACCCACAATGAAAAGAAGGAATTGAAGACCCCGAGAAAAAAAATTGAGGTTTAACGAAAGAACAACCCCTGCACAATGCTCAAAGGAGCAAGAACTTAAGGTATAATCCACTAACCACCATTCAAAGCATCATGAACCAATGGTGAAAGGAAGTATATAGACTTTGCAATCTAGGAAGATAAGATTTGGTAGGAATCAGGTGAGTTGGAATGCAGCAAAAGGTAATAAAAGGCAGCAAGGAAGAAAGACTAGAGAAAAAACTCTAATTTTGATAAGCAACCCTGATTTAAAGCCCAAAGCTCCCATATCACCAACCATTAAACAAAGAGAATGCAATGAAACTTACAATGAAGGGAAGGAATTGAAGACCCGAATAAACAGAATTGAGGTTTAACGAAAGAACAACCTTTGCATAATGGTCAAAGGAACAAGAACATAAGGTATAATCCACTAACCTGTGTTCAATGCATCATGAACCAATGGTGAAAGGAAGGATATTGGCTTTGCAATCTAGGAAGATGAAATTTGGTGGTAATGAGGGGAGTTGGAATCCAACAAAATGTAATAGGAGGCAGCAAGGAAGAAAAACTAGAGAAAAAACTCGAATTTTGATAAGCAAATGTGATTTAAAGCCCAAAGCTCCCATATCACCCAATGCTAAACACAGAGAATGCAATGACAAGAGGGAATAGAAGACCCCAAGAAACATAATTAAGGTTTAACAAAAGAACAACCATTGCACAATGCTTAATGGAACAAGAATTGATTGTATAATCCAATAACCAGTCTTTAAAGTATCATGAAGCAATGGTGAAAGGAAGGATAATGGCTTTGCCATCTAGGAAGATGAGATTCAGAAGTTATATGGCGAGTTGGAATCCAACAAAAGATAATAGGAGGCAGGTAGGGAGAAAAACTAGAATGTTAAATAGAGAGAAAGCAATGAAACTTACAATGAAAAGAAGGAATCGAAGGCCCTAAGAAACATAATTGACGTTTAACGAAAGAACAACCCTTGCACAATTCTCAAAGGAACAAGAACTTGAGGTATAATCCAAGAACAAGTGTTCAAAGCATCATGAACCAATTGTGAAAGGAAGGATAATCACTTTACAATCTAGGAAGATGAGATTTGGTAGTAATGAGGGGAGTTGGAATGCAACAAAACATAATAAGAGGCAGCTAGGAAGAAAAACTAGAGAAAAAACTCCAATTATGATAAGCAAAGCAGATTTAAAGCCCAAAGCTCCCATATCACCCAATGTTAAATACAGAGAATGCAATGAAAAAGAAGGAATTGAAGGCCCAAAGAAACATAATTGAGGTTTAGCAAAACAACAACCTTTGCATAATGCTGAAAGGAACAAGAACTTATGATATAATCTAGTATCCAGTCTTCAAAGCATCATGAACAAAAGGTGAAAGGAAGGATATTGGCTTTGCAATCTATGAAGATGAGATTTGGTAGTAATCAGGTCAGTTAAAATGCAACAAAGTGTAATAGGAGGCAACAGGGAAGAAAAACTAGAGAAAAAACTCCAATTTTGATAATCAAACCTGATTTAAAGCCCAAAGCTCTCATATCACCCAATGTTAAACACAGAGAATGCAGTGAAAAGGAAGGAATTGAAGGCCCAAAGAAACATAATTGAGGTTTAACAAAAGAACAAGAACTTATTGTATAATCCAATAACCAGTATTCAAAGCATCATGGACCAATTGTGAAAGGAAGGATATTGGCTTTGCAATGAGGGGTGTTGGAGTCCAACAAAACGTAATAGGAGGCAGCTAGGAAGAGAAACTAGAGAAAAAACACCAATTTTGACAAGCAAACCTGATTTAAGGCCCACAACTCCCAATGTTAAACACAGAGAATGCAATGAAACAAATGATGAAAAGAAGGAATTGAAGACTCCAAGAAACATAATTGAGGTTTAATGAAAGAATAACCTTTGCAAAATGCTCAAAGGAACAAGAACTTAGTGTATAATCCAATAACCAGTGTTCAATGCATCATGAACCAATGGAGAAAGGAATGATGTTGGCTTTGCAAGTTAGGAAGATGATATGTGGTAGTAATAAGGGGAGTTGGAATCCAACAAAACGTAATAGGAAGCAGCCAGTAAGAAAAACTGGAGAAAAAACTCCAATTTTGATAAGCAAACTTGATTTAAAACCCAAAGCTCCCGTATCACCCAATATTAAACAGAGAGAATGCAATGAAACTTACAAGGAAAGGAAGGAATTGAAGACCCTAAGAAACAAAGTTGAGGTTTAATGACAAAACAACCTTTGCATAGTGCTAAAAGGAACAAGAACTTAAGGTATAATCCACTAACCAGTTTTTGAAAGCATCATGACCCAATGGTGACAGGAAAAATATTGGCTTTGCATTCTAGGAAGAAGAGATTTCGTAGTAATTAGGCGAGTTGGAATGAAACAAAACGTAATAGGAGGCAGCAAGGAAGAAAAAGTAGAGATAAAACTCCAATTTAGATAAGCAAACCAGATTTAAAGCCCAAACTTCCCACATCACCCAATGTTAAATAGAGAGAATGCAATGAAACTTACAATGAAAAGAAGGAATTGAAGACCCCAAGAAACATATTTGGGAATTAATGAAAGAACAACCTTTGCACAACGTTCAAAGGAACAGGAACTTATTGTATAATCCACTAACCAGCGTTCAAAGCATAATGATCCAATGGTGAAAGGAAGGATATTGGCTTTGCAATCTAGGAAGACGAGATTTGGAAGTAATCAGGCGAGTTGGAATGTAACAAAATGTAATAGGAGGCAGCAAGGAAGAAAAACTAGAGAAAAAACCCCAATTTTTATAAGCAAACCTGATCTAGAGCCCAAAGCTCCCGTATCACCCAATGTTAAACATAGAGAATGCAATGAAAAGATGGAACTGAAGACCCCAAGAAACATAATTGAGGTTTAACAAAAGAACAACCTTTGCGCAATGCTCAAAAGAACAAGAACCTAAGGTATAATCCAGTAACCAGTGTTCAAAACATCATGATCCAATGGTGAAAGGAAAGATATTGGCTTGGCAATCTAGGAGGATGAGATTTGGTTGTAATCAGGTGAGTTGGAATCCAACAAAACGTAATAGGAGGCAGCAAGCAAGAAAAACTAGGGAAAAAACTCCAAATTTGATAAGCCAACCTGATTTAAAGCCCAAAGCTCCCATAGCACCCAATGTTAAACACAGAGAATGCAATGAAACACACAATGAAAAGAAGGAATTGAAGACCGCAAGAAAGATAATTACGGTTTAATGAAAGAATAACCTTTGCACAATGCTCAAAGCATCATGAACCACTGGTGAAAAGAAAGATATTGGCTTTGCAATCTAGGAAGAAGAGATTTGGTAGTAATCAGGTGAGTAGGAATCCAACAAAATGTTATAGGAGGCAGCTAGGAAGAAAAACTAGAGAAAAAATCCAATTTTGATAAGCAAACCTGATTTGAAGCCCTAAGCTCCCGTATCACCCAATGTTAAACATAGAGAATGCAATAAAACACTCAATGAAAACATGGAATTGAAGACTCTAAGAAACAAAATTGAGGTTTACCGAAAGAACAACCCTTGCACAATGCTTAAAGGATTAAGATCTTATTGTATAATCCAATGACCAGTGTTCAAAGCATCATGAACCAATTGTGAAAGGAAGGATATTGGCTTTGCAATCTTGGAAGATGACACCTGGCTGTAGTGAGGGGAGTTGGAATCCAACAAAATGTAATATGAGGCAGCTAAGTTGAAAAATGAGAGAAAAAAACTCCAATTTTGATAAGCAAACCTAATTTGATAACCAAAGCTCCTATATCGCCCAATGTTAAACACAGAGAAAGCAATGAAACAAACAATGAAAAGAAGGAATTGAAGACTCAAAGAAACAAAATTGAGGTTTAATGAATGAATAGCCCTTACACAATGCTTAAAGGAACAAGAATTTAAGGAATAATCCAATAATGAGTGTTCAAAGCATCATGAACCAATCATGAAAGGAAGGATAATCACTTTGCAATCTAGGAAGATGAGATTTAGCACTTATGAGGGGAGTTGGTATCCAAGAAAATGTATTAGGAGGTATCTAGGAAGAAAAGCAAACCTGATTTGAAGCCCAAAGCTCCCATATCTCCCCATGTTAAACATAGAGAATGCAATGAAACACGCAATGAAAAGAAGGAATCGAAGACTCCAAGAAACAAAATTGAGGATTAATGAAAGAACAACCCTAGCACAATGCTCAAAGTGACAAGAACTTATTGCATAATCCAATAACCAGTGTTCAAAGCATCATGAACCAATTGTGAAAGGAAGGATATTGGCTTTGCAATCTTGGAAGATGAGATTTGGTAGTAATGAGGGGAGTTGGAATCCAACAAAACATAATAGGAGGCAGCTAGGAAGAAAAACTAGAGGAAAAACTCCAATTTTGATAAGCAAACCAAATTTAAAGCCCAAAGCTCCCATATCACCCAGTGTTAAGCAGAGAGGATACAATGAAATTTACAGTGAATGGATGGAGTTGAAGACCCCAAGAAACATAATTGAGGTTTAATGAAAGAACAACCTTTGCACAATGCTAAAAGGAACAAGAACTTAAGGTATAATCCACTAGCCAGTGTTCAAAGCATCATGAACCAATGCTGAAAGCAAGGATATTGGCTTTGCAATCTAGGAAGATGTGATTTGGTAGTAATGAGGGGAGTTTGAATCCTACAAAACTTAATAGGAGGCAGCAAGGAAGAAAAATTAGAGAAAAAAAAATCCAATTTTGGTAAGCAAACGAGATTTAAAGCCTAAAGCTCCCATATCACCCAATGTTAAACACACAGAATGCAATGAAAAGAAGGAATTGAAGAACCCAAAAAACATAATTGCGGTTTAAGAAAAGAACAACCTTTGCACAATGCTCAAAGGAACAAGAACTTTAGGTATAATCCAATAACCAGTGTTCAAACCATCATTAACCAATTGTGAAAGGAAGGATAATGGCTTTGCAATATAGGAAGATAAGATTTCGTAGTAATGAGGGGAGTTGGAATCCAACAAAACGTAATAGGAGTCAGCTAGGAAAAAAAACTAGCAAAAAAACTTCAATTTTGATAAGCAAAGAAGGAATTGAAGACCCTAAGAAAGATAATTGTGGTTTAACAAAGGAACAATCTTTGCACAACACTCAAAGGAACAAGATCTTAAGGTATAATCCACTAAACAACATTCAAAGCATTATGAACCTATGGTGATAGGAAAGATATTGGCTTTGCAATCTAAGATGATGAGATTTGGTAGTAATCAGGCAAGTTGGAATCCACCAAAACATAATAGGAGGCTGCTAGGAAGAAAAACAAGAGAAAAAATTCCAATTTTGTGAAGCAAACCTGATTTAAAGCCCAAAGCTCCCATATCACCCAATGTTAAACACTGGGAATGCAATGAAGCATACAATGAATGAAGAAATTGAAGACTCCAAGAAACATAATTGAGGTCAAACGAAAGAACAACCTTTGCACAATGCTCAAAAGAACAAGAACTTAAGGTATAATCCAATAACCAGTGTTCAAAGCATCATGAACCAATGGTGAAAGGAAGGATATTGGCTTTGCAATCTAGGAGGATGAGATTTGGTTGTAATCAGGCGAGTTGGAAGCCAACAAAAAGTAATAGGAGGCAGCAAGGAAGAAAAACAAGGGAATAAACTCCATTTTTGATAAGCAAACGTGATTTAAAGACGAAAGCTCCCATATCACCCAATGTTAAACACAGAGAATGCAATGAAACACACAATGAAAAGAAGGCATTAAAGCCCCAAGAAAGAACAACCTTTGCACAACGCTAAAAGGAACAAGAACTTAAGGTATAATCCTCTGAACAACATTTAAAGCATCATGAACCAATGGTGAAAGGAAGGATACTGGCTTTGCAATCTAAGAGGATGAGATTTGGTAGTAATTAGGCGAGTAGGAATCCAACAAAACGTAATAGGAGGTAGCAAGGAAGAAAAACTAGGGGAAAAACTCCAATTTTGACAAGCAAACCTGATTTAAAGACCAAAGCTCCCATGTCACCCAATGTTAAACATAGAGAATGCACTGAAACACAAATGAAAGGAAGGAATTGAAGACCCCAAGAAAGATAATTGAGGTTTAAAAAAGAACAAACTTTGCACAATGCTCGAATGTACAAGAACTTAAGGTATAATCCAATAATCAGCGTTCAAAGCATCATGAACAAATGGTGAAAGGAAGGATGAAGAGATTTGGGAGTAAGGAGGGGAGTTGGAATCCAACAAAACATAATGGGAGGCAGCTAGGAAGGGACACTAGAGAAAAAACTCCAATTTTGATATGTAAACCTGATTTAAAGCCCAAAGCTCCCATATCACCCATTGTTAAATAGAGAGAATGCAATGAAACTTACAATGAAACGAAGGAATTGAAGACCCCAAGAAACATAGTTAAGGTTTAACGAAAGAACAACCTTTGCATATTGCTCAAAGGAACAAGAACATAAGGTTTAATCCAATAACTAGTGTTCAAAGCATCATGAACCAATCATGAAAGGAAGGATATTGGCTTTGCAATCTGGGAAGATGAGATTCGGTAGTAATCAGGTGAGTTAGAAAGCAAAAAAAAGTAATAGGAGGCACCAAGGAAGAAAAACTAGAGAAAAACTCCAATTTTGATAAGCAAAAATAATTTAAAGTCCAAAATTCCCATATCACCCAATCTTAAACACCAAGAATGCAATGAAACACACAATGAAAAAAAGGAATTAAAGACTCTAAGCAACATAATTGAGGTTTAATGGAAGAACAACCTTTGCACAATGCTCAGAGGAACATGAACTTATTGTATAATCCACTAACCAGTGTACAAAGCATCATGAACCAACTGTGAAACGAAGGATATTGGCTGTGCAATCTTGGAAGATGAGATTTGGTAGTAATGAGTGGAGTTGGAATCCAACAAAATGTAATAGGAGGCAGCTAGGAAGAAAAACTAGTGAAAAAACTCTAGTTTTGATAAGCAAACCTAATTTAAAACCCAAAGCTCCCCTATCACCCAATGTTAAACAAAGAGAATGCAATGAAACACAAAATGAAAAGAAGGAATTAGAGACCCCAAGAAAGATAATTAAGGTTTAACACAAGAACTACCTTTGCACAATGCTCAAAAGAACAAGAACTTACGGTACTAACCAGCATTCAAAGCATCATGAACCAATGGTGAAAGGAGGGATATTGGCTTTGCAATCTAGGAAGATGAGATTTGGTAGTAATCAGGTGCATTGGAATGCAACAAAACACAAGAGGAGGCAGCAAGGAATAAAAAGTAGAGAAAAAACTCTAATTTTGATAAGCAAACCTGATTTAATGCCCAAAGCTCCCATATCACCTAAAGCTCCCAAACTCTAAACAGAGAGAATGCAATGAAACTTAGAAAGAAAGGAAGGAAGGAATTGAAGACCCTAAGAAACAAAGTTGAGGTTTAACAACAAAACAACCTTTGCATAGTGCTCAAAGGAACAAGAACTTAAGGTATAATCCACTAGCTAGCGTTCAAAGCATCATGAACCAATGCTGAAAGGAAGGATATTGGCTTTGCAATCTAGGAAGATTACATTTTATAGGAATCAGGCAAGTTGGAATTCAACAAAACATAATAGGAGGCAACAAGGAAGAAAAAGTAGAGAAAAAACTCCAATTTTGATACACAAACCTAATTTAAAGCCCAAAGCTCCCATATCACCCAATGTTAAAGAAAGAGAATGCAATGAAACCTTCAATGAAAGGAAGGAATTCAAGACCCCATGAAACATAATTAAGGTTTAATGAAAGAACAACTTTGCACAGTGCTCAAAGGAATAAGAACTTATTGTATAATCCAATAACTAGTTTTCAAAGCATCATGAACCAATCATGAAAGGAAGGATATTGGCTTTGCCATCTGGGAAGATGAGATTTTATAGTAATTAGGCAAGTTGGAGTGCAACAAAACGTAATAGGAGGCAGCAAGGAAGAAAAACTGGAGAAAAAAAATCCAATTCTAATAAGCAAAAATGATTTAAAGAACAAAACTCCCATATCACCGAATCTTAAACCCCAAGAATGCAATGAAACACAATGAAAAGAAGGAATTAAAGACTCCAAGAAACATAATTGAGCTTTAACGAATGAATAACCTTTGCACAATGCTCAAAGGAACAAGAACCTAAGGTATAATTCAATAACTAGTGGTCACAGAATCATGAACCAATGGTGAAAGGAAGGATATTGGCTTTGCAATCTAGGAAGATGAGATTTGGTAGAAATTAGGCGAGTTGGAGTGCAATAAAATGTAATAAGAGGTAGCAAAAAAGAAAAACTAGAGAAAAAAACTCCAATTTTGATAAGCAAAAATGATTTAAAGAACAAAACTCCCATATCACCCAATCTTAAACCTCAAGAATGCAATGAAACACATAATTAAAAGAAGTAATTGAAGACTCAAAGAAACATAATTGAGCTTTAATGAAAGAACAACCTTTGCATAATGCTTAAAGGAACAAGAACTAAAGGTATAATCCACTAAGTAGCATGCAAAGCATCATGAACCAATGGTGAAAGGAAGGATATTGGCCTTTCAATCTAGGAAGATGAGATTTGGTAGTAATCAGGTGAGTTGGATTGCAACAAAATGCAATAGGAGGCAGCAAGGAAGAAAAAGTATAGAAGAAACTCCAATTTTGATAAGCAAACCTGATTTAATACCCAAAGCTCCCATATCACCCCATGTTAAACAGAGAGAATGAAATGAAACTTACACTGAAAGGAAGGAATTAAAGACCCCTAGAAACATAATTGAGGTGTAATGAAGGAACATCCTTTGCACAATGCTCAAAGGAACATGAACTTATTGTATAATCCAATAACTAGTGTTCAAAGCATCATGAACCAATTGTGAAAGGAAGGATATTGGCTTGGCAATCTGGGAAGATGAGATTTGGCAGTAATCAGGCGAGTTGGAATGCAACAAAATGTAATATCAGGCATCAAGGAAGAAAAACTAGAGAAAAACTCCAATTTTGAGAAGCAAAAAAGATTTGAAGCCTAAAACTCCCATGTCACCCAATCTTAAACACTGAGAATGCAATGAAACACATAATGAAAAGAAGGAATTAAAGACTCCAAGAAACATAATTGAGGTTTAACAGAAGAACAACCTTTGCACAATGCTCAAAGGCACAAGAACTTATTGTATAATCCACTAACCAGTGTACAAAGCATCATGAACCAATCATTAAAGGAAGGATATTGGTTTTGCAATCTAGAAAGATGAGATTTGGTAGTAATGAGGGGAGTTGGAATGCAACAAAACGTAATAGGAGGCAGCAAGGAAGAAAAACTAGAGAAAAAACTCCAATTTTGATAAGCAAACATGATTTAAAGCGCAAAACTCCCATATCACCCAATGTTAAACTCCGAGAATGCAATGAAACACACAATGCAAGAGGTCCATTACACATTCCAGAAGGCCCAATAATATAAGCTAGAGCTTCAATGGATACAAGAGGTCCATTGCACATTCCAGAAGGCCCAATAGCACGAGCAAGAGCCAAAAAGATTAAAGAGATACTAAATGGGCTGATTCAGGACATTCAGGCCAACCAAACTTTAAATGGTGCGAATTGAAGTTTTATAGAGTCCAGGCCTAATTAATATAATTGGAATACTTAATGGGTCAAATTAAGTAATAGCATTCACTCTGAAATAGGAGTTCATTGTATGTGCTGGAATTTGTCCGAAATTCCTCCAAAATAAGGATTTCTCCTATGTAGGAATTTTGCCTCTTTAGGATTGTTATCTAAGCTTATAAATAGGCACTCCTTGTAAGCTCTAGAAATCAAACAACATTAAGTAAAATAGAAAGCAATGGTTTTTTCTCCCTTGGTTCTTTTGAGAACTAAAGCTCTTATTAAGAGGTACTTCTTTTTGTGGCATTCAAATCGACTTATCACTCTCAATTCCTTTCTTTTCTAGAGTGTGGCGTCCATATCCTTCTTGAATACCCTAGATTCATGTTCCTTTGAATATTGGGTCTAGGGTTTCTATTATTAAACTCTAATTTAGCTTTCCTAGTTGTTCTTTGATTCCTTGTGTGTGTTAGGTTCCTAAGTCACGTCTTTTTGGGGTTTTTCGCATCAGTTGGTATCAAAGTCTGTCTCTAGATCAGGTTGAATCCACTAACTCTTTAATTTTCTACCTTATGATTTATTTATATCTATTCAATTTGACTACTATGTGCATTACAATTCACATGCACAAATCTGTTTGTTTGCAATCCTTCTTAACATGCTAATTTCAATTCCAATTGTTGTATCTAAGTATTCTAATGTTGTTTTATGTTAAGCAAAAAAAAAGAAAAAAAAAACAAAAAGAAGGATCCACGAAAAAAAAAAGAAGAAAAAAAAAGAAGAAAAGAAAGAAAACATCAAATTCAAGTTATTGATGACCACAATAATAACAAAGTTTTCTTGCTCAACTCTAATTCTGCCATCCATTTTCCTATCTTGTTACCCAAGTTTGTCCTGTAAATTTAACTACCCCTATCCTAATTTTTGTGGGTTTAGTTCATTAAATTCATTGGCCTTGATATCCTTTTTCATTTTTTTGATTCCTTGTTCTCCAATTAGTTCAATTCTACACCATTATATTCAAAATCAATACTCTTGATTTACTTTGTTTAGTTATTTATAGAATTGAAGGAGAAATCCATGTGGTAAAAGGCAAGAGTGAAAGTTCATATAAAGAAAAAGCCATAAAGAGTGTAAACACAAGGGAGTGTGACACCTTCTTTTGAGTGAAACACGTGAGGGAGCACTCTGTAAGGTATCTTATTATTTTGTGTAAAAGTAATACTATGACATCCAAAGACAAAGGTGCAGCTAAGGAGGGAGCAGGTGATGTGTCCTTCATGATCAGAGCTATGTAACAACAATTTGAGCGTATAAATACTAGATTTGATGATATGAGGGAGAGGATGAAGGAGCAATCTAATACTATAGTAGAGTTGCAAAGGAGGCATGGGGAATATAAGGCTCCTAAAGCAAGAAGGTGGTTGAGACATGCCTATGACCATGAAGATGATGTAGAAGATGATGAATTTGACAATCAAACTACTATGGTCAGAACTACTAACAATAAAAGGGATTTAAGAGAATTTGGGAGGCAAGGCACCTATGACGATAATTTAGGTAGTATTAAAATAACAATTCCTTCATTCCAAGGCAAGAATGATCCTGATGCATACCTAGAATGGGAGAAGAAGGTTGAATTGGTTTTTGACTGCCACAACTATTCCGAGGAGAAAAAGGTAAAGCATGCTATAGTTGAATTCAATGATTATGCTATTATTTGGTGGGATCAACTTTTTTTGAGTAGGAGAAGGAATCGTGAGCAGCCTATTGATACATGGGTGGAGATAAAGGCTATCATGAGGAGGAGATTTGTCCCTAATCACTATTACAGGGAGCTGTAGCAAAGGCTACAAGGGCTCACTCAAGGCACCAAAAGTGTGGAGGACTACCATAAGGAGATGAAGATTACCATGATTAGGGTGAATGTAGAAGAAGATAGAGAAGCAACCATAGCTCAATTTTTACAAGGGCAAAATAAGGACATAACAAACGTGGCTGAATTGCAACACTATGTGGAATTAGAAGACATGGTACACATGGCCATGAAAGTTGAAAGGCAACTCAAACGAAAGGGTTCCATGCGATTTGGGCTGAACTCAGGATCTACCTCACCTTGGAAGCCAAATTGGACTAAAAGGGATGAGATACCCAATTACAAGTCCAAAGCTGAGCTATCCAAGTACAAGAATATGGGTTCTAGTAAGGAGGTAGGTAATTCTGACCCCCAACCAAGTAGAAATAGAGATGTCAAATGTTTTAAATATTTAGGTAAGGGTTACATTGCATCTCAATGTCCAAATAAGTGTGCAATGATCTTGAGAAGTAATGGTGATGTTGAAACTGAAAGTGAATCAGATGATGATTCTATAACATCATCAGAGGGTGAAAGTGATAGAGAGGAGTATGCGGTAAATGGAGTAGCTTTTGTTACAAGACGAGCATTGAATGTGTAAGTAAAGGAAGAAAATGAGGTGCAATAAGATAACATCTTTCAAATGAGGTGTCTCATCAAAGATAAGGTATGTATTATGATTATTGATGATGGGAGTTGCACTAATGTTGCTAACACAACTATGGTTAAGAAGTTGGATTTACCTATTATGAAGCATCCTAGGCCATATAAGCTTTAATGGTTGAATAAGAGTGGTGAAGTCAAGGTAAGTAAGCAAGTGCTCATATCATTTTCTATCAGAAGGTATCATGATAAAATTTTATGGGATGTTGTACCTATGCATGTGGGTCATATTATATTAGGAAGATCATGGCAATTTGACAGGTGAGTTATGCATGATAGCTTCAAGAATCGATATTCCTTTGTAATGAATGAAAAACCCATCACTATTGTACCATTATCACCTCAACAAGCTTATGAGGATCAATTACGGATTAAAAATGAGAGTGAACAGAAAAGAAAGATTGATAAAAGAGAAAAGAGAAGAGAAAATGTGATGACACAAGAGAAAGAGAAGAAAAGAGAAAGTTTCTATGCAAAAGAGAGTGATGTCAAATAGAGGAATTAAGTGATGCTCCAAGTGGATTGCCACCTAATAGAGGAATTGAGCATCAAATTGATTTCATCCCAGGTGCATCCATCCCTAACCGGCCAGTATATAAGAGTAATCTTGAGGAGACAAAGGAGCTTCAAAGGCAAGTTGAGGAGTTTATTTCCAAAGGATATGTGAGGGAAAGCATGAGTCCATGTTTTGTTCCTGTCCTACTTGTACCCAAGAATGATGGGACTTGGAGAAGTGTGTTGATTATCGAGCGATCAACAAAATCACTGTAAAGTATCATCATCCCATACCTAGATTAGATGACATGTTGGATGAATTGCATGGTTCCTATGTCTTTTCTAAGATTGATTTGAAAAGTGGATATCATTAGATTAGGATGAGAGAGGGAGATGAGTGGAAAACAGCTTTGAAAAATAAGTATGGTTTGTATGAATGGCTTGTTATGCCATTTGGTCTCACTAATGCACCAAGCACTTTTATGTGACTAATGAATCATGTTTTGTGTCCATTCATTGGTAAATTTGTGGTTGTGTATTTTGATGATATTTTGGTGTATAGTAAAACCCTAGAAGAGCATCTTGATCATTTACATTCTATTGTAAATGTTTTACATTCTGAGAAATTGTATGCTAACTTAAAGAAATGTTCCTTTTGTATTAATCAGATCACATTTCTTGGCTATGTTGTTAGTTCTAAAGGTGTTAAAGTTGATGAGGAAAAAGTTAAGGCAATTCATGATTGGCCTACACCTAAGTCGATTAGTGGTGTGCATAGCTTTCATGGTCTAGCTAGTTTCTATAGACACTTTGTTAAGGACTTTAGCACCATTGTTGCACCACTTACTGAGCTTATCAAAAAGAACATGAGTTTTAGGTGGGGTAGTGACCAAGACAAGGCTTTTAATTGCATCAAGGAAAAATTAAGTTCTGCACCCCTACTTGCTTTACCTAACTTTGAGATTGAACGTGATGCTTCAAGTATCGACGTTGGAGTTGTTTTGATGCAAGAAAGGTGCCCAATTGCTTACTTTAGTGAAAAGCTAAGTAGAGCAAACCTTAATTATCCTACTTCTGATAAAGAGATGTATGCATTGGTATGGGCTTTGGAGACATGGAAACATTACCTTTGGCCCAAGGAGTTTGTCATCCATACTAACCATGAATCATTGAAGCACTTGAAGGGACAAGGAAAGTTGAACAAAAGACATGCCAAGTGGATTGAATTCATTGAGACCTTTCCCTACATCATCAAATATAAATAAGGTAAGGAAAATGTGGTAGTTGATGCATTATCTCGTAGGTATGCCCTTATCTCTACACTTATTGCAAACTTATTAGGATTTGAACATATTAAAGATTTATATGTGAATGATCTGGACTTTGTTAATGTGTATAGAGCATGTGAGAAGTCAGCCTTTGAGAAGTTTTATACGCATAAGGGTTTCTTATTTGGAGAAAATCATTTATGCATACCTATGAGTTCTTTAAGGGAGCTAGTTGTAAAAAAAGCTAACAAGGGTGGTCTAATGGGTCATTTCGGAGTTAGGAAAACTCTAGATGTCCTAAATGAACACTTATTTTGGCCACGTATGAAATGAGATGTTGAGAGGATATGTGAGAAATGCATAACATGCAAACAGGCTAAATCTAGAGTTTCACCCCATGGCTTGTATATCCCTTTACCCATATCTAGAGGATATGATGCAAACAATGTGGCCGACTTATTCTTTAGAGAAGTAGTACGTTTGCATGACATGCCATGAAGCATTGTTTCAGATTGGGATACAAAGATCTTAAGCTACTTTTGGAAGACTTTGTAGGGTAAGTTAGGTACTAAGCTATTGTTTTCAACTACTTGTCATCCATAAACTGATGGGCAGACTGAGGTGGTTAATTGAACTCTTTCTACTCTTTTGCATGCTATTATTCGAACAAATTTGAAAACATGGGAAGATTGTTTACCATATGTCGAGTTTGTGTATAATAAGAGTATTCATTCTATTACTAACTACTCTCCATTTGAAATTGTATATGGTTTTAATTCATTGACTCCTTTGGATTTTGTACCTATACCTATCAATGAGTATGTTAGCATTGATGGTGAACACAAAGCGGACATGATAAAAAAATTGCATGAGAAGGTGCGACAATGTATTGAAAAACAAACCGAGCAATACACATCCCATGTCAACAAGGGACGAAAGAAGGTGGTATTTGAACCCAGTGATTGGGTTTGGGTTCATATGCACAAGGAACAATTCCTAACTCAAAGGCATTCAAAACTACAACCTAAAGGAGATGGTCCCTTCCAAGTTGTAGTATGAATTAATGACAATGCCTATAAGTTGCACCTTCCTAGTGAGTATAATGTAAGTGCAACATTTAACATTTATGACCTTTCCCCTTTTGATGTAGCTGATGATTTAAGGGTGAATCCTTTTGAGGAGGGGGGAATGATGAGAATCATGAAGATGATGCAAGAGGTCCATTGCATATTCCAGAAGGCCAAATAATAGAAGCTAGAGCTTCAATGGATGCAAGAGGTCCATTACACATTCCAGAAGGCCCAATAATATGACCTAGAACTTCAATGGATGCAAGAGCTCCATTGCACATTCCAGAATGCCCAATAACACAAGCAAGAGCCAAAAAGATTAAAGAAACAGTAAATGGGCTAATTCAGGACATTTAGGCCAACCATGCTTCAAATGGTGCGAATTCAAGTTTTAAAGAGAGTCTAGGCCTAATTAATATAATTGGAATACTTAATGGGTCAAACTAAGTAATAGCATTCACTCTGAAATAGGAGTTCATTGTATGTGTTGGAATTTTTCCAAAATTCCTCCAAAATAAGGATTTCTACTAGGTAGGAATTTTGCCTCTTTAGGATTGCTATCTTAGCATATAAATAGGCACACCTTGTAAACTATAGAAATTAGACAACATTGCGTAAAATAGAAAGCAAGGGTTTTTCTCCCTCGGTTCTTTTGAGAACTAAACAACTTATCAAGAGGCACTTCTTCTTGTGGCATTCAAATAGATAGAATGCAATGAAACTTACAATAAAAGGAATGAATTGAGGACCCCAAGAAACATAATTGAGGTTTAACGAAAGAACAACCTTTGCACAATGCTCAAAGGAACAAGAACTTATTGTATAATCCAATAACTAGTGTTCAAAGCATCATGAACCAATCGTGAAGGGAAGGATATTGCCTTTGCAATCTAGGAAGGTGAGATTTGGCAATAATCAGGCAAGTTGGATTACAACAAACCGTAATAGGAGGCAGTAAGGAAGAAAAACTAGAGTAAAAATGCAAATTTTGATAAGCAAACCTAATTTAAAGCCCAAAGCTCCCATATCACCTAATATTAAACACAGGGTATGCAATGAAACACACAAAGAAATGAAGGAATTAAAGACTCTAAGAAACATAATTGAGGTTTAATGAAAGAACAACCTTTGCACAATGCTCAAAGGAATAAGAACTTAAGGTATAATACAATAATTAGTGTTCAAAGCATCATGAAACAATGGTGAAAGGAAGGATATTGGCTTTGCAATCTAAGAAAATGAGATATGGTAGTAATCAGGCCAGTCAGAAAGCAACGAAACGTAATAGGAGGCAGCAAGGAAGAAAAACTAAAGAAAAAATTCCAATTTTGATAAACAAAAATGATTTAAAGCCAAAAACTCCCATATCATCCACTGTTAAACACTGAGAATGCAATGAAACACACAATGAAAAGAAGGAATTGAACACTCCAAGAAACATAATTAAGGTTTAACGGAAGAATAACCTTTGCAGAATGCTCAAAGGAACAAGAACTTAACGTATAATCTACTAACCAGCATTCAAAGCATCATGAACCAATTGTGAAAGGAAGGGCATTCGCTTTGCAATCTAGGAAGATGAGATTTGGTAGTAATCAGGCGAGTTTGAATGCAACAAAACATAATAGGAGGCAGCAAGGAAGAAAAAGTAGAGAAAGAAACTCCAATTTTGATAAGCAGTCTTGATTTAAAGCCCTAAACTCCCATATCACCCAACATTAAATAGAGAGAATGCAATGGAACTTACAATGAAAAGAAGGAATTGAAGACCCCAAGAAACATTGTTGAGGTTTAACGAGAGAACAACCTTTGCACAATGCTCAAAGGAACAAAAACTTAAGGTATAGTCGACTAACTAGTGTTCAAAGCATCATGAACCAATGGTGAAAGGAAGGATATTGGCTTTG
>JAHLGP010020640.1:7075567-7155985 GCA_020141445.1 Bruguiera sexangula | reverse complement strand
GGAAGGATGTTGGCTTTGCAATCTAGGAAGATGAGATTTGGTAGTAATGAGGGGAGTTGGAATCCAACAACACGTAATAGGGGGCAGCAAGGAAGAAAAACTAGACAAAAAACTCCAATTTTGATAAGCAAACCTGATTTAAAGCCCAAAGCACCCATATCGCCCAATGTTAAACACATAGAATGCATTGAAACACACAATGAAAAGATGAAATTGAAGACTCCAAGAAACATAATTGAGATTCAAGGAAAGAACAACCTTTGCACAATGTGCAAAGGAATAGGAACATATTGTATAATCCAATAACCAGTATTCAAAGCATCATGAAGGAATGGTGAAAGGAAGGATATTGGGTTTGCAATCTGGGAAGATGAGATTTGGTAGTAATGAGGCAAGATGGAATGCAACAAATTCTAAGAAGAGGCAGCAAGGAAGGAAAACTAGAGAAAAAACTCCAAATTTCATAAGCAAAGCTGATTTAAAGCCCAAAGCTTGCATATCACCCAATCTTAAACATAGATAATGCAATGAAACACAGAATGAAAAGAAGGCATTGAAGACGCCAAGAAACTAAACTGTGGTTTAACGAAAGAACAACTTTTGCACAACGCTCAAAGGAACAAGAACTTATGGTATAATCCAATAACCAGTATCCAAAGCATCATGAACCAATAGGGAAAGGAAGGATATTGGCTTTGCAATCTAGGAAGATGAGATTTGGTAGTAATGAGTTGAGTTGGAATGCAACAAAATGTAAAAGGAGGCAGCTAGGAAGAAAACTAGAGAGAAACCTCCAATTTGGATAAGCGAACCGAATTTAAAGCCCAAACCACCTGTATCACCCAATGTTAAGCATAGAGAATGCAATGAAACACACGATGAAAAGAAAAAAATTGAAAACTCCAAGAAACATAATTAAGGTTTAATGAAAGAACAACCTTTGCACAATGCTCAAAGGAACAAGAACTTTTTGTATAATCCAATAACCAGTGTTCAAAGTATCATGAACCAATGGTGAAAGGAAGGATATTGGCTTCACAATCTAGGAAGATGAGATTTGGTACTAATGAGGGGAGTTGGAATCCAACAAAACATAATAGGAGGATGCAAGGAAGAAAAACTAGAGAAAAAACTCCAATTTTGATAAGCAACCCTGATTTAAAGCTTGAAGCTCCCATATCTCCCAATGTTAAACGGAGAGAATGCAATGAAACACACAATGAAAAGAAGTAATTGAAGACTCCAAGAAACATAATTGAGAATTAACGAAAGAACAACCTCTGCAAAATGCTCAAAGGAACAAGATCTTAATGTATAATCCAATAACCAGTGTTCAAAGCATCATGAACCAATGGTGAGAGGAAGGATACTGGCTTTGTGATCTATGAAGTTGAGATTACGTTGTAGTGAGGGGTGTTGGACTCCAACAGAACGTAGTAGGGGGCAGCAAAGAAGAAAAACTAGGGAGAAAACTCCAATTTTGATAAGCAAACCTCATTTAAAGCCCACCCAATGTTAAACATAAAGAATGCAATGAAACTTAGAATGAAAAGTTGGAATTGAAGTCCTGAAAAAACAAAATAGAGGTTTAACAAAAGTACAACATTTGCACAATGTTCAAAGGAAGAAGAACATATGGTATAATCTAGTAACCAGTGTTCAAAGCATCATTAAGCAATAGTGAAAGGAAGGATATTGGCTTTGCAATCTTGGAAGATGAGATTCGGTAGTAATAAGGGGATTTGGAATCCAACAAAACGTAATAGGAGGCTGCAAAGCAGAAAAACTATAGAAAAAACTCAAATTTTGATAAGCAAACCAGATTTAAAGCCCATAGCTCCCATATCACCCAATGTTAAACATAGAGAATGAAATGAAACACACAATGAAAAGAAGGTATTGAAGACTCCAAGAAACATAATTGAGGTTTAACGAAAGAACAACCTTTGCACAAGGCTCAAAGGAACAAAAGTATAATCCAATAACCCGTGTTCAAAGCATCATGAGCCAATGGTGAAAGGAAGGATACTGGCTTAGCAATCTATGAAGTTGATATTATGTAGTAATGAGGGGAGTTGGACTCCAGGAAAACGTAATAGGGGGCAGCAAAGAAGAAAAACTAGAGAAAAAACTCCAATTTTGATAAGCAAACATCATTTAAAGCCCAAAGCTTCCATATCACCCAATGTTAAACATAGAGAATGCATTGAAATTTAGAATCAAAAGAAGGAATTGAAGACCCCAAGAAACAAAATTAAGGTTTAACAAAAGAACAACCACTGTGCAATGCTCAAAGGATCAAGAACTTATTATATAATCCAATAACTGGTGTTCAAAGCATCATGAACCAATGGTGAAAGGAAGGAGATGGGCTGTGCAATCTAGGAAGATGAGATTCGGTCGCAATGAGGGTACTTGGAATCCAACAAAACGTAATGGGGGGCAACAAGGAAGAAAAACTACACAAAAAACCCAATGTGAAACACAGAGAATGAAATTAAACTCACAATCAAAAGAAGGAATTGAAGACTCTAAGAAACATAATTGAGGTTTAACGAAAGAACATCCTTTGCACAATTCTCAAAGGAACAAGAACTTATTGTATAATCCAATAACCAGTGTTGAAAGCATCATGAACCAATGGTGAAAGGAAGGATATTGGCTTTGCAATCTAGGAAGATGAGATTTGGTAGTAATGAGGAGAGTTGGAAACCAACAAAACATAATAGGTGGCAGCAAAGAGGAAAAACTGGAGAAAAAACTCCAATTTTGATAAGCAATCTAGATTTAAAGCTTGAAGCTCCCATATCACCCAATGTTAAACACAGAGAATGCAATGAAACACACAATCAAAAGAAGGATTTGAAAACTCCAAGAAACACAATTAAGGTTTAACGAAAGAACAACCTTGGCACAATGTTGAAAGGAACAAAAACTTAGGGTATAATCCAATAACCAGTGTTCAAAGCATCATTAATCAATGGTGGAGATATTGGCTTAGCAATCTAGGAAGATGAGATTTGATAGTAATGAGGGGAGTTGGAAACAAACAAAACGTAATAGGAGGCAGCGAGGAGGAAAAACCAGAGAAAAAACTCCAATTTTGATAAGCAACCCAGATTTAAAGCCCAAAGCACCCATATCACCCAATATGAAACATAGAGAATGCAATGAAACACACAATCAAAAGAAGGAATTGAAAACTCCAAGAAACATAATTGAGGTTTAACGAAAGAATAACCTTTGCACAAGGCTTAAAGGAACAAGAACTTATTGTATAATCCAATAACTAGTGTTCAAAGCATCATGAACCAATGGTGAAAGGAAGGATATTGGCTTTGCAATCTATAAAGATGAGATTACATAGTAATAAGGGGAGTTGGAATCCAACAAAACGTAATAGGGGGCAGCAAGGAAGAAAAACTAGAGAGAAAAGTCCAATTTTGATAAGCAAAGATGATTTAAAGCCAAAAGCTCCCATATCACCCAATGTTAACCACAGAGAATGTAATGAAACTTAGAATGAGAAGATGGAATTAAAGGCCCCAAGAAAGAAAATTAAGGTGTAACGAAAGAACAACCATTGCACAATGCTCAAAGGAACAAGAACTTATTGTATAATCCAATAACCAGTGATCAAAGCATCATCAACCAATGGTGAACGGAAGGATATTGGCTTTGCAATCTAGGAAGATGAGATTTGGTCGCAATGAGGGGACTTGGAATCCAAGAAAACATAATGGGAGGCAGCAAGGAAGAAAAACTAGAGAAGAAACACCAATTTTGATAAGCAAACCTGATTTGATGCCCAAAGCTCCCATATCACCCAATGTTAGACACAGAGTATGCAATGAAACACACAATGAAAGGAAGGCATTGAAGGCCCCAAGAAACATAATTGAACGAAAGAACAACCTTTGCACAATGTTTAAAGGAACAAGAACATATGGCATAATCCAATAAGCAGTGCTCTAGGCATCATGAACCAATAGTGAAAGGAAGGATATTGGCAATGCATTCTAGGAAGATGAGATTTGGTAGTAATGAGGCGAGTTGGAATCCAACAAAATGTAATAAGTGGTAGCTAGGAAGAAAACTAGAGAAAAATCTGCAATTTTGATAAGTGAACTTGATTTGAAGCCCAAAGCTCCAATATCACCCAATGTTAAACACAGAGAATGCAATGAAATACACAATGAAGAGAAGGAATTGAAGACACCAAGAAACAAAATGGAGGTTTAACGAAAGAACACCCTTTGCACAATGCTCAAAGGAACAAGACCTTAAGGTATAATCCAATAACCAGTGTTCAAAGCATCATGAACCAATGGTGAAAGGAGGGATTTTGGCTTTGCAATCTAAGAAGATTTGATTTGGTAGTAATCAAGCGTGTTGGAATGCAACAAAATGTAGTAGGAGACAACAATGAAGAAAAACTAGAGAAAAAACTCCAATTCTGATAACCAACTTGATTTAAAGCCCAAAGATCCCATATCACCGAATGTTAAACACAGAGAATGCAATGAAGCACACAATGAAAAGATGGAATTGAAGACTCCAAGAAACATAATAGAGGTTTAACAAATGAACAACCTTTGCACAATGCTCAAAAGAACTAGAACTTAAGGTACAATCCAATAGTTGGTGTACAAAGCATCATAAACTAATGGTGAAAGGAAGGATATTTGCTTTGCAATCTAGGCAGATGAGATTTAGTGGTAATCAGGCGAGTTGGAATGCAGCAAAACATAATAGGCAGCAGCAAGGAAGAAAAACTAGAGAAAAAACTCCAATTTTGATAAGCAAACCTGATTAAAGCCCAAAGCTCCCATATCACCCAATGTTAAACATAGAGAATCCAATGAAGGTTACAATCAAAAGATGCAATTGAAGACCCTAAGAAACATAATTGAGGTTTAACAAAAGAAGAACCTTTGTACAGTGCTTAAAGGGACAAGAACTTATTGTATAATCCAATCACCTGTGTTGAAAGCATCATGAACCAATGGTGATTGGAACAATATTGGCTTTGGAATCTAGGAAGATGAGATTTAGTAGTCATGAGGGCAGTTGGAATCCAACAAAACGTAATAGGAGGCAGCAAGGAAGAAAAACTAGAGAAAAACTCCAATTTTGATAAGCAAACATGATTTAATGCTCGAAGTACCCATATCACCCAATGTTAAACACACAGAATGCAATGAAACACACAATGAAAAGAAGAAATTGAAGACTCCAAGAAACATAATTGAGGTTTAACGGAAGAACAACTTTTGCACAATGCTTAAAGGAACAAGAACTTATTGTATAATCCAATAACCAGTGTTCAAAGCATCATGAAGGAATGGTGAAAGGAAGGATTATTGGCTTTGCAATCTAGGAAGATGAGATTTGGGAGTAATGAGGGGAGTTGTAATCCAACAAAATGTAAAAGAAGGCAGCAAGAAAGAAAAACTAGAGAAAAAACTCCAATTTTGATAAGCAAACCTGATTTAAAGCCCCAGGTACCCATATCACCCAATGTTAAACACAGAGAATGCAATGAAACACACAATGAAAAAAAGGAATTGAAGACTCCAAGAAATATCATTGAGCTTTAACGAAAGAACAACCTTTGCACAATGCTCAAAGGAACAACAACTTATTGTATAATCCAATAACCTATGTTCAAAGTATCATGAAGCAATGGTGAAAGGAAGGATATTGGCTTTGCAATCTCGGAAGATGAGATTTAGGAGTAATGACGGGAGTTGGAATCCAACAAAACGTAAAAGGAGGCAGCAAGAAAGAAAGACTAGAGAAAAACTCCAATGGTGAGAAGCAAACCTGATTTAAAGCCCAAGGCACCCATATCACCCAATGTTAAACACAGAGAATGCAATGAAACGCACAATGAAAAGAAGGAACTAAAGACTCCAAGAAACATAATTGAGGTTTAACGAAAGAACAACCTTTGCACAATGCTCAAAGGAACAAGAACTTATTGAATAATCCAATAACCTGTCTTCAAAGCATCATGAAGCAATGGTGAAAGGAAGGATATTGGCTTTGCAATCTAGGAAGATGAGATTTGGGAGTAATGAGTAGAGTTGGAATCCAACAAAACTTAATAGCAGGCAGCAAGGAAGAAAAAATAGAGAAAAAACTCCAATTTTGATTAGCAAACCTGATTTAAACCCCAAAGATCCCATATCACCCAATGTTAAACATAGAGAATGTAATGAAACTTACAATGAAAAGATGGAATTGACGACGCCAAGAAACAAAATTGCGATTTAACAAAAGAACAACCTTTGCACAATGCTCAAAGGAACAAGAACTTAAAGTATAATCCAATAACCATTGTTCAAAGCTTCATGAACCAATGGTGAAAGAAAGGAGTTTGGCTTTGCAATCTAAGACGATGAGATTTGGTAGTCATCAGGCATGTTGGAATGCAGCAAAATGTAGTAGGAGGCAGCAAGGAATAAAAACTAGAGAAAAAACTCCAATTCTGATAATCAACCTGATTTAAAGCCCAAAACTCTCATATCACCAAATGTTAAACGCAGAGAATGCAATGAAACACACAATGAAAATAAGGAATTGAGGACTCCAAGAAACATAATAGAGGTTTAATGAACGAACAACCTTTGCACAATGCTCAAAGGAACAAGAACTTATTGTATAATCCAATAACAAGTGTTCAAAGCATCAAGAACCAATAGTGAAAGGAAGGATATTGGCTTTTGCAATCTAGGAAGATGAGATTTGGTAGTAATGAGGCGAGTTGGAATGCAAAAAAGCGTAATAAAAGCCAGCTAGGAAGAAAACCAGAGAAATATCTCCAATTTTGATAAGCGAACCTGATTTAAAGCCCAAAGCTCCCATATCACCCAATCTTAAATACAGAGAATGCAATGAAGTTTACAATGAAAAGATGGAATTGAAGACACCAAGAAACATAATTGAGGTTCAACGAAGGAACAACCTTTGCACAATGCTCAAAGGAACAAGAACTTGTTGTATAATCCAATAACTAGTGTCCAAAGCATCATGAAGCAATGGTGAAAGGAAGGATATTGGCTTTGCAATCTAGGAAGATGAGATTAGGTGGTAATGAGGGCAATTTGAATCCAACAAAACGTAATAGGGATAACCAAACCTAATGTAAAGCCCAAAGCTCCCATATAACCCAATGTTATACATGGAGAATGTAATGAAGCTTACAATGAAAAGATGCAATTGAAAACCCTAAGAAACATAATTGTGGTTTAATGATAGAACAACCTTTGCACAATGCTCAAGGGAACATGAACTTATGGTATAATCCAATAACCGGTATTCAAGCATCATGAACCAATGGTGAAAGGAAGGATATTGACTCTGCAGTCTAGGACGATGAGATTTGGTAGTAATGAGGGGAGTTGGAAACCAACAAAACGTAATAAGAGGCAGCAAGGAAGAAAAACTGGAGAAAAAACTCCAATTTTGATAAGCAACTCAAATTTAAAGCCCAAAGCTCCCATATCACCCAATGTTAAACACAGAGAATGCAATGAAACACACAATCAAAAGAAGGAATTGAAGACTCCAAGAAACATAATTGAGGTTTAACGAAAGAACAACCTTTGCACAAGGCTCAAAGGAACAAGAACTTATTGTATAATCCAATAACCAGTGTTCAAAGCATCATGAACCAATGCTGAAAGGAAGGATACTGGTTTTGCAATCTATGAAGATGAGATTACGTAGTAATGAGGGGAGTTGGACTCCAACAAAATGTAATAGGGGCCAGCAAAGAAGAAAAACTAGAGAAAAAACTCATATTTTGATAAGCAAACCTCATTTAAAGCCCAAAGCTTCCATATCACCCAATGTTAAACATTGAGAATGCAATGAAACTCAGAATGAAAAGATGGAATTGAAGACCTCAAGAAACAAAATATAGGTTGAACGAAAGAACAACCTTTGCACAATGCTCAAAGGAAGAAGAACATATGGTATGATCCAATAACCAATGTTCAGAGCATCCTTAACCACTAGTGAAGGGAAGGATATTGGCTTCACAATCTAGGAAGATGAGATTTGGGGGTAATCAGGCGAGTTGGAGTGCAACAAAATGTTATAGGAGGCTGCAAATAAGAAGAACTAGAGAAGAAGCTCCAATTTTGATAACCAAACCTGATTTAAAGCCCAAAGATCCCATATCACCCAATGTTAAACACAAAGAATAAAATGAAACACACAATCAAAAGAAGGAATTGAAGACTCTTAGAAACATAATTATGGTTTAACGAAAGAACAACCTTTGCACAATGCTCAAAGGAACAACAACTTAAGGTATTATCCAATAACTACTGTTCAAAGCATCATGAACCAATGGTGAAAGGAAGGATATTGGCTTTGCAATCTAGGAAGATGAGATTTGTTAGTAATCTGGCGAGTTGGAGTGCAACAAAACATAATGGGAGGCAGCAAGGGATAAAAACTGGAGAAAAAACTCCAATTTTGATAACCAAACCTAATATAAAGCCCAGAGCTCCCATATAACCCAATGTTGTACATGGAGAATGCAATGAAGCTTACAATGAAAAGATGCAATTGAAGACCCCAGGAAACATAATTGAGGTTTAACAAAAGAACAACCTTTGCACAATTCTCAAAGGAACATGAACTTATGGTATAATCCAATAACCAGTATTCAAAGCATCGTGAACCAATGGTGAAATGAAGGATATTGGCTTTGCAATCTAGGAAGATGAGATTTGGTAGGAATCAAGCAAGTTGGAGTGCAACAAAATGTAATAGGAGGCTGCAAAGAAGAAAAACTTGAGACAAACTCCAATTTTGATAACCAAACCTGATTTAAAGCCCACAGCTACCATATCACTAAATGTTAAACACAGAGAATGCAATGAAACACAGATTGAAAAGAATGAATTGAAGACTCCAAGAAACATAATTGAGGTTTAATGAAAGAACATCCTTTGCACAATGCTCAAAGGAATAAGAACTTAAGGTATAATCCGTTAACCGATTGTTTGTGCACAAAAGGAACTATATCTATGGAAACAAGCACATTTATTCTCCCTTGGAACTAGGAATGCATTGAATTTCATTCAACAAGGTGTCTTGGATGATGACTAGCAATACTTACAAGTATTTTCGTTATAATTATTGAATAATGAGACCGTCTCCCCATTGATTCCTAGGAATGCTCCACCTCACGTTGCAACAATTCATTCACATTTAATGAATTTGAAAATAGCATGTTTGTGCACAAAAGGAACAATATTCAAGGAAACAATCACACCTATTCTCCCTTGGAACTAGGAATGCATTGTATTTCATTCAACAAGGTGGCTTGGATGATGACTAGTAATACTTACAAGTATTTTTGTTATAATTACTGAATAATGAGACTGCCTCCCTATTGATTCATAGGAATGCTCCACCTTATGTTACAACAACTTATTCACATTTAATGATCATGAAAATAGCTTGTTTGTGCACAAAAGGAACTATATTCATGGAAACAAACACATCTATACTCCCTTGCAACTAGAAACGCATTGAATTTCTTTCAACAAGGTGTCTTGGATGATGACCAGCATATCTTACAAGACTTTTCGTTACAATTGCTGAATAATGAGACTTTCTCCCAATTTATTCCTAACAATGCTCCACCTTCTGTTGCAACAACTCATTCACATTTAATTAGCCTGAAAATAGCTTGTTTGAGCACAAAAGGTACTATATTCATGGAAACAAGCACATCTCTTCTCCCTTGGAACTAGGATTGCATTGAATTTCATTCAACAAGGTGTCTTGGATGATGACTAGCATTTCTGACAAGTATTTTTGTTATAATTACTGAATAATAAGCCCATCTCCCCATTTATCCCTAACAATGATCTTGAAAATTGCTTGTGTGCTCACAAAAGGGACTATATTCATGGAAACAAGTACATCTATACTCACTTGCAACTAGGAATGCATTGAATTTCATTCAATAACGTGTCTTGGATGATGACTAGCATTTCTTATAAGTATTTTCGATATAGTTACTGAATAATGAGTCCATCTCCTAATTTATCCATAACAATGCTCCACTTTTTGTTGCAACAACTCATTAATAGTTACTGATCTTGAAGTAGCTTGTTTGCGCACAAAAGGAACTATATTCATGGAAACAAGCACATCTATACTGCCTTCCAACTAGGAATGCATTGAATTTCATTCAACAAGGTATCTTCGAGGATGACTAGCATTTCTAACAAGTATTTCCATTATAATTAAGGAATAATGAGACTATCTCCCCATTTATTCCAAACAATTTTCCACCTTATGTTGCAATAACTCATTCACAATTAATGATCCTGAAAATAGCTTGTTTACACACAAAAAAAACTATATTCATGGAAAGAAGCACATCTATAATCCCATGCAACTAGGAATGCATTGAATTTCTTTCAACAAGGTGTCTTGGATGATTACTAGAATTACTGACAAGTATTTTCATTATAATTAATGAATAATGAGACTGTCTAACCATTTATTCCTAACAATACTTCACCTTTTGTTGCAACAACTCATTCATATTTAATGATCTTGAAAATAGCTTGTTTGTGCACAAAAGGAACTATATTCATGGAAACTAGCACATTTATACTCGCTTGCAACTAGGATTACATTGAATTTCATGCAATGAGGTGTCTTGGCTGATGACTACTATTTTTTACAAGTATTTTCGTTACAATTACTGAATTATGAGAGTGTCTCCCAATTTATTCCTAACAATGCTCCACGTTATGCCACAACAACTCATTCACACTTAATGATCTTGAAAATAGCTTGCTTCTGCACAAAAGGAACTATATTCATGGAAACTAGCACATCTATACTCCTTTGCACTTTCTCCCAATTTATTCCTAACAATGCTCCACCTTATGTTGCAACGACTCATTCACACTTGATGATCTTGAAATAGCTTGTTTGCACACATAAGAAACTATATTCATGGAAACAAGCCCATCTACACTCCCTTGCAACTATGAATCCATTGAATTTCATTCAACCAGGTGTCTTGGATCATGACTAGCATTTCTCACAAGTATTTTCCTTACAATTTTTGAATAATGAGTCCATCTCCCAATTTATTCATAACAATGCTCCACTTTTTGTTGCAATAACTCATTCACAGTTAATCACCTCAAAAATAGCTTGTTTGCACACAAAAGGAACTATATTCATGGAAACAACCACATCTATACTCCCTTGGAACTAGGAATGCATTGAATTTCCTTTAACAAGGTGTCTTGGATGATGACTAGTATTTCTTACAAGTATTTTTGTTACAATTACTGAATAATGAAAGTGTTTCCCAATTTATTCCTAACAATGCTCC
Organism: Bruguiera sexangula; assembly: GCA_020141445.1. Taxonomy (NCBI): domain Eukaryota; kingdom Viridiplantae; phylum Streptophyta; class Magnoliopsida; order Malpighiales; family Rhizophoraceae; genus Bruguiera; species Bruguiera sexangula. The sequence continues at coordinate 7,144,596 of JAHLGP010020640.1, read as the reverse complement.
ACCTTAGGTTGCAATAACTCCTTCGCACTTAATGATTTTGATATAACTTGTTTGCACACAAAAGGAGCTATATTCATGGAAACAAGAGCATCTATACTCCCTTGCAGCTAGGAATGCATTGAATTTCATTCAACATGTGGATGATGACTAGCATTTTTTACAAGTATTTTCAATACAATTACTGAATAATGAGAGTGTCTCCTAATTTATTTCTAACAATGCTCCAACTTAGGTTGTAACAATTCATTCACACTTAATGATCTTAAAATAGCTTGTTTGTGCACAAAAGGAGCTATATTCATGGAAACAAGCACATCTATACTCCCTTAGAACTAGGAATGCATTGAATTTTATTCAACAAGGTGTCTTGGATGATGAGACTACCCCCCCATTGATTCCTAGGAATGCTCCACCTTATGTTGCAACAACTCATTCACACTTAATGATCTTGAAAGTAGCTTCTTTGCAAACAAAAGGAACTATATTCTTGGAAACAAGCACATCTATACTCCCTTTGCAAGTAGGAATGCATTGAATTTCCTTTAACAAGGTGTCTTGGATGATTACTTGTATTTCGTATAGGTATTTTCATTACATTTACTAAATAATGAGAGCATCTCCCAATTTATTCCTAACAATGCTCCACCTTATGTTGCTACAAGTCATTCACACTTAATGATCTTGAAGTAGCTTGTTTGTGCACAAAAGGATCTATATTCATGGAAACAAGCACATCTATACTCCTTTGCAACTGGGAATGCATTGAATTTCATTCAACAACATGTCTTGGATGATCAATAGCATTTCTTACAAGTATTTTCATTACAATTACTGAATAATGAGAGTGTCTCTCAATTTATTCCTAACAATGCCCCACCTTATGTTGCTACAAGTCATTCACACTTAATGATCTTAAAATAGCTTTTTTGTCCACAAAAGGAACTATATTTATGGAAGCAAGCACATCTATGCTTGATTGCAACTAAGAATGCATTTAATTTCATTCAACAACGTGTCTTAGATGATGACTAGCATTTCTTACATGTATTTTTGTTACAATTACTGTATAGTGGGACCGTCTCTCAATTTATTCCTAACAATGTTCCACTTTATGTTGCAACAGCTCATTCAAACTTAATGATCTTGAAGTATCTTGTTTGCACACAAAAGCAACTATATTCAAAGAAACAAGCACATCCATACCCCCTTGCAACTAGGAATGCATTGAATTTCATTCAACAACATGTCTTGGATGATGACTAGCATTTCTTACATGTATTTTCATTACAATTACTAAATAACGAGAGTGTCTCCCAATTTATTCCTAACAATGCTCCACCTTATGTTGCAACAAATCATTCACACTTAATGATCTTGAAGTAGCTTGTTTGAGCACAAAAGGAACTACATTCAAGGAAACAAACACGTCTATACCCCCTTGCAACAAGGAATGTGTTGAATTTTAGTCAACATCGTGTCTTGGATGATGACTAGCATTTCTTACAAGTATTTTCCTTACAATTAAAGAATAATGAGACTTTCTCCCAATTTATTGCTAACAATGCTTCACCTTTTGTTGCCATAACTCATTCACACTTAATGATCTTGAAATAGGTTGTTTGCACACAAAAGAAACTATATTCATAGAAACAAGCACATCTACACTCCCTTGCAACTACGAATGCATTGAATTTCAATCAACAAGTTGTCTTGCACGATGACTAGCATTTCTTGCAAGTATTTTTTTTTTACAATTACTGAATAATAAGTCCATCTGCATATTTGTTCTTAACAATGCTCCACCTTTTGTTGCAACAACTCATTGACATTTAATGATCTTGAAAATAGCTTGTTTGCACACAAAAGGAACTATATTCATGAAAACAAACCCATCTATATGCCCTTGCATCTAGGAATGCAGTCAAATTTCATTCAACAAGTTGTCTTGGATGATGACTAGCATTTCTTACAAGTATTTTCGTTCCAATTACTGAATAATGTGAGTGTCTCCCAATTCATTCCTAACAATGCTCCAACTTAGGTTACAACAACTCATTCACACTTAATGATCTTGAAATAGCTTGTTTGTGCACAAAAGGAGCAATATTCATGGAAACAAGCACATCTATACTCCCTTGGAACTAGGAATGCATTGAATTTTATTCAACAAGGTGTCTTGGATGATGACTAGCAATACTTACAAGTATTTTCATTATAATTACTGAATAATGAGACTGCCCCCCCCCATTGATTTCTAGAAATGCTCCAAGTTATGTTGGAATAACTCATTCACACTTAATGATCCTGAAAAATGCTTGTTTGCACCCAAAAGGAACTATATTCTTGGAAACAAGCACATCTATACTGCCTTGCAACTAGGAATGCATTAAATTTCAATCAAAGAGGTGCCTTGGATGATGACTAGCATTTCTTACAAATATTGTCGATACAACCCCCTAATAATTAGTCCATCTCCTAATTTCTTCATAACAATGCTCCACCTTTTCTTGCAACAACTCATTCATTGTTAATGATCTTTTAAATAGCTTGTTTGTACACAAAAGAAACCATATTCATGGAAACAAGCTCATCTATGCACCCTTGCAACTAGGAATGCATTCAAATTTCATGCAACGAGGTGCCTCTTGATGACTAGCATTTCTTACAACTATTTTCATTACAATTACATAATTATGAGAGCGTCCGCAACCTTATTCTTAACAATGATCCACGTTATGTTGTAAGAACACATTCACACATAATTATCAAATAGCTTGTTTGTGCACAAACGGAACTATATTCATGGAAACAAGCACATCTCTACTGCCTTCCAACAAGGGATGCATTGAATTTCAGTCAACAAGGTGTCTTGGATGATGACTAGCATTTCTTACAAGTATTTTGGTTACAATTACTGAATAATGAGACCGTCTCCCAATTTAATAATAACAATGCTCCACCTTTGGTTGCAACAACTCATTCACACTTCATGATCTTGAAAATAGGTTGTTTGTGCCCAAAAGAAACTATATTCATGGAAACAAGCACATCTATACTGCCATGCAACTAGGAATGAGTTGAATTTCATTCAACAAGGTGTCTTGGATGACGACTAGCATTTCTTACAAGAATTTTTGATACAATTACTGAGTAATGAGTCCATCTCCCAATTTATTCATAACAATGCTTCACCTACTGTTGCAACAACTCATTCACACTTAATGATCTTGAAATAGCTTGTTCGCAAATAAACGGAACTATATTCTTGGAAACAAGCACATTTATACTGCCTTGAAACTAGGAATGCATTGAATTTCATCCAATAAGGTGTCTTGGATGATGACTAGCATTTCTTATAATTATTTTTGATACAATTAATGCATAATGAGTCCATCTCCTAATTTATTGAATTCAATGCTCGATCTATTGTTGCAACAACTCATTCACACTTAATGATCTTCAAATAGCTTGTTTGCGCACAAAAGGAACTATACTCATGGAAACAAGCACATCTATACTGCCTTGCACCTAGGAATGCATTGAATTTCATTCAACAAGGTGTCTTGGACGATGACTAGCATTTCTTATGAGTATTTTCCTTACCATTACTAAATAATAACACCGTCTCCCAATTTATTCCTTGCAATGCTCCACCTTATATTGCAACAACTCATTCACACTTAATGATCTTGAAATAGCTTGTTCGCGCACAAAAGGAACCATATTCATGGAAACATGCACATCTATACTACCTTGCAACTAGGAATGCATTGAATTTCATTCAACATGGTGTCTTGGATGATGACTAACATTCTTACAAGTATTTTTTTTACCATTACTGAATAATGACACCGTCTCCCAATTTATTCCTTGCAATGCTGCACCTTATGTTGCAACAACTCATTTACACTTAATGATCTTGAAATTGCTTGTTTGCGCACAAAAGGAACTATATGCAAGGAAACAAGCACATCTATACTGCCTTGCTAATAGGAATGCATTCAATTTCCATCAACAATGTGTCTTGGATGATGACTAGCATTTCTTAGAAGTATTTTCAAGACAATTACTGAATAATGAGTTCATCTCCCAATTTATTCATAACAATGCTCCACCTTTTGTTGCGACAACTCATTCACACTTAATGATCTTGAAATAGCTTATTTGGGCACAAAAGGAACTATATTGATGGAAAGAAGCCCATCTATACTCCCTTGCACCTAAGAATGCATTGAATTTCATTCAACTAGGTGTCTTGGATGATCACTAGCATTTCGTACATGTATTTTCGTTTCCATTACTGAATAATGACAGTGTCTCCCAATTTATTCCACCTTATCTTGCAACAACTCATTCACACTTAATATCTTGAAATAGCTTGTTTGCGCACAAAAGGAACAATATTCTTGGAAACAACCGCATCTAAACTCCATTGCAACTAGGAATACATTGAATTTCATTCAACCAGGTGTCTTGGATGATGACTAGCATTTCTTACAAGTATTTTCGCTGCCATTACTGAATAATGAGTCCATCTCCCTATTTATTCATAACAATGCACCACATTTTTTTGCAACAACTCATTCAAAGTAAATGATCTTGAAAATAACTTGTTTGCGCACAAAAGGAACTATATTCACAGAAACAAGCACATCTATACTCCCTTGCAACTAGGAATGCGTTCAATTTCATTCAACAAGATGTCTTAGATAATGACTAGCATTTCTTAGAAGAATTTTTGATACAATTACCGAATAATGAGTCCATCTCCCAATTTATTCATAACAATGATCCACCTTATATTGCAACAACCCATTCATATATAATGATCTTTAAAATAGCTTGTTTGCCCCCAAGAGGAACTATATTCATCAAAACAACCACATCTATACTGCCTTGCAACTAGGAATGCATTGAATTTCATTCACCAAGGTGTCTTGGATGATGACTAGCATTTCTTACAAGTATTTTCCTTACCATTACTGAATAATGACAGCGTCTCCCAATTTATTCTTGACAATGCTCCACCTTATGTTGCAACAACTCATTCCCACTTAATGATCTTGAAATAGCTTGTTCACACACAAATGAAACTATATTCATGGAAACAAGCACATCTACACTACCTTGCAACTAGGATTGCATTGAATTTCATTCAACAAGGTGTCTTGGATGAAGACTAGCATTTCTTACGAGTATTTTTGTTACCATTACTGAATAATGATAGCATCTCCAAATTTATTCCTGACAATGCTCCACGTTATTTTGCAACAACTCATTCACACTTCATGATCTTGAAATAGCTTGTTTGTGCACAAAAGGAATTATATTCAGGGAAACAAGCACATTTATACTCCCTTGTAACTAGGAAAGTATCGAATTTCATTCAACAAGGTGCCTTGGATGATGACTAACATTTCTTCTGAGTATTTTCATTACCAATAATGAATAATGACAACGTCTCCCAATTTATTCCTGACAATGCTCCACCTTATGTTGCAACAACTCATTCCCACTTAATGATCTTGAAATAGCTTGTTCACACACAAAAGGAACTATAATCATGGAAACAAGGACATCTATACTCCCTTGCAACTAGGAATGCATTGAATTTCATTCAACATGGTGTCTTGGATGATGACTAGCATTTCTCACAAATATTTTCATTACCGTTATTGAATTATGAGAGCATCCGTGAATTTATTCCTAACAATGATCCACCTTACGTTGCAAGAACTCATTCACACTTAATGGTCTTGAAAATAGCTTGTTTGCCCCCAAAAGGAACTATATGCTTGGAAACAAGCACATATATACTGCCTTGCAACTAGGAATTCATTGAATATGATTCAACAAGGTGTCTTGGATGATGACCAACATCTCTTACAAGTATTTTCATTACCATTTCTGAAAAATGACAGCCTCTCCCAATTTATTCCCGACAATGCTCCAAATTATGTTGCAACAACTCATTCACACTTAATGATCTTCAAATAGCTTGTTTGCGCACAAAAATAACTATATGCATGGAAACAAGCACATCTACACTCCCTTCCAACTAGGAATTCATTGAATTTCATTCAACTAGGTGTCTTGGATGATGACTAGCATTTCTTACAAGTATTTTCGTTACAATTATTGAATTATGAGAGTGTCCGCGAATTTATTCCTAACAATGATCCACCTTATATCGCAAGAACAAAATAACACTTACTAATCTTGAAAATAGCTTGTTTGTGCACAAAAGGAACTATATTCATGTAAACAAGCACATCTATACTCCCATGCAACAAGGAATGCATTAAATTTCATTCAACAAGGTGTCTTCGATGATGCCTAGCATTTCTTTCAAGTATTTTAGTTATAATTACTGAATAATGAGAGCGCCTCCTAATTTATTCCTAACAATGCCCCACCTTATGTTGCAACAACTAATTCACACCTAACAATCTTGAAAATTACTTGTTTGTGAACAAAAGGAACTATATTCATGGAAACAAGCACATCTATACTACCTTGCTAATAGGAATGCATTCAATTTCCCTCAACAATGTGTCTTGGATGATGACTAGCATTTCTTACAAGTAGACAATTACTGAATAATGAGTCCATCTCTCAATTTATTCATAACAATGCTCCACCTTTTGTTGCGACAACTCATTCACACTTAATAATCTTGAAATAGCTTATTTGCGCACAAAAGGAACTATATTCATGGAAACAAGCCCATTTAGACTCCATTGCACTGAGGAATGCATTGAATTTCATTCAACCAGGTGTCTTGGATGATGACTATCATTTCCTACAAGTATTTTCATTTCCAGTACTGAATAATGACAGTGTCTCCCAGTTTATTCCTGACAATGCTCCACCTTATGTTGCAACAACTCGTTCACACTTAATATCTTGAAATAGCTTGTTTGCTCACAAAAGGCACTATATTCTTGGAAACAACCACATCTATACTCCATTGCAACTAGGAATGCATTGAATTTCATTCAACCAGGTGTCTTGGATGATGACTATTATTTTTTACAGGTATTTTCGTTACCATTACTGAATTATGAGAGTGTCCACGAATTTATTCCTAACAATGATCCACCTTATGTTGTAAGAATACATTTACACTTAATGATCTTGAAAATAGCTTGTTTGTGCACAAAAGGAACTATATTCATGGAAACAAGCACATCTATACTCCCTTGCAACTACGAATGCATTGAATTTCATTCAACAAGGTGTCTTAGATGATGACAAGCATTTCTTACAAATATTTTTGATACAATTACTGAATAATGAAAGCGTCTCCCAATTTATTCCTAACAAAGCCCCACCTTATGTTGCAACAACTAATTCACACTTAACCATCTTGAAAATAGCTTGTTGGTGCACAAAAGGAACTATATTCATGGAAAATAGCACATCTATACTGCCTTTGAACTAGGAATGCATTCAATTTTGCTCAACAAGGTGTCTTGGATGATGAGTAGCATTTCTTACAAGAATTTTCAATAAGCATTTCTTCCAATTTATTCATAACAATGCTCCATCCTTTGTTGCTACAACTCATTCACACAAAATGATCTTGAAAATAGCTTGTTTGGACACAAAAGGAACTATATTAATGGAAACAAGCACATCTATGCTTCCTTGCAACTAGGAATGCATTGAATTTCATTCAACAAGGTGTGCTGGATGATGACTAGCATTTCTTACAAGTATTTTCAATACAACTACTGAATAATGAGTCCATCTCCCAATTTATTCATAACAATGCTCCATCTTATGATACAACAACTCATTCACCCTTAATGATCTTGAAATAGCTTGTTTGCGCACAAAAGGAACTATATTCATTGAAACATGCACATCTATACTTCCTTGCAACTAGGTGCAACTAGGAGTGCATTGAATTTCATTCAACCAGGTGTCTTGGATGATGACTTGCATTTCTTACAAGTATTTTTGATTCCATTACTGAATTATGAGAGCGTCCATGAATTTATTCCTATGAATGATCCACCTTATGTTGCAAGAACACATTCACACTTAATGATTTTTAAAATAGCTTGTTTGTGCACAAAAGGAACCATATTCATGGAAACAAGCACATTTGTACTCCCTTGCAACTAGGACTTCATTGAATTTCATTCAACAAAGCGTTTTGGATGATGACTAGCATTTCTTACAAGTATTTTCGAGACAATGACTGAATAATGAGTCCATCTCCCAATTTATTCATAACAATGCCGCACCTTTTGTTGCTACAACTCATTCACACTTAATGATCTTAAAAGTAGCTTGTTTGCACACAAAAGGAACTATATTCTTGGAAACAAGTACATCTATTCTGCCTTGCAACTAGGAAAACATTAAATTTCATTCAACAAGGTGTCTTGGGTAATGACTAGCATTTCTTACAAATATTTTCATTACCATTACTGAATTATGAGAGCATCCGCAAATTTATTCCTACCAATGATCCACCTTATGTTGCAAGAACACATTCACACTTAATGATCGTGAAAATAGCTTTTTTGTGCACAAAAGGAACTATATTCATGGAAACAAACATATCTATACTCCCTTGCCATTAGGAATGCATTGAATTTCATTCAACAAAGTGTCTTGGATGACGACAATCATTTCTTACAAGTATTTTCGATACAATTACTGAATAATATGTCCATCTCCCAATTTGTTCATAACAATGCCCCACCTTATGTTGTAACAACTCATTCACACTTGATGATCTTGAAAATAGCTTGTTTGTACCCAAAAGGAGCTATATTCATGGAAACAAGTACATCTATACTGCCTAGCAACTAGGAATTTATTGAATTGCATTCAGCAAGTTGTCTTGGGTAATGACTAGCATTTCTTACAAGTATTTTTGATACAATTACTGAATAATGAGTCCATCTCCCAATTTATTCATAACAATGCAGCACCTTTTGTTGCAACAACTCATTCACACTTAATGATCCGAAAAGTAGCTTGTTTGCACACAAAAGGAACTATATTTTTGGAAACAAGTACATTTATTCTGCCTTGCAACTAGGAAAGCATTGAATTTCATTCAAGAAGGTGTCTTGGATGATTACTAGCATTTCTTACAAGTATTTTTTATACAATTACAGAATAATGAGTCCATCTTTCAATTTATTCATAACAATGCTCCATCTTTTATTGCAACAACTCATTCACAGTCAATGATCCTGAAAATAGCTTGTCTGCAAACAAAAGGAACTATATTCATGGAAACAAGCACATCTATACTCCCTTGCAACTACGAATGCTTTGAATTTGATTCATTAAGGTATCTTGGATGATGACAAGAATTTCTTACAAGTATTTTTGTTACAATTACTGAATCATGAGAGTGTCTCCCAGTTTATTCCAAACAATGCTCCATCTTATGTTGCAATAACTCATTCATACATAACGATCTTAAAAATAGCTTGTTTGCACTCAAGAAGAACTATATCCATGGAAACAAGGACATCTATACTCCCTAGCAACTAGGAATGCATTAAATTTCATTCAATAAGGTGTCTTGGGTGATGACTATCATTTCTTACAAGTATTTTGATTACCATTACTGAATAACGACAACGTCTCCCAATTTATTCCTGACAATGCTCCACATTATGTTGCAACAACTCATTCACACATAATGATCTTAAAAATAGCTTGTTTGCAACCAAGAAGAACTATATCCATGGAAACAAGGACATCTACACTCCTTAGCAACTAGGAATGCATTGAATTTCATTCAACAAGGTGTCTTAGGTGATGACTATCATTTCTTACAAGTATTTTCGTTACCATTATTGAATAATGACAGTGTCTCCCAATTTATTCCTAACAATGCTCAACCTTATGTTGCAATACCTCATTCACATTTAATGATGTTCAAATAGCTTGTTTGCTCACAAAAGGAACTATATTTATGGAAACAAGCACATCTATACTCCCTTGCAACTAGGAATACATTGAATTTCATCCAATGAGATGTCTTGGAAGATGACTAGCATTTCTTACAAATATTTTCGTTACCATTACTGAATTATGAGAGCGTCCACAAATTTATTCCTAACAATGATCCACCTTATGCCACAAGATCACATTCACACTTAATGATCTCGAAAATAGCTTGTTTGTGCGTAAAAGGAACTATATTCATGGAAACAAGCACATCTATACTCCCTTGTAACTAGGAATGCATTGAATTTCATTCAACGAGATGCCTTGGATGATGACAAGCATTTCTTACAAGCATTTTCGTTACAATTACTGAATCATGAGAGTATCTCACAGTTTCTTCCTAAAAATGCTCCACCTTATGCTGCAAGAACTCATTCACACTTAATGACCTTGAAAATAGCTGTTTGCCCACAAAAGGAACTATATTCGTGGAAAGAAGCACATTTATACTCTCTTGCAAATAGGAATGCATTCAATTTCATGCAACGAGGTGTCTTGGATGATGACTAACATTTCTTACAAGCATTTTCGTTTCCATTCCTGAATCATGAGAGCATCTACGTATTTATTCCTAATAATGATCCACCTTATGTTGCAAGAACACATTCACACTTAATGATCTTCAAAATAGTTTGTTTGTTCACAAAAGGAACTATATTCATGGAGACAAGCACATTTATACTCCCTTGCAACTAAGAATGCATTGAATTTCATTCAACAAGGTGCCTTGGATGATGACTAGCATTTCTTACAAGTATTTTTGTTACCATTACTGAATAATGACAGCGTCTCCCAATTTATTCCTGACAATGCTCCAACTTATGTTGCAACAACTCATTCAAACTTAATGATTTTGAAATAGCTTGTTTGCACACAAATGGAACTATATTCATGGAAACAAACATATCTATACTCCCTCACAACTTTGAATGCATTGAATTTCATTCAACAAGGTGTCTTGGATGATGACTAGCATTTCTTACAAGTATTTTCTTTACCACTACTCAATTATGAGAGCGTCTACAAATTTATCCCTAACAATGATCCACCTTATGTCTCAAGAACGCATTGACACTTAATGATCTTGAAAATAACATCTTTTTGCACAAAAGGAACTATATTAATGGAAACAAGTACATTGATATTCCCTTGCAACTAGGAATGCATTGAATTTCATTCAACTAGGTGTCTTGGATGATGACTAGCATTTCTTACAAGTATTTTTGTTACCATCACTGAATAATGACAGCATCTCCCAACTTGTTCCTGACAATGCTCCACCTTATGTTGCAACAACTCATTCACACTTAATGATATTGAAATAGCTTGTTTGCACACAAAATGAACTATATTCATGGAAACAAGCACATCTATACTCCCTTGCAAGTAGGAATGCATTGAATTTCATTCAACAAGGTGTCATGGATGATGAGTAGCATTTCTTACAAGTATTTTCTTTACCATTACTAAATTATGAGAGCGTCCGCGAATTTATTCCTAACAATGATCCACCTTATGTCGTAAGAACACATTCACCTGTAATGATGTTGAATATATCTTGTTTGCACACAAAGGAACTATATTCATGGAAACAAGCACATATATACTCCTTTGCAACTAGGAATGCATTGAATTTCATTTAACAAGGTGTCATGGATGATCACTAGCTTTTCTTACAAGTCTTTTAGATACAATTACTAAATAATGAGTCCATCTCTAAAATTTATTCATAACAATGCTCCACCTTATGTTGCGACAACTCATTCACACTTAATGATCTTGAAAATAGCTTGTTTTTTCCCAAAAGGAACTATATTCATGGAAACAAGCACATGTATACTCCCTTGCAAGTAGGAATGCATTGAATTTCATTCATCCAAAAGTCTTGGATGATGACTAGCATTTGTTACATGTATTTTCGTTACCATTTCTGAATAATGACAGCGTTTCCCAATTTATTCCTAACAATGCTCCAACTTATGCTGCAACAACTCATTCACACTTAATGATCTTGAAATAGCTTGTTTGCGCACAAAAGGAATTATATTCATGGAACGAAGCACATCTATACTCCCTTGCAACTAGGAATGCATTCAATTTCATTCAACCATGTGTCTTGGATGATGACTAGCAGTTCTTACAAGTATTTTTGTTACCATTACTGAATAATAACAGCAACTCCCAATTTATACCTGACAATGCTCCAACTTATTTTGCAACAACTCATTCAAACTTAATGATTTTGAAATAGCTTGTTTGCGCACAAGAGGAACTACATTCATGGAAACAAGCACACCTATACTCCTTCGCATCATGTAATGCCTTGAATTTCATTCAACAAAGTGTCTTGGATGATGACTAGCATTTCTTATAAGTATTTTCATTACCATTATTGAGTAATGATAGCGTCTCCCAATTTACTCATGACAATGCTCCAACTTATGTTGCAACAACTCATTCACACTTAAAGATCCTGAAATAGCTTGTTTGCACAGAAAAGGAACTATATTCATGGAAACAAGCACATCTATACTGTCTTGCAACTAGGAAGGCATTCAATTTCATTCAACAAGGTGTCTTGGATGACGACTAGTATTTCTTACCAGTATTTTCATTACCATTACTGAATAATGTCAGTGTCTCTCAATTTATTCCTGACAATGCTCCACCTTATGTTGCAACAACTCATTCACACTTAATGATCTTGAAAATATCTTGTTTGTGCACACAAGGAACTATATCCACGGAAACAAACACATCTATACTCCCTTGCAACTAGGAATGCATTGAATTTCATTCAACAAGGTGTCTTGGATGATGACTAGCATTTCTTACAAGTCTTTTCGATACAATTACTGAATAATGAGTCCATCTCTAAAATTTATTTATAACAATGCTCCACCTTGTGTTGCAGCAACTCATTCAGACTTAATGATCTTGAAAATAGCTTGTTTGCACACAAAAGGAACTATATTCATGGAAACAGCTTGCGTGACCACATCATTCACAATATTCATTGCAACAACAAGATCTATACACCCTTGAGACTTGGAATCTGTTGAATTGCACTAAACAAAGAGTCTTTGATGATTTCTAGCATTTCTCACAACCATTTGATACCTAATTACTCAAAAATGAGACCGTTAGTTAATTTCTTCCTAACAAGGCTGCACTTTTCGTTGTAATGACTGATTCACACTTAAAGATCCTGAAAACTGCCTATATGACCACATCATCCACAAAATTCATTGCAACAACCTCATCTATACTCTCTTAGGACTAGGAATATGTTGAATTGCATCAAACATAGAGTCTTTGATAATTTCTGGCATTTTTCACAAGTATTTGATGCTTAATTACTCAAAAATGAGACCATCTCTTCATTTCTTCCTAACAATGCTCCACTTTTCGTAAGATCTTAAAAACAGCTTGTATGACCACATCATTCACTAAATTCATTGCAACAACCACATCTATACTGTCTTGGGACTAGGAATATGTTGAATTGCAGTAAACATATAGTCATTGATGATTTTTAACATTTGTCACAAGTATTTAATGCTTAATTACTCAGAAATGAGACCCTCTCTTCATTTCTTCATAACAAGGCACCACTTTTGATTGTAATGACTCATTCACTCTTAACGATCATGAAAAAAGCTTGTGTGACCACATCATTCACAATATTCATTGCAACAACAAGATCTATACACCCTTGGGACTTGGAATCTGTTGAATTGCACTAAACAAAGAGTCTTTGATGATTTCTAGCATTTCTCACAAGCATTTGATGCTTAATTACTCAAAAATGAGACCGTCTCTTCATTTTTTCTTAACAAGCCTGCACTTTTTGTTGTAATGACTTAATCACACTTAAGGATCTTGAAAATAGCTTGTATGACAACATCATTCACTAGATTCATTGCAACAACCTCATCTATACTTTCTTGGGACTAAGAATATGTTGAATTGCATTAAACATAGAGTCTTTGATGATTTTTAGAATTTCTCACAAGTATTTGATGCTTAATTACTAAAAAATGAGACTGTCTCTTCATATCTTCCAAACAAGGCTCCACTTTTCGTTGCAATGACTCATTCACACTTAAAGATCTTGAAAACAGCTTGTGTGACCACATCATTACTAAATTCATTGCAACAACCTCATCTATACTCTCTTGGGATTAGGAATAAGATGAATTGTAGTAAACAAAGAGTCTTTGATGATTTTTAGCATTTTTCACAAGTATTTGATGCTTAATTACGCAAAAATAAGACTGTCTCTTCTGTTCTTCCTAACAAGGCTCGATCGTTCATTGTAATGACTCATTCACACTTAAAGATCTTGAAAACAGCTTGTATGTTCACTAAATTCATTGCAACAACCTCATCTATACTCTCTTGGGACTACGAATATGTTGAATTGCATTAAACATAGAGACTTTGATGATTTCTAGCATTTCTCACAAATATTTGATGCTTAATTACTCAAAAATGAGACCGTCTCTTCATTTCTTCATAACATGACACCACTTTTCATTGTAATGACTCATTCACTCTTAATGATCTTGAAAACAGCTTGCGTGACCACATCATTCACAATATTCATTGCAACAACAAGATCTATACACCCTTGGGACTTGGAATCTGTTGAATTACACTAAAAAAAGAGTCTTTGATGATTTCTAGCATTTCTCACAAGTATTTGATGCTTAATTACTCAAAAATGAGACCGTCTCTTCATTTCTTCATAACAAGACTTGACATTTCGTTGTAATGACTCATCCACACTTAATGGTCTTGAAAACAGCTTGTATGACCACATCATTCACTAAATTCCTTGCAACAACCTCATCTATACTCTCTTGGGACTAGGAATATGTTGAATTGCAGTGAACATAGAGTCTTTGATGATTTTTAACATTTCTCACAAGTCTTTGAAGCTTAATTACTCAAAAATGAGACCGTCTCTTCATTTCTTCCTAACAAGGCACCACTTTTTGTTATAATGACTCATTCACACTTAAAGATCTTTAAAACAGATTGTGTGACCACATAATTCACAATATTCATTGCAACAACAAGATCTATACACCCTTGGGACTTGGAAACTGTTGAATTGCATCAAACAAAGAGTCATTGATAATTTCTTGAATTTTGCACAAGTATTTGATGCTTAATTACTCAAAAATGCGACCATCTCTTCATTTCTTCCTAATAAGGCTCCACTTTTCGTTGTAATGACTGATTCACACTTAAAGATCTTGAAAACAGCTTGTATGACCACATCATTCACTAAATTCATTCCAACAACCTCATCTATACTCTCTTGGGATTAGGAATAAGTTGAATTGCACTAAACAAAGAGTCTTCAATGATTTCTAGCTTTTCACACAAGTATTTGAAGCTTAATTACACAAAAATGAGACCGTCTCCTCATTTCTTTATAACAAGGCTCCACTTTTCATTATAATGACTCATTCACACTTAAAGATCCTGAAAACAGCTTGTGTGACCACATCATTCACATTATTCATTGCAACAACAAGATCTATACACCCTTGGGACTTGGAATTTGTTGAATTGCACTATGCAAAGAATCTTTGATGATTTCTAGCATTTCTAACAAGCATTCGATGCTTAATTACTCAAGAATGAGACCGTCTCTACATTTCTTCCTTACAAGGCTCCACTTTTCGTTGTCATGATGGTTTCACGCTTAAAGATTGTGAAAACAGCTTGTATGACCACATCATTCACTAAATTCATTGCAACAACCACATCTATACTCTCTTGGGACTAGGAATATGTTGAATTGCAATAAACATAGTCTTTGATGATTTATAGCATTTCACACAAGCATTTGATCCTTAATTACTCAAAAATGAGACCGTCTCTTCATTTCTTCCTCACAAGGCTCCACTTTTCGTTGTCATGACCAATTCACACTGAAAGATCGTGAAAAAAGCTTCTATGACCACATCATTTAGTAAATTCATTGCAACAACCTCATTTATACTATCTTGGGACTAGGAATAAGTTGAATTGCATTAAACAAAGAGTCTTTGATGATTTATAGCATTTCACACAAGCATTTGATGCTTAATTACTAAAAAATGAGACCGTCTCTTCATTTCTTCCTTACAAGGCTCCAATTTTCATTGTCATGACTGTTCTACATTTAAAGATCTTGAACACAGCTTGTATGACCACAGCATTCACTAAATTCATTGCAACAACCACATCTATACTCTCTTGGGACTAGGAATATGTTGAATTGCATTAAACATAGAGTCTTTGATGATTTATAGCATTTCACACAAGTATTAACTGCTTAATTACGCAAAAATAAGACCGTCTCTTTCTTTCTTCCTAACAAGGCTCCAGTTTTCGTTGTAATGACTGATACACACTAAAGGACCTTGAAAACAGCTTGTATGACCACATCACTCACTAAATTCATGGCAACAACCTCATCTATACTCCCTTAGGACTAAGAATATGTTGAATTGCATTAAACATAGAGTCTTTGATGATTTCTAGCATTTCTCACAAGTATTTGATGCTTAATTTCTAAAAAATGAGACTGTCTCTTCATTTCTTCCGGAGAAGGCTCCACTTTTCATTGTAATGACTAATTCACACTTAAAGATCTTCAAAACAGCTTGTATGACAATATCATTCTCTAAATTCATTGCAACAACCTCATCTATACTCTCACGGGACTAGGAATATTTTGAATTGCAGTAAACATAAAGTCTTTGATGATTTCTAGCATTTCTCACAAGTATTTGATGCTTAATTACACAAAAATAAGACCGTCTCATCATTTCTTCCTAACAAGGCTCCACTTTTCGTTATAATGATTCATTCACACTTAAAGATCTTGAAAACAGCTTGTATGACCACATCATTCACTAAATTCATTGCAACAACCTTATCTATACTCTCTTGGGACTAGGAATATGTTGAATTGCACTAAACAAAGAGTCTTTGATGATTTCTACCATTTCTCATAAGTATTTGATGCTTAATTACTCAAAAATAAGACCGTTTCTTCCTTTCTTCCTAACAAGGCTCCACTTTTCATTGTAAAGACTCATTGACACTTAAATCATCTTGAAAACAGCTTGTGTGACCAGCTCAAATCAACAAGGGAGTTGATACTTTGCAAAACCTTGGAGGACAATGACAAGGGCAAGGTCAAAGAAAAGCTCTCAACAACTTGTTGTGCGACATTTACTATCAAGAAGTTGCTAGGTACGAGCTAAGGATGATAGAATCTTTGACAAAGCTTGCGAATGTGTCATCTGTGGGGGAATTCAAGAACCATGACTTTGGGAAGGAAGTTGGATTTGGGAGCCCATGTTTGGGCATTTAAATGGGTTATTTTCATGGGTTATTATTATTATTTAGTGGGTTGGATGAATTTCCTTAATAAGCCCATCTTATTAGCATATAAAAAGGGGTAGCTGGTAGATTGGACGAATTTCCTTAATAAGCCCATCTTATTAGCATATAACAAGGGTGGCTGGCAGATTGGACGAATTTCCTTAATAAGCCCATCTTATTAGTCAGAGTTTAGGGGGGCTAGCATATAAAAAGGGTGGTTAGAGGGGAGGACAACAGATGATGAATGTATGAGCTATTTTCTCTGGTTCTTTGAGAACTAATTTTGAACCTTCATACTTGAGTGTGTTGGTTCAATAGACTTATCTTCTTCAACGTTTTTGTTGTTGGGAGTAGCGTCTAAATCTTTAAGTTCTGGTTCTTGGTTGTTTATAATCATTGGGTCAGAACTCCAACATCCCTTAACCTCTGTTAGAACGATCCTATACCAACATTGGTGTTGGGTTCCATTTACAAATAATTGGAGTTCATATCATTTGGTATCAAAGCCATATTTCTGACTCAGGTTAGTTATACTTTTGTTATCACCTCTTTCGTGTATCCTTCATTGTTGGTTGAATAACCAAAGAAGAAAAAAAAAAGGAAAAAAGAAAGAAAAGAAAAATCGTGTATTTTTTTGGTTGCCTGTTTCCTATTTGTTCCTTTTATACAAATACCCATTTGTTAACCAAAAATAATAATAAAAAAAATGGTTCCTTTGGTCAATTGGTCATTTACTTAATTATATTCGATAATTGATTGTTGTTTGATTGCACTGCTCATATCATTGTATTCCTTGTCATTCTGTTTGCTTTATTGCCCACCTTCTTGATTGTGTCACTTCTCTGAAGAGGTAGGTCTAGGATTGATATAGTCAAGTTTTGTTTGTTCCAAATTTAGTTTGCTTGGAACTATTGAAAGAGCTCTTAGAGTCTTGCAATTCATTATGTGAAACACGAGAGTTGAGGACTACTATAGTTGAGTGGAGAGCGAACACGTAAGGGAGTGAGTTTCGTGAGGTATATTCTTTATTCACTAACAATTTTTCCATACAATGTCTAATGCTAAAGAAGGTAGTTTCTCACATGGAGAGGAGGAAGTGGTTGTTCCAGATTTCAAATTGCTGATGAAATCCTTATAGCAGAAATTTGATAGGATTGACCAAATGTTTTGGGAAGTTTGAGACAGGATGGATAAAATAGACGAGGAATTGAGTGTCAATCCTAAAAGGCCAGTTGGGAGGGTCATGAAGGAGCAATTTGAACATGACTTTGGTGAAGATGGTGATGGTTATTATGATGATGGTGATAATACTAGTAGAAACTTCAGAGTTGGCTTTAGAGGAGGACATGGTAATCGGAATGGTAGGGGAGTCAGAGGTAATGGAAACGTTTATGATAGGCATAATGGAGGTTGGGATAACAGAAATAGAGTGGAAGAAAGAGTAGACAAAAATCTTAGTAGTATTAAAATGAAAATACCTTCTTTCCAAGGGAAAGCTGACCTTGATGTCTATTTGGATTGGGAATGAAGGGTAGAATTAATATATGAGTGCCACAACTTCTTTGAGGAGAAGAAGGTGAAGTTAGCTGTGGCAAAGTTCACTGATTATGCTGTAGTATGGTGGGACCAGCAAGTTACCACCAGGAGAAGAAATTTTGAGAGAACCCTAGAAACTTGGAATGAGTTGAAGACTGTGATGAGAAGGAGATTTGTTCCTAGCTCTTATTATAGGGACTTGTATAACAAGTTGTAGAGCTTTATGAAAGGTTCCAAGAGTGTGGAAGAGTACCATAAGGAGATGGAAATTGCTATGGTTAGGGCAAATGTAATGGAGGATAGGGAGGCAACCATGGCTAGGTTCCTCCAAGGGTTGAATAGAAGCATAGCTGATTTGGTAGAACTACAACACTATGTAGAGCTTGAAGACATGGTGCACATTGCCATGAAAGTTGAGAGGCAACTTAAGGGAAGGAGCACTTCTATATATAATCAAAACTTAGGTTCATCTCTTTGGAAGTCAAACTAGGGGAAGAAGGAAGAGAAGATGACTTTTAAGCTTAAAACCAATTCACATGTAACCCAGACTAGTGGGGGCAGCCTGGAAAGGGGCAAATTTGAAGAAAAACTTGAGGTCACCCAAGGAAAAACTAAAGACATCAAATGCTTTAGATGTCTAGGTAGGGGTCATGTGACTTCACAATGTCCTAGCAAGAGAACCATATACCTTAAGGAGAATGGTGACTATTTGTCTAGTAGTGATGCTAGTGATGAAGAACAAATGCCGCCACTAGAGGATGCTAGTGATGTTGATGAAGGGATAGAGTGTCCAGAGCATGGTGGAAGGCTTTTAGTAGCAAGGAGAGCCCTTAGTGTGCAGGTTAAGAAGGAGGATGATGTTGAGATGCAGCGGGAAAATATTTTCCATACTCGATGTTTAGTTTAAGATAGACTTTGTTGCTTGATCATCGATGGCAGTAGTTGCACTAATGTAGCAAGTACAGAGTTAGTGGAAAAATTGAACTTGCCTACAACCAAACATCCTAGACCATATAATTTGCAATGGTTGAATGACAGTGGAGTGGTGAAAGTGACTAAA
Source organism: Bruguiera sexangula (assembly GCA_020141445.1). Lineage (NCBI taxonomy): Eukaryota > Viridiplantae > Streptophyta > Magnoliopsida > Malpighiales > Rhizophoraceae > Bruguiera > Bruguiera sexangula. The sequence continues at coordinate 7,124,621 of JAHLGP010020640.1, read as the reverse complement.
CAAGTTGTGGTCCCATTTTCCATTGGTAGATATAAGGATGAGCTCTTTTGTGATGTTGTACCTATGCAGACAGGGCATTTGTTATTGGGCCGTCCTTGGCAATTTGATAGAAAAGTTTTGCATGATGGTTACAAGAACCGTTATTCTTTCACCATGGATGGAAAATCATTTACACTTGTTCCATTGACTCCAAAACTGGTGTATGAAGACCAAGTGAGACTTTATGAAAGTGAGCAGAAGAGGAGGAGTGAAAAGAAAGAGAGAGTCAAGAGAAAAGAAAGTGAGGGAGAGAAAAAGAAGGTAAACACATGTGAGAGTACTAAGTACAAGGGGGGTCAGGTTCACGAGAGTGAAGATGAAAGAAAACAAGTGAGTGTGTTTGCGAAAGGAGGAGATGTTAGGGTTGCCTTCCAAGTAAGGCAACAAATAATCTTAATCCTTTACAAGGATTCTTATTTCTCTGACACTGACCTTGATTCATCTTTGCCTAGTGCTATTTCATCTTTGTTGCAGGATTATAATGATGTATTCCCTGAGGAGATCCCAAATGGTTTACCACCAAGGAGAGGGATTGAACACCACATTGATCTTATTCCTAGGGCTCCCATTCCTAATAAGCCAGTGTATATAAGTAATCCTGAGGAGACAAAGGAGTTTCAGAGGCAAGTTGATGAGTTGATGAAGAAGGGACATGCAAGGGAGAGCATTAGCCCATGTGTAGTGCCACCAAATAAAGATGGGTCTTAGAGGATGTGTGTCAATTGTAGAGCTATCCACAAAATAACAGACTTATTTTTTAGAGAGATTGTTTGCCTACATGGAGTGCCGAAGAGTATTGTGTTAAATCGTGATGCAAAATTTTTTAGCCATTTTTGGAAAACATTGTGGGGTAAGCTTGGAACAAAGTTGTTGTTTTCTACAACTTGCCATCCACAAACCAATGGACAAACTGAGGTAGTAAAACAAACTCTTGGTACATTGTTGCATGCTGTTATTGGTAAGAACTTTAGATCTTGGGAAGAATGTTTGCCTTTTGTGGAGTTTGCCTATAATCGTGTTGTTCATAGTACCACAGGTTATTCTCCTTTTAAGCTTGTTTATGGTTTTAATCCTTTATCTCCTTTGGATTTAGTACCATTTCCTATACAAGACAGGGTTAATTTGGATGGGGAAAAGAAGTGGTTAGGCAACTTCATGAGAAAACTAGGCTTAACATTGAGAGAAAAACCAAACAATATGAAACACAAGCCAACAAAGGTTGTAGGCATATCATCTTTGAACCTGGTGATTGGGTTTGGGTACATTTGCGGAAGGATAGATTTCCCAAGCAAAGGAAATCAAAGTTGCAACCAAGGGGAGATGGTCCTTTCCAAGTGGTGGCAAGAGTCAATGATAACACATATAAACTTGACTTGCCAGGTGAGTATAATGTGAGTGCAACATTTAATGTTTCTAACCTTTATCCATTTCTCTTTGATGATGTAGGTGCTGATTTGAGGACAAATCATTTTAAGGAGAGCAGGAAAGATGAAAGCTATTGAATTATCTTGATTTGTAGGATTTGATTATTGGGAATATTAAATCCTGATTTTTGGTCCTAATTATTAGGAAATAACTATAAATGATTAGTTAGAAAATGATTTATCAGTATCCCTTAATTTGTGGGATTATGATTTATCAGTATCCCTTGATTTGTGAGATTATAACTATATTTTACAAATCTGTTTTTTTTTTCTTAATTAGTATTCATAGAAGCCCTATAAATAGCTTTGTAATCCTAGTACAAAATCATCGAAAGTTATCACAATTCTTTTTTCTAAATTCTTCATGGTATCAGAGCTTTAGGCTCATTCTTTTGAGATAGTGTTGCAGTGCATCCTTCATTGATGCGATAATCTTCCAATCACAGCCTTTATTGCTGGGTTTGCCTTTGTCTTTAACAATCTGATTGCAGCTATTATTATTGTGATCTCTTTAGCTATATTTTTTCCTCTCTCGCTTCTAAACTTGTCCCAATTCTTGCCCTAAAACCTAATTCACTTGCAGCCTTTATTGCCCTAGGGTTTAGGGGGGCTAACACATAAAAAGGGTGGTTAAAGGGGAGTACGAAAGATGAATGTATGAGCTATTTTCTCTAGTTCTTTGAGAACTAATTCTGAACCTTCATACTTGAGTGTGTTGGTTCAATAGACTTATATTCTTCAACGTTTTGTTGTTGGGAGTGGCGTCTGAATCTTATAGTTCTGGTTCTTGGTTGTTTATAATCATTGGGTCAGAACTCGAAAATCCCATAACCTTTTTTGGAACGATCCTATACCAACATTTGTGTTGGGTTCTGTTTACAAATAATCGGAGTTCATATCATAACAAGGCTCCACTTTCTATTCGAATCACTCATTCACACTTCAAGATCTTGAAAATAGCTTGTTTGAGCACATCATTCACTATATTCATTGCAACAACATCATCTATACTCTCTTGGGACTAGGAATATGTTGAATTGCACTAAACAAAAAGTCTTTGATGATTCTAGCATTTCTTACAAGTATTTGATGCTTAATTATGCAAAAATAAGACTGTCTCTTCCTTTCTTCCTAACAAGGCTCCACTTTTCATTGTAATGACTCATTGACACTTAAATCATCTTGAAAACAGCTTGTGTGACCACATCATTCACAATATTCATTGCAACAGCAAGATCTATAGACCCTTGGGACTAGGAATCTATTGAATTGCACTAAACAAAAAGTCATTGATGATTTCTAAAATTTCTCACAAGTATTTGATGCTTAATTACTGAAAAATGAGACCGTCTCTTCATTTCTTCCTAACAAGGCTCTACTTTTCGTTGTAATGACTGATTCACACTTAAAGATCTTGAAAACAACTTGTATGACCACTTCATTCACTAAATTCACTGCAACAACATCATCTATACTCTCTTTCGACTAGGAATATTTTGAATTGCATAAAACATAGAGTCTTTGATGATTTCTAGCATTTCTCACTATTAGTTGATACTTAATTACTCAAAAATGAGACCGTGTCTTCATTTCTTCCTAACAAGGCTCCATTTTTCATTGTAATGACTGATTCATACTTAAAGATCTTGAAAACAGCTCGTATGACCACTTCATTCACTAAATTCACTGCAACAACGTCATTTATACTGAAGTCCCCAACTTCACCCTAGGATCTACTAGTTTGTGATACTGAGAGGGGGGGTGAATCAGTATCATCATAATTCGCAATTCGCAGGAAGGTGAACAACTTCAATCTCTTCTTAAAAGCGAACTCTTTCTCAGATTCGACTAAGGTAGATCTATTGCTACCTACTAATCACAATAGTCCCCAAAGTCACCTTTCAAACACCTTGCCTAATAGACAATTCAGATGTTCTTGTTTAGGTCTTCATTAGGTTATGGGTTGGCTGATACTTTAGCTACGTTCACAACTCAATTCAAAACACATAATGTAAAGCAAATTAAGGACACACGAGATTTATGTGGTTCCGTCAACATGACGTACATCCACGATGGTAGGGACTCTCCCTTACCGAGACTATCCACTATACTTGAGAATTCCAATTACAATGGATGTCTTAATCTTCTGCTCCTTTCACTATTGCAATTACTAAGCAAGTACAATACAAAGAGTGTCACTTACTGTGTCTACCCTTCTTCTAGCTTGTCTTGACTCTGTTGAATTGAAAGGCTGCTCCACTGCCACTTAGAAGTTAACCGCAACGCTCTCTAACCTCTCTTGAAGAAATCTGGAAATACGTTGAGTTCTTTCTGATGCTTTGCCGAATTCCTTCTCTAGGTTGTTTCACACAACTCTTGCTTTCACCGTCTCACGGTTTCACAGCTTGCACTCAAGCTTCTGGTCTGCCGTAACACGTCTCACGGCCTGCCCCACGCTTCTGATCAGTCACGCCGTTGCACGTTCTGGTCTCACGCTTCTGGTCTGCTGTTTCACACCTCTTAGCCTGCCTCATGCTACTGGTTTTCTGGTTCACGTCTCTTGGCCTGCCTCACACTTCTAGTCTGCTGTCTTCTCTTCCGGGTGGTATGATGGATACCAGGTCTGCTGTCTTCTCTTCCGGGTGGTTTCACGGATACTAGGTCTGCTGTCTTCTCTTCTGGGTGGTCTCACGGATATCAGATCTGCTGTCTTCTCTTCCGGGTGGTCTGTTTCTTATTTCTCCTCTTGCTGGTTGTGCGTTTCTGGTTTGCTTGCAGGATGTGTTTCTGGTTTGCTTGCAGGAGGCGTTTCTGGTTTGCTTGCAGGATGTGTTTCTGGTTTGCTTGCAGGAGGTGTTTCTGGTTTGCTTGCAGGAGGTCGCACGTTCTGGTTTGCTCTCCTGGTGGTGACGTTTCTGGTTTGCTCTCCCAGTGGTGTCGTTTCTGATCTCTTGCCGTTCTGCTCTCTCTTCCTTTTTGGCTGGTTGTTGTAGGGTTGCTGTTTTTTCAATTGTGTTGGCCCTCTGCCCTAGTTTTGTCTTCCAAGGCCTTTATATACTATCTTCCATAAAACCCTAATAGGGCTTACATGGCGGATTTACTTTCTTGCCCTTCCATGTGACTTTACTCTCTTGCACACTTAACCCTAGTTGACAACAATTACAACCCATACAAGGCTGTGGGAACAACAATCTCCCCTTTTGTAATTGTTGGCAACATTCATAACAAAAGCCATTATGCAGCAATCTTTCATAATCTTCTTAGAGTAATAATCCAGAAGCAGATGGATTACAACTCCCCCTAAATATGCACTCCCCCTTCCTTAACAACTCCCTCTGCACTATTGCTTCTCTCCCCCTTTGCCAACCAATTACAAATTTGAAAAACCTGCAAAGTAGAGAGGGAGGATTCACCTAAACTTCAGGCTTGAGGAGGCATTTGCACAGACAGACTCATTCTATGCTTTTCAAACAACTCTGTGGACAAAGGTTTAGTTAGAATATCTGAGATTTGATCTTTAGTACCGACATACTCCAACTAAATTGTGCGCTCTTCCACTTGATCCTTGATAAAGTGATACCGGATGTCAATATGCTTGCTCCTTGAATGTTGAACTGGATTCTTGCTAAGATCAATTGCACTTTGATTATCACAAAGTACACTCACTGGTAACTTCACTTCAACACCCAAATCGGCCAATTGTCTTTGCATCCATATCACCTGAGTACATGCTGCACAAGCAGCCATATACTCAGCCTCCGCTGTGCTCAAAGTAACACTGTTTTGCTTTCTACTTAGCCATGCAACACACTTTGAACCCAAGTAGAAGCTGCAGCCACTGGTTGATTTTCTATCATCTGTGCTTCCTGCCCAGTCTGCATCAGTGTATGCTCGTAGTTTTACAGAATCCATGGTAGGATACCACAAGCCCATTTCCAGTGTCCCCTTGAGGTATCTTAGGATTCTTTTCACTACCAACACATGAGATTCCTTAGGATTAGCTTGGAATCTGCTAGTGATGCACACAACTTGCATGAGATCAGGCCTTGATGCTATAAGGTACATAAGGCTCCCTATCATCTTCCTGTATTCTGTAGGGCTTGTACTCCTTTCTTCCTAATCTTTTGTTAACTTGCAGCCCACTGTCATAGGGGTACTAACAGGTCTGCTATCCTCTATTCCAAACTTTTTCAGCATCTCTTTGGCATATTTTGTCTGAGAAATAAAAATACCTTCTTCACATTGTTTTATTTGTAATCCAAGAAAGTAAGTCATTTCTCCAATCAATGACATCTCAAATTCCTCACTCATCTTCTGTGCAAATTCTTGGCATAGCTCAGAGTGATCCCCTCCAAAGATGATGTCATCTACATATACTATGGTTATCAGTTGGCCTTTCTCTGAGTTGAACACATATAGGTTATTATCAACTGTTCCTCTTCTGAAGTTCAACCTTCTCAAATACGCATCCAGCCTGCTATACCATGCTCTTGGGGCTTGTTTAAGGCCATACAAGGCTTTCTTCAGCTTGCACACGTGTGTCTCATCCTCACTGATTTGTACTCCATCGGGTTGTTCAATATACACTTCTTCTTTTAGGAGCCCATTCAGAAAGGTTGATTTCACATCTATCTGGTAAACTTTATACCTCTTATGTGCTGCCAAAGCTAAGAACATTCTGATAGTTTCCAACCTTGCTACTGGTGCAAAAGTTTCATCAGCATCTACTCCTTCTATCTGAGTGTAACCTTTGCAAACTAGCCTAGCCTTGTTTCTCACCATCTTGCCATCCTTATTGTGTTTATTTTTAAACACCCATTTTGTTCCTATGACATTCTTGTTAGTGGGTCTTGGAACTAGCTCCCATGTTTCATTCTTCTCAATTTGATCTAGCTCCTTATTGATAGCTTTGATCCAGGCTTTGTCTTATGCAACCTCTTCAACAGATTTAGGTTCAACTTGTGAGAGTAAAGCAATAGCTCCCACAATTCTTCTTCTTGTTGTAACTCCTGCTGATGGGTCACCTATTATCTGATTTCCTTGATGAGCACTGGTCCATGTCTTCTTTGTCTTTCTTTCTTGCATAGTCTTAGTTGCAAGAGAATCTCCTTCTTCATCTTCAGACTCACTCTTCTCTGAGTTTGAACTTACTTCTTTTCCCACTTCTTCATGCTGGTCAGATTCTTCATCTATCTTGAAGTCATCTTCTTCACTATCCTCAGCTTCTCCATTATGCATTGTTTTCCAGTTTTCATCTATTCTCACATCACTGGAAGTGACCACTTTTCCCAGTTTATGCAGAAAAACTCTGTAACCTTTTGTCTTTGCTGAGTATCCCACAAAGGTGCCTTCATCTGACCTAGCGTGGAATTTTCCCAAGTTTTGCTCCTTGTTCTTCACAAAACATGGGCTGCCAAAGATTCTAAGATACTTGGCTGTTGTCTTCTTCCCACTCCATAGCTCATATGGAGTCTTATCAGTATTGGGCCTTAGTCAAACTCTGTTCAATAGGTGCACGGCTGTAAATGTTGCTTCTATCCAAAATCTTGTGTGAAGCTTGGATTCCTATAGTAGAGTTCTTGTCATTTCAACCACAGCTCTATTTTTCCTCTCTACCACCCCGTTCTATTAAAGAGTTCTTGCTGCTGCCATTTGATGGTGAATTCCATGCTTCTCAAGGTAATCTTCAAAAGCTCCATTTGTGAATTAAGTGCCTTGATCTGACCTCAATACTTTGATCTTCTTTTCACTCTCATTTTTAGCCAATCTTCTGTATCTCTTGAAGCATTTCAAAACTTCTGACTTATGTGTGAGGTGCATGATGCAGGTCCTTCTGGAATAATCATCAACAAACAAGATGAAGTACCTCTCACCATTCAACCCTTTTGTTCTCATCGGCCCACACAAATCAGTATGCACAATGTCAAGCACTGCTTCAGAACTGACCTCTTTGGTCTTATATTGCTTGCTGACCTGTTTTCCTTTAGAGCATGCTGAGTAGACATACTCCTTCTCTCTCTTAAGGTCTGGAATGTCTCTGATTGCATGAGTAGTGGTCAGCTTCCTCATGTTCTTCTGTGTTAAGTGTCCTAGCCTCTGATGCCAGAGTTGATTCTCTTCTTCTTTTGTAAGTAAACAACTATTTGTCTTGTACTCATCAATTACATATAAATTTCTAGTTGTTCTTTTCCCAGCTGCAATAGTATTGCCTTCTTTACTCTTTACTTGGCAACCTATTTTTGTGAATATCACTTTATGGTCTTCATTGCATAGTTAGCTGACAGATGCTAGATTATATCTGAGTCCTTCAACATGCAGAACATCTTTCAGCTTTCCTTTTCCAATATTTACTGACCCTTGACCACTAATGTTGAGTGAATCATCATTACCAAACTTGACTCTGCCTTCTCTTGACTTGTTTAGCTTTGACAATTTACTCTTGTCTCCCATCACGTGTGAAGTGCATCCACTATCAAGGATCCACTGCTTATCCTTATAGTCAGCTTTGAGTGCAATTTCAGCTATATTAGCCACCTCCCTTTTAACTTTATTTTCCTTCTTTTGAATTGGCTGGAAGATAGCTTTCTCCCTTTTCTCAGCTTTGACTACACCGCTTGTTTTCACTATGTCATTGAGTGCCTTCTCTTGCTCAAGGAGAAGTGTCATGCATCTCTTGGCATTATGGCCATCCTGCCCACACCTTTCACACTGTTCCAAGTCTCCTAATATAGCAAACTTGTTCTTTGAAACCACTGGTTTGGGCTTCCACCAACAATCCTTGTCAGTGTGTTCTTGCTTTTTACAGTATGTGCAAGAACTCACGACAGGTGTTCTCCTCTGAATTTTGTATTGTCTCCCCTTGTATGCAGCATCATATCTTCTCAAGTTGGAGACATATACTGGCCTTCTCCACCAGCAGTTACTTGCCTTACGACCCCAAACTCCATAATAAAGACAGTGACCTTGAAACTGTCTCTTCTTGGGTCTAATCACAACTTGTTTTCTTTTGTTCATTACTTGCTGTGTAGGCAACGTGGCTGGCTTCTTTGCTTGTGTGGCTTTCATTTCAGCCACCTTTTTCTCCTTCTTCTATTCAGCCATAGCCCTTTGCTGGCTGACCTTCTTTTCTTCATTTTTGTTTGCCACCCTAGGTTGCTTCTTCAAATTCTCTTTATTCTCAGCTATCTTCTCCTGAGTCACAACCTTCTCTTTCAACTTCTGTGGCACATTCTTATTATCTTTAGGCAATGCAGCCTCAGATTGCTGCACTTTCTCTTCATTCTTCTTTTCTCTTGCAGAACTTGTTTCTCCTATCATTTCAAGCTTCTGCACGTTCTCTTCACTCCTTTTGAGTTGTTGCTGAAGTCTCAGCAACTCTATCTCCATTTCTTCAATTGTTGAAGTCCTTGAGCCAAGCTCTATAGTAAGGTCTTCACATATTTTGATCTGTTCTTCAAATCTTCTCTTCAAGTCAATATGTTCAGCCCTTATTTCATCCTTTTGACTTTCAGCTTCCTCAGACTTTGCTTCAACTTGTTTTATGTGGGCCTCCAACCTTCTTATGGTTCTGCCTCTTCTGATAATCTCCTTTGAAGCTGCTTCCAACTCAACATCAAGATCTGGTTCTTCTTCATCAACCTCCTCTTCCTCTTCAAAGGTTGAACTACCACCTTGAGTTGATGCCATAAAGGCATGCTCATCTAATGAGTCTACATCTTCCTCCTCATCGGCTTCTTTTGTCTGGCTCACATAACTCTTGAATGAGCCTCTCTTCTTCTTCTTCTGTGGGCTAGCAGTCTTCTTGCTGGACTTCCTTGACTTGAATGATGGTCTTCTCCATTTTGAATTCTGCTCATCATCACCATCCTTATCTTCATCATCAAGTTTCACTTTGCACTGAGAAGCAAAGTGTCCAGCCTGTCCACAACGATAACATCTCAAGGACAACTGTCCTTTTCCCTTCTTAGACCCCTTTTTGAATTTCCTTGTGAAGTATGCCAACACTTCACCTTCACTTTCTTCCTCCTCATCATCATCATCCTCACTGGATGATTCTTCCTCTTCTTTTATCTTCAAGTGTTTCATAGCTTTGAAAGCTGCCTCCTTTGATACCTTTGACATTGAGGAGCTCTCAGTTGACTTTATTCTCATCTCATATGCAATGAGATTGCACTGGAGATCATGCAGAGACATAGAATTGAGATCTCTACTCTCCTCTATGGTTGCCACCTTTGGGGCAAACTTCTCAAGCAGAATTCTCAGAATTTTCTTCACAATAGATGAGTCCTTCTTGTTCTTCCCATGACTTCTAAAATCGTTTACAGCATCAATAACCCTGGTGAAGAACTCTTGGATTGTCTGATTTTTCTGCATTCTGAGAGATTCATATCTCTCCTTGAAAACTTGAAGCTTGGACTCCTTCATTCTGCCATCACCTTCATAGACTTTCTGCAATCTGTCCCATATTTCCTTGGCAGATTTGCAGTCCATAACTTTAGCATATTCAGCACCTGTCAATGCTGAAATGATGACATTTGAGGCATTCCCATTTATCTCAAACTGTCTTAATTCCTCTGGGGTTGCATCTTTACCTTCTTCTGGAGGCTCAAAACCCTCCTGTACAGATTTCACCACGTTCATGCCCATGGTTGCAAATACCACCTGCATTCTCACTCCCCATATATGGTAGTTGATTCCGTTGAAGATTGGAACCTTCTTGCTGTAAGTAGTGCTGGTGCTGGTATCGGCGTCTATTTCTTAGTATGCTAAACAAGTTAAAACTTCTGGAGCTCTTCAAACTAGTACACCAAGCTGTTAAGCTTTATCTTGGTGAACCTGTGCTCTGATACCAATTGAAGTTCCCAACTTCACCCTAGGATCTACTAGTTTGTGATACTGAGAGGGGGGGTGAATCAGTATCACCACAATTTGCAATTTGCAGGAAGGTGAACAACTTCAATCTCTTCTTAAAAGCAAACTCTTTCTTAGATTCGACTAAGGTAGATCTATTGCTACCTACTAATTACATTAGTCCCCAAAGTCACCTTTCAGACACCTTGCCTAATAGACAATTCAGATGTTCTTGTTTAGGTCTTCGTTAGGTTATGGGTTGGCTGATACTTTAGCTGCATTCACAACTCAATTCAAAACACAGAACGTAAAGCAAATTAAGGACACACGAGATTTACATGGTTCCGTCAATGTGACGTACATCCACAGTGGTAGGGACTCTCCCTTACCGAGACTATCCATTATACTTGAGAATTCCAGTTACAATGGATGTCTTAATCTTCTGCTCCTTTCACTATTGCAATTATTAAGCAAGTATAATACAAAGAGTGTCACTTACTATGTCTATCCTTCTTCTAGCTTGTCTTGCCTCTGTTGAATTGAAAGGCTGCTCCACTGCCACTTAGAAGTTCACCGCTACGCTCTCTAACCTCTCTTGAAAAAATCTGCAAATACGTTGAGTTCTTTCCGATGCTTCGCCGAATTCCTTCTCTAGGTTGTTTCACACAACTCTTGCTTTCACCGTCTCACGGTTTCACAGCTTGCACTCAAGCTTCTGGTCTGCCGTTTCACGTCTCACGGCCTGCCCCACGCTTCTGATCAGTCACGCCGTTGCACGTTCTGGTGTCACGCTTCTGGTCTGCTGTTTCACGTCTCTTAGCCTGCCTCACGCTACTGGTTTTTCTGGTTCACGTCTCTCGGCCTGCCTCAGGCTTCTAGTCTGCTGTCTTCTCTTCCGGGTGGTCTCACGGATACCAGGTCTGCTGTCTTCTCTTCCGGGTGGTCTGTTTCTTATTTCTCCTCTTGCTGGTTGTGCATTTCTGGTTTGCTTGCAGGATGTGTTTCTGGTTTGCTTGCAGGAGGCGTTTCTGGTTTGCTTGCAGGAGGTCGCACGTTCTGGTTTGCTCTCCCAGTGGTGACGTTTCTGGTTTGCTCTCTCAATGGTGTCATTTCTGATCTCTTGCCGTTCTGCTCTCTCTTCCTTTTTGGCCGGTTGTTGTAGGGTTGCTGTTTTTTCAATTGTGTTGGCCCTCTGCCTTAGTTTTATCTTCCAAGGCCCTTATATACTCTCTTCCATGAAACCCAATACGGCTTACATGGCGGATTTACTTTCTTGCCCTTCCATGTGACTTTACTCTCTTGCACACTTAACCCTAGTTGACAACAATTACAACCCATACAAGGTTGTGGGAACAACATATACTCTCTTTGGACTAGGAATATTTTGAATTGCATTAAATATAGAGTTTTTGATGATTTCTAGCATTTTTCACAAGTATTTGATGCTTAATTACGCAAAAATAAGACCGTCTCTTTCTTTCTTCCTAACAAGCCTCCACTTTTCGTTGCAATGACTGATTCACATTTAAAGATGTTGAAAACAGCTTGTATGACCACTTCATTCACTAAATTCACTGCAACAACGTCATCTATACTCTCTTTGGACTACGAATATTTTGAATTGCATTAAACATAGAGTCTTTGATGATTTCTAGCATTTCTCACAAGTATTTGATGCTTAATTAGTCAAAAATGAGACTGTCTCTGCATTTCTTCCTAACAAGGGTCCACCTTTCATTCTAATCACTCATTCACACTTAAAGATCTTTCAAACAACTTGTTTGAGCACATCATTCACTAAATTCATTAGAACAACCTTATCTATACTCTTGTGGGACTAGGAATAAGTTGAATTGCACTAAACAAAGAGTCTTGGAAGATTTCTAGCATTTCTCCAAAGTATTTGATGCGAAATTACTAAAACATGAGACCGTCTCTTTATTTCATCCAAAGAAGGCTCCACTTTTCGTTGTAATGACTGATTCACACTTAAAGATCTTGAAAACAGCTGGTATGACCACATCATTCACTAAATTCATTGCAACAACCTCATCTATACTCTCTTGGGAATAAGTTGAATTGCTTTAAACATAGAGTCTTTGATGATTTCTAGCATATCTCACAAGTATTTAATGTTTAATTACTAAAAAATGAGACTGTCTCTTCATTTCTTTCTAACAAGGGTCCACCTTTCATTCTAATCACTCATTTACAGTTAAAGATATTGAAAACAGCTTCTATGACCACATCATTCACTAAAGTCATTGCAACAACCTCATCTATACTCTCTTGGGACTAGGAATATGTTGAATTGCATTAAACATAGAGTCTTTGATGATTTCTAGCATTTCTCAAAAGTATTTGATGCTTAATTACTCAAAAATGAGACCGTCTCTTCATTTCTTCCTAACAAGGGTCCACCTTTCGTTCTAATCACTCAATCACACTTAAAGTTCTTGAAAACAGCTTGTTTGAGCATGTCACTCACTAAATTCATTGGAACAACCTCATCTATACTCTCGTGGGGCTAGGAATAAGTTGAATTGCACTAAACAAAGAGTCTTTGAAAATTTCTAGCGTTTCTCCCAAGTATTTGATGCTAAATTACTCAAAAATGAGTCTGTTTCTTCATTTCTTCCTTACAAGTCTCCACTTTCCATTGTAATGACTGATTTACACTTAAAGATCTTCAAAACAGCTTGTATGACCACATCATTCACTAAATTCATTGCAACAACCTCATCTATATTCTCTTGGGACTCAGAATATGTTGAATTGCATTAAACATAGAGTCTTTGATGATTTCTAGCATTTCTCACAATTATTTGATGCTTAATTACCCAAAAATGAGACCGTCTCTTCATTGTTTCCTCACAAGGGTCCAACTTTCGTTCTAACTACTCATTCACACTTAAAGATCTTGAAAACAGCTTGTTTGAGCACATCATTCACTAAATTCATTGGAACAACCTCATCTATACTCTCGTGGGACTAGGAATAAGTTGAATTGCATTAAACATAGAGTCTTTGATGATTTCTAGCATTTCTCACAAGTATTTGAAGCTAAATTACTGAAAAATGAGATCGTCTCTTCATTTTTTCCTAACTACGGTCCACCTTTCGTTCTAATCACTCATACACACTTAAAGTTCTTGAAAACAGCTTGTTTGAGCACGTCATTCACTAAATTCATTGCAACAACCTCATCTATATTGTCGTGGGACTAGGAATAAGTTGAATTGCACTAAACAAAGAGTCTTTGATGATTTCTAGCATTTCTCACAAGTATTTGATGCTCAATTACGCAAAAATAAGACTGTCTCTTCCTTTCTTCCTAACAAGCCTCCACTTTCACACTTAAAGATCTTGAAAACAACTTGTATGACCACATCATTCACTAAAGTCACTGCATCAACGTCATCTATACCCTCTTTGCACTAGGAATATGTTGAATTGCATTAAACATAGAGTCTTTGATGATTACTAGCATTTCTCACAGGTATTTGATTCTTAATTACTCAAAAATGAGACTGTCTCTTCATTTCTTCATAGCAAGGGTCCACTTTTCAATCTAATCACTCATTCACACTTAAAGACCTTGAAAGCAGCTTGTTTGAGTGCATCATTCACTCAATTCATTGCAACAACCTCATCTATACCCTCTTGGGACTAGGAATAAGTTAAATTGCACTAAAGAAAGAGTCTTTGATGATTTCTAGCATTTCTCACAAGTACTTGATGGTTAATTACGCAAAAATAAGACCGTCTCTTCCTTTCTTCCTAATGAGCCTCCATTTTTCGTTGTAATGACTGATTCACACTTAAAGATCTTGAGAACAGCTTGCATGACCAGATCATTCACTAAATGCACTGCAACAACGTCATCTATACCCTCTTTGGTCTTGGAATATGTTGAATTGCATTAAACATAGAGTCTTTGATGACTTCTAGCATTTCTCACAAGTATTGGATCCTTAATTGCTCAAAAATGGGACCATCTCTTCATTTCTTCCTAACGAGGCACCACTTTTGGTTGTAATGACTCGTTCACACTTCAAGATCTTGAAAACAGCTTGTGTGACCACACCATTCACAATATTCATTGCAACAACAGGATCTATACACCCTTGGCACTTGGAATCTGTTGAATTGCACTAAACAAAGAGTCTTTGATGATTTCTAGAATATCTCACAAGTACTTGATGCTCATTACTCAAAAATAAGACCGTCTCTTCCTTTCTTCCAAACAAGGGTCCACGTTTCATTGTAATGACTGATTCACACATAAAGATGTTGAAAACAGCTTGTATGACCACATTATTTGCTAAATTCATTGCAACAACCTCATCTATACTCTCCTGGGACTTGGAATATGTTGAATTGCACTAAAGAAAGAGTCTTTGATGATTTCTAGTATTTCTCACATGTATTTGATACTTAATTACTCAAAAATAAGATTGTCTCTTCATTTCTTCCTAACAAGGGTCCACTTTACGTTCTAATCACTCATTCATAATTAAAGATCCTGAAAACAGCTTGTTTGAGCACATCTTTCACAAAATTTATTGCAACAATCTCATCTATACTACTCTCTTACGACTAGGAATAAGTTGAATTGCACCAAACAAAGAGTCTTTAATTAATGATTTCTAGAATTTCTCAGAAGTATTTGATGCTTAATTACAGAGAAATAAGACCGTCTCTTCATTTCTTCATAACAAGGAACCACTTTTCATTGTAATGACTCATTCACTCTTAATGATCTTGAAAATAGCTGGTGAGACCACATCATTCACAATATTCATTGCAACAACAAATCTACACACCCTTGGGACTTGGAATCTGTTGAATTGCACTAAATAGAGAGTCTTTGATGGTTTCTAGCATTTCTCACAAGCATTTGATGGTTAATTACTCAACAATGAGACCGTCTCTTTATTTCTTCCTAACAAGGCACCACTTTTTGTTGTAATTACTGATTCACATTTAAAGATCTTGAAAACAGCTTTTGTGACCACATCATTCACAACATTCATTGCAACAACAAGATTTATACACCCTTAGGACTTGGAATCTGTTGAATTCCACTAAACAAAAAGTCTTTGATGATTTCTAGCTTTTCTCACAAGCATTTGATGCTTAATTACTCATAAATGTGTCCGTCTCTTCATTTCCTCCTAACAAGGCTCCACTTTTCGTTGTAATGACTCATTCACAGTTACAAATCTTGAAAACAGCTTATGTGACCACATCATTCACAATATTCATTGCAACAACAAGATCTATACACCTTTGGGACTTGGAATCTATTGAATTCCACTAAACAAAGAGTCCTTGAAAATTTCTAGCATTTCTCATAAGTATTTGATGCTTAATTACTAAAAAATGTCACCGTCTCTTCATTTCTTCCTAACAAGGCTCCACTTTTTGTTGTAATGGATGATTCACACTTAAAGATCTTGTAAACAGCTTGTGTGACCACATCATTCACAATATTCATTACAAGAACAAGATCTATACACCCTTGGAACTTGGAATCTGTCAAATTCCACTACACAAAGAGTGTTTGACGATTTCTAGCATTTCTCATAAGTATTTGATGCTTAATTACTCAAAAATGAGACCGTCTCTTTATTTCTTCCTAACAAAGCTCCACTTTTCGTTGTAATGACTGATTTACTCTTAAAGTTCTTGAAAACAACTGTTGTGACCACACCATTCACAACATTCATTGCAACAACAAGATCTGTACACCCTTGGGACTTGGAATCTGTTAAATTCCGCTAAACAAAGAGTCTTTGATGATTTCTAGCTTTTCTCACAAGCATTTGATGCTTAATTACTCACAAATGTGTCCGTCTCTTCATTTCCTCCTAACAAGGTTCCACTTTTTGTTGTAATGACTCATTCACACATACAGATCTTGAAAACAGCTTATGTGGCCACATCATTCACAATATTCATTGCAACAACAAGATCTATACACCGTTGGGGCTTGGAATCTATTGAATTCCACTAAACAAAGAGTCTTTGACAATTTCTAGCATTTCTCTTAAGTATTTGATGCTTAATTACTCAAAAATGTGACCGTCTCTTCATTTCTTCCTAACAAGGCTCCACTTTTTGTTGTAATGGATGATTCACACTTAAAGACCTTGAAAACAGCTTTTGTGACCACATCATTCACAATATTTATTGCAACAACAAGATCTATACACCCTTGGGACTTGGAATTTGTTGAATTCCACTAAAAAAGGAGTGTTTGACGATTTCTAGCATTTCTCACAAGTATTTGATGCTTAATTACTCAAAAATGAGACCGTCTCTTTATTTCTTCCTAACAAGGCTCCACTTTTCGTTGTAATGATTGATTCACACTTAAAGTACTTGAAAACAGCTTTTGTGACCACATCACTCACAACATTCATTGCAACAACAAGATCTATACACCCTTGGGACTTGGAATCTATTGAATTGCAGAAAACAAAGAGTCTTTGATGATTTCTAGCTTTTCTCACAAGGATTTGATGCTTAATTACTCACAAATGTGTCTGTCTCTTCATTTCCTCCTAACAGGGCTCCACTTTTCATTGTAATGACTCATTCACACTTACAAATCTTGAAAACAGCTTATGTGACCACATCATTCACAATATTCATTGCAACAACAAGATCTATACACCTTTGGGACTTGGAATCTATTAAATCACATGTATTGGATACTTAATTACTCAAAAATAAGACTGTCTCTTCATTTCTTCCTAACAAGGCTCCACTTTTTGTTCTAATCACTCATTCACAATTAAACATCCTGAAAACAGCAAGTTTGAGCACATCTTTCACAAAATTCATTGCAATGACCTCATCTATACTCTCTTGGGACTAGGAATAAGTTGAATTGCACCAAACAAAGAGTCTTTAATGATTTCTAGAATTTCTCAGAAGTAGTTGATGCTTAATTACGCAAAAATAAGACAATCTCTTCATTTCTTCATAACAAGGCACCACTTTTCATTGTAATGACTCATTCACTCTTAATGATCTTGAAAACAGCTTGTGTGACCACATCATTCGTAATATTCATTTCAACAACAATTCTACACACCCTTGGGACTTGGAATCTATTGAATTCCACTAAACAAAGAGTCTTTGACAATTTCTAGCATTTCTCATAAGTATTTGATGCTTAATTACTCAAAAATGACACCGTCTCTTCATTTCTTCCTAACAAGGCTCGAATTTTTGTTGTAATGGATGACTCACACTTAAAGATCTTGAAAACAGCTTTTGTGACCATGTCATTCATAGTATTCATTGCAACAACAACATCTATACACCTTTGGGACTTGGAATCTGTTGAATTGCACTAAACAAAGAGTCTTTGATGATTTCTAGCATTTCTCACAAGTATTTGATGCTTAACTACTCAAAAATGAGGCCGTCTCTTCATTTCTTCCTAACTAGGCTCCACTTTTTGTTGTAATGACTGATTCACACTTAAAGATCTTGAAAACAGCTTGTATGACCACATCATTCACTAAATTCATCGCAACAATCTCATCTATAGTCTTTTAGGACTAAGAATATGTTGAATTGCGTTAAATATAGAGTCTTTCATGAATTATTGCTTTTCTCACAAGTATTTGATGCTTACCTACTAAAAAATGAGGCTGTCTCTTCATTTCTTCCTAACAAGGCTCCACTTTTTGTTGTAATGACTCATTCACACTTAAAGATCTTGAAAACAGCTTGTATGCCCACATCATTCACTAAATTCACTGCAAAAACCTCATCTATACTCTCTTGGGACCAGGAATATGTTGAATTGCAGTAAACATAGAGTCTTTGATGATTTTAACATTTCTCACAAGTATTTGATGCTTAATTACTCAAAAATAAGACTGTCTCTTTATTTCTTCATTAGAAGGCACCACTTTTCCTTGTAATGACTCATTCAGTCTTAATGATCTTGAAAACAGCTTGTGTGACCACATCATTTACAATATTCGTTGCAACAACAAGATCTATACACCCTTGGGACTTGGAATCTGTTGAATTGCACTAAACAAAGAGTCATTGATGATTTCTAGAATTTGCCACAAGTATTTGATACTTAATTACTCAAAAATGAGACCGTCTCTTCTTTTCTTCCTAACAAGGCTCCACTTTTTGTTGTAATGACTGATTCTCACTTAAAGATCTTGAAAACAGCTTCTGTGACAACATCATTCACTAAATTCATTGCAACAACCTCATTCACTAGGAATATGTTGAACTGCAGTAAACATAGAGTCTTTGATGATTTTTAACATTTCTCACAACTATTTGATGATTAATTACTCAAAAATGAGACCGTCTCTTCATTTCTTCCTAACAAGGCTCAACTTTTTGTTGTCATGACTCATTCACCCTTAATGATCTTGAAAACAGCTTGTGTGACCACATCATTCACAATATTAATTGCAAGAACAAGATCTATACACCCTTCGGACTTGGAATCTGTTGAATTACGCTAAGTAAAGAGTCTTTGATGCTTAATTACACAAAAATTAGACCGTCGCTTCATTTCTTCCGAACAAGGCTCCACTTTTCGTTGCAATGACTGATTCACACTTAAAGATCTTGAAAAGACCTTGTGTGACCACATCATTCACAATATTCTTTGCAATAACAAGATCTATATACCCTTGTGACTTGGAATCTATTGAATTGCACTAAACAAAGAGTCTTTGATGATTTCTAGCCTTTCTCACAAGCATTTGATGATTAATTACTCAAAAATGAGAGCATCTCTTCATTTCTTCCAAACAAGGTCCACTTTTCGTTGCAATGGCTGATTCACACTTAAAGATCTTGAAAACAGCTTCTTTTAGCACATCATTCACTAAATTCATTGCAACAACCTCATCTATACTCTCTTGGGACTAGGAATAATTTGAATTGCACTAAACAAAGAGTCTTTGATGATTTGTAGCATTACTCACAAGTATTTGATACTTAATTACGCAGAAATAAGGCCGTCTCTTCCTTTCTTCCTAACAAGCCTCCACTTTTCGTTGTAATAACTAATTCAAACTTAAAGATCTTGAAAACAGCTTGTATGACCACATCATTCACTAAATTCATTGCAACAACCTCATCTATACTCTCATAGGACTAGGAATATGTTGAATTGCATTAAACGTAGAGTCTTTGATGATTTCTAGCATTTCTCACAAGTATTTGATGCTTAATTACTCAAAAATCAGACTGTCTCTTTATTTCTTCATAACAAGGCACCACTTTTCATTGTAATGACTCATTCAGTCTTAATGATCTTGAAAACAGCTTGTGTGACCACATCATTTACAATATTCGTTGCAACAACAAGATCTATACACCCTTGGGACTTGGAATCTGTTGAATTGCACTAAACAAAGAGTCATTGATGATTTCTAGAATTTGCCACAAGTATTTGATACTTAATTACTCAAAAATGAGACCGTCTCTTCTTTTCTTCCTAACAAGGCTCCACTTTTCGTTGTAATGACTGATTCTCACTTAAAGATCTTGAAAACAGTTTCTGTGACCACATCATTCAATAAATTCGTTGCAACAACCTCATCTATACTGTCTTGGGACTAGGAATATGTTAAACTGCAGTAAACATAGAGTCTTTGATGATTTTTAACATTTCTCACAACTATTTGATGATTAATTACTAAAAAATGAGACCGTCTCTTCATTTCTTCCTAACTAGGCTCCACTTTTCATTGTAATGACTCATTCACCCTTAATGATCTTGAAAACAGCTTGTGTGACCGCATCATTCACAATATTAATTGCAAGAACAAGATCTATACACCCTTCGGACTTGGAATCTGTTGAATTACACTAAGCAAAGAGTCTTTGATGATTTTTAGCATTTCTTACAAGTATTTGATGCTTAATTACACAAAAACGAGACCATCTCTTCATTCCTAACGGTCTCATTTCTCACTGTTCGTTGTAATGACTGATTCACACTTAAAGATCTTGAAAACAACTTGTATGAGCACATCATTCACTAAATTCATTGCAACAACCTCATCTATACTCTCTTGGGGCTAGGAATATGTTGAATTGCATTAAACATTGAGTCTTTGATGATTTCTAGCATTTCTCACAAGGATTTGATGCTTAATTACTCAAAAATGAGACCGTCTCTTCATTATTTCTTAACAAGGCTCCACTTTTCGTTGTAATGACTGATTCACACTTAAAGATCATGAAAACGGCTTGTGTGACAACATCATTCACATTATTCATTGCAAGAACAAGATCTATACACCCTTTGGACTTGGAATCTGTTGAATTAGACTAAGCAAAGAGTCTTTGATGATTTCTAGCATTTCTCACAAGCATTTGCTGCTTAATTACTCAAAAATGAGACTGTCTCTTTATTTCTTCCTAATGAGGCTTCACTTTTTGTTCTAATCACCCATTCACACATAAAGATCTTGAAAACAGCTTGTTTGAGCACATCATTCACTAAATTCATTGCAACAACCTCATCTATACTGTCTTGGGACTAGGAATAAGTTGAATTGCACTAAATGAAGAGACTTTGATAATTTTTAGCATTTATCACAAGTATTTGATGCTTAATTGTGCAAAAATAAGACCGTCTCTTCCTTTCTTCCTAACAAGGCTCCACTTTTCATTGTAATGACTGATTCACACTAAAAGATCTTGAAAACAGCCTATTTGACCACATCATTCACTAAATTCATTCCAACAACCTCATCTATACTCTCTTGGGACTAGGAATATGTTGAATTGTATTAAACATAGAGTCTTTGATGATTTCTAGTATTTGTCGCAAGTATTTGATGCTTAATTACTCAAAAATGAGACTGTCTCTCCATTTCCTCCTAACAAGGCTCCACTTTCCATTCTAAACACTCATTCACACTTAATGATCTTTAAAACAGCTTGTTTGAGCACATCATTCACTATATTCATTGCAACAACATCATCTATACTCTCCTGGAACTAGGAATATGTTGAAGTGCACTAAACAAAGAGTCTTTGATGATTTCTAGCATTTCTCACAAGTATTTGATGCTTAATTACTCAAAAATGAGACTGTCTCTTCATTTCTTCCTAACAAGGCACCACTTTTCATTGTAATGACTCATTCACACTTCAAGATCTTGAAAATAGCTTGTATTACCACATCATTAACTAAATTCATTGTAACAACGTCATCTATGGTCTCTTTGGACTAAGAATATATTGAATTGCATTAAACATGGAGTCTTTGATGATTTCTAGCATTTCTCACAAGTATTTGGTGCTGAATTACTCAAAAATGGACCGTCTCTTCATGTCTTTCTAACAAGGCTCCACGTTTTGTTGTAATGACCTATTCACACTTAAAGATATTGAAAACAGCTTGTGTGACCATATCATTCACAATATTCATTGCAACAACAAGTTCTATAAACCCTTGGGACTTGGAATCTGTTGAATTCCACTAAACAAAGAGTCTTTGATGATTTCTATTATTTCACACAAGTATTTGATGCTTAATTACTTAAAAATGAGACCGTCTCTTCATTTCTTCCTAACAAGGCTCCACTTTGCGTTGTAATGACTCATTCACACTTACAGATCCTGAAAACAGCTTGTATGACTACATCATTCACTAAATTCATTGCAACAACCTCATCTATACTCTCTTGGGATTAGGAATATGTTGAATTGCATTAAACATAGAGTTGTTGATGATTTCAAGCATTTCTCACAAGTATTTGATGCTTAATTACTCAAAAATGACACCGTCTCTTCATTTCTTTCTAACAAGGGTCCACCTTTTGTTCTAATCACTCATTCACACTTAAAGATCTTGAAAACAGCTTGTTTGAGCATATCATTCACAAAATTCATGGCAACAACCTCTTCTATACTCTCTTGGGACTATGAATAAGTTGAATTGCACTAAAGAAAGAGTCTTTGATGATTTCTAGCATTTCTCACAAGTATTTGATGCTTAATTACTCAAAAATGAGACTGTCTCTTTATTTCTTTCTAACAAGGGTCCACCTTTTGTTTTAATCACTCATTCACACTTAGAGATCTTGAAAACAGCTTGTTTGAGCACATCATTCACAAAATTCATGGCAACAACCTCTTCTATACTCTCTTGGGACTACGAATAAGTTGAATTGCACTAAAGAAAGAGTCTTTGATGATTTCTAGCATTTGTCACAAGTATTTGTTGCTTAATTACTTAAAAATGAGACCATCTCTACATTTCTTTCTAACAAGGGTCCACCTTTCGTTCTAATCACTCATTCACACTTAAAGATCTTGAAAACAGCTTGTTTGAGCACATCATTCACTAAATTCATTGCAACAACCTCATCTATACTCTCTTGGGACTAGGAATAAGTTGAATTGCACTAAAGAAAGAGTCTTTGATGATGTCTATAATTTCTCACAAGTATTTGATATTGAATTACGCTAAAATAAGACCGTCTCTTCCTTTCTTCCTAACAAGCCTCCACTTTTCGTTGTAATGACTGATTCACACGTAGAGACCTTGAAAACTACTTGTATGACCACATCATTCACTAAATTCACTGCAACAACGTCATGTATACTCTCTTTGGACTAGGAATATGTTGAATTTCATTAAACATAGAGTCGTTGATGATTTCTAGCATTTCTCACAAGTATTTGATGCTTAATTACACAAAAATGAGACCGTCTCTTCATTTCTTCATAAAAAGGCTCCAATTTTCATTCTAATCAATCATTCACACTTAAAGATCTTGAAAACAGCTTGTTTGAGCACATCATTCGCTAGATTCATTGCAACAACCTAATCTATACTCTCTTGGGACTAGGAATAAGTTAAATTTCACCAAATAAAGAGTCTTTGATGATTTCTAGTATTTCTCAGAAGTATTTAAAGCTTAATTATACAAAAATAAGGTCGTCTCTTCCTTTCTTCCTAAGAAGCCTCCACTTTCCATTGTAATGACTAATTCACACTTAAGGTTCTTGAAAACCGCTTGTATGACAACATCATTCACTAAATTCACTGCAACAACGTCATCTATACTCTCTTTACACTAGGAATGTGTCGAATTGCATTAAACATAGTGTCTTTGATGATTTCTAGCAGTTCTCACAAATATTTGATGCTTAATTACTAAAAATGAGACCGTCTCTTCATTTCTTCCTAACTTGGCACCACTTTTTAGTGTAATGACTCATTCAACCTTAAAGATCTTGAAAACAGCTTGTGTGACCACATCATTCACAATATTCTTTGCAACAACAACATCTATTGACCCTTGGGACTTGGAATCTATTGAATTGCAATAAACATAGAGTCTTTGATGATTTCTAGCATTTCTCACAAATATTTGATGCTTAATTACTCAAAAATGAGACCGTCTCTTCATTTCTTCCTAACAAGGCACCACTTTTCGTTGTAATAACTCATTCACTTTTAAAGATCTTGAAAATAGCTTGTTTGGCAACATCATTCACAATATTCATTGCCACAACAAGATCTATACATCTTTGGGACTTGGTGATGGAACCCATATTGTACTAGCTCAAATCAACAAGGGAGTTGATGCTTTACAAAACCTTGGAAGACCAATGACAAAGGCAAGGTCAAAGAAAATAAAGGAAGATCTCAACAACTTATTGTGCGACATTTACTATTACGAAGGTGCTAGGTACGAGTTAAGGATGATGGAGGCTTCATGAAGGCTTGCGAATGTGTCATTTGTGGAGGAATTTGAGAACCATGACCTTGGGAAGGAAGTTGGATTTGGGAGCCTATGTTTGGGCATTTAAATGGGTTATTTTCATGGGTTATTTTCATGGGTTATTATTATTATTATTTAGTGGGTTGGACGAATTTCCTTAATAGCCCATCTTATTAGCATATAACAAGGGGTGGCTGGCAGATTGGACAAATTTCCTTAATAAGCCCATCTTATTTGCATATAAAGAGGGTGGCTGGCAGATTGAACGAATTTCCTTAATAAGCCCATCTTATTAGCTAGGGTTTAGGGGGGTTACCATATAAAAAGGGTGGTTAGAGGGGAGGATGGCATATGATGAATGTATGAGCTAATTTCTTTGGTTTTTTGAGAACTAATTCTAAACTTTCATACTTGAGTGTGTTGGTTCAACAGACTTATCTTCTTCAGCATTTTTGTTGTTGGGAGTGGCGTCTGAATCTTTAAGTTCTAGTTCTTGGTTATTTATAATCATTGGGTCAGAACTCCAAAATTCATTAACCTTTGTTAGAACGATCCTATACCAACATTGGTGTTGCGTTCTGTTTACAAATAATCGGAGTTCATATCACTTGGAATCTATTGCATTAAACATAGAGTCTTTGATGTTTCCTAGCATTTCTCCCAAGTATTTGATGCTTAATTACTCACAAATGAGACTGTCTCTTCCTTTCTTCCTAACAAGCCTCCACATTTCGTTGTAATGACTGATTCACACAAAAAGATCTTGAAAACAGCTTTTATGACCACATCATTCATTAAATTCACTGTAACAACGTCATCTATACTCTCTTTGGACTAGGAATATGTTGAATTGCATTAAACATAGAGTCTTTGATGTTTTCTAGCATTTCCCCCAAGTATTTGATGCTTAATTACTCAAAAATGAGAACGTCTCATCATTTCTTCCTAACAAGGGTCCACTTTTAGTTCTAATCACTCATTCACACTTAAAGATCTTGAAAACAGCTTGTTTGAGCACATCATTCATTAAATTCATTGCAACAACCTCATCTATGCTCTCTTGGACTAGGAATAAGTTGAATTGCACTAAAAAAAGAGTTTTTGATGATTTCTAGCATTTCTCACTAGTATTTGATGCTTACTTAGGCAAAAATAAGGCCGTCTCTTCCTTTCTTCCTAACAAGGCTCCACTTTTCGTTGTAACGATTGATTCACACTTAAAGATCTTGAAAACAGCTTGTATGACCACTTCATTCACTAAATTCACTGCAACAACCCCATCTATACTATCTTGGGACTAGGAATAAGTTGAATTGCATTAAACAAAGAGTCTTTGATGATTTCTAGCATTTCTCACAAGCATTTCATGCTTAATTACTCACAAGTGAGACCGTTTCTTCATTTATTCCTTACAAGGCTCCACTTTTCGTTGTCATGACTGATTCACATTTAAAGATCGTGAAAACAACTTGTATGACCACAGCATTCAAAAAATTCATTGCAACAACCTCATCTATACTATCTTGGGACTAGGAATAAGTTGAATTGCATTAAACAAAGAGTCTTTGATGATTATAGCATTTCTCACAAGCATTTGATGCTTAATTACTCAAAAATGAGACTGTCTCTTCATTTCTTCCTTACAAGGCTCCACTTTTTGTTGTCATGACTGATTCACACTTAAAGATCGTGAAAACAGCTTGTATGACCACATCATTCACTAACTTTATTACAACAACCTCATCTATACTCTCTTGGGACTGGGAATATGTTGAATTGTATTAAACATAGAGTCTTAGATGATTTCTAGCATTTCTCACAAGTATTTGATGCTTAATTACTAAAAAATGAGACCGTCTCTTCATTTCTTCCTTACGAGGCTCCACTTTTCATTGCCATCACTGATTCACACTTAAAGATAGTGAAAACAGCTTGTATGACCACATCATTCACTAAATTCATTGCAACAACCTCATCTATACTCTCTTGGGACTAGGAATATGTTGAATTGCATTAAACATAGAGTCTTTGATGATTTCTAGCATTTCTCACAAGTATTTGATGCTTAATTACTCAAAAATGAGACCGTCTCTTCATTTCTTCCTAACAAGGGTCCACCTTTCGTTCTAATCACTCATTCACACTTAAAGATCTTGAAAACAGCATATTTGAGCACGTCATTCACTAAATTCATTGGAACAACCTGATCTATACTCCCGTGGGACTTGGAATAAGTTGAATTGCACTAAACAAACAGTCTTTGAAAATATCTAGCATTTCTCCCAAGTATTTGATGCTAAATTACTAAAAAATGAGACCATCTCTTCATTTCTTCCTTACAAGGCTCCACTTTTTGTTGTAATAACTGATTCACACTTAAAGATCTTGAAAACAGCTTGTATGACCACTTTATTCACTAAATTCACCGCAAAAACGTCATCTATACTCTGTTTGGACTAGGAATAATTTGAGTTGCATTAACCATAGAGTCTTTGATGATTTTTTGCATTTCTTGCAAGTATTTGATGCTTAATTACTCAAAAATGAGACCGTCTCTTCATTTCTTCCTAAGAAGACTCCACTTTTCTTTGTAATGATTGATTCACACATAAAGATCTTGAAAACAGCTTGTATAACCACATCATTCACTAAATTCTTTGCAACAACCTCATCTATACTCTCTTGGGACTAGGAATATCTTGAATTGCATTAAACATAGAGTCTTTAATGATTTCTAGCATTTCTTACAAGTATTTGATGCTTAATTACTAAAAAATGAGACCATCTCTTCATTTTTTCCTAATAAGGCTCAACCTTTTGTTGCAATGACTGATTGACACTTAAAGATCTTGAAAACTGCTTGTATGACCACATCATTCACTAAATTCATTACAACATCCTCATCTATACTCTCTTGGGACTACGAATATGTTGAATTGCATTAAATATAGAGTCTTTGATGATTTCTAGCATTTCTCAAAAGTATTTGATGCTTAATTTATAAAAAATGAGACCGTCTCTTCATTTCTTCCTAACAAGGGTCCACCTTTCGTTCTAATCACTCATTCACACTTAAAGATCTTGAAAACAGCTTATTTGAGCACATCATTCACTAAATTCATTGGAACAATCTCATTTATACTCTTATGGGCCTAGGAATAAGTTGAATTGCACTAAACAAAGAGTCTTTGAAAATTTCTAGCATTTCTCCCAAGTATTTGATGCTAACTAACTCAAAAATAAGACCATCTCTTCATTTCTTCCTTACAAGTCTTGACTTTTCGTTGTAATGACTGATTCACACTCAAAGATCTTCAAAACAACTTGTATGACCACATCATTGGCTAAATTCATTGCAACAACCTCATCTGTACTCTCATGGGACTAGGAATATGTTGAATTGCATTAAACATATAGTCTTTGATGATTTCTATCATTTCTCACAAGTATTTAATGCTTAATTACACAAAAATAGGGCTATCTCTTCCTTTCTTCCTACCAAGGCTCCCTTCTTCTTGTAATGACTCATTCATACTTAACGATATTGGAAAGAGCTTATGTGACCACATCATTCACAATATTCTTTGCAACAATAAGATCCATACACCCTTGGGACTTGGAATCTATTGAATTGCACTAAACAAAGACTCATTGTTGATTTGTAGAATTTCTCTCAAGTATTTGATGCTTCATTTCTCAAAAATGAGACTGTCTCTTCATTTCATCCTAACAAGGGTCCACTTTTCGTTCTAATTACTCATTCACACTTAAAGACCTTGAAAACAACTTGTTTGAGCACATCATTCACTAAATTCATTGCAACAACCTCATCTATACACCCATGAGACTAGGAATAAGTTGAATTGCACTAAACAAAGAGTCTTTGATGATTTCTAGCATTTCTCAAAAGTATTCGATGCTTAATTACTCAAAAATGAGACCGTCTCTTCATTTCTTCCCAACAAGGGTCCACTTTTAATTTTAATCACTCATTCACACTTAGAGATCTTGAAAACAGCTTGTTTGAACACATTATTCACTAAATTCATTGCAACAACCTCATCTATACTCTCTTGGGACTTGGAATAAGTTGCATTGTACTAAACAAAGAGTCTTTGGTGATTTATAGCATTTCTGGCAAGTATTTGATGCTTAATTATGCAAAAATAAGACCGTCTCTTCCTTTCTTCCTAACAAGCCTCCACTTTTCATCGTAATGACTGATCCACACTTAAAGATCTTGGAAACAGCTTGTATGACCACATCATTCACTAAATTCATTACAGCAACATCATCTATTATCTCTTGGGACTAGGAATATGTTGAATTGCTTTAAACATAGAGTCTTTGATGATTTCTAGCATTTCTCACAAGTATTTGATGCTTAATTACTCAAAAATGAGACCGTCTCTTCATTTCTTCCTAACAAGGCACCACTTTTCATTGTAATGACTCATTTACACTTAAAGATCTTTAAAAGAGCTTGTGTGACCACATCATTCACTTTATTCATTGCAACAACAAGATCTGTACACCCTTGGGACTTGGAATCTGTTGAATTGCACTAAACAAAGAGTCCTTGATGATTTCTAGTATTTCACATAAGTATTTGATGCTTAATTACTCAAAAATGAGACCATCTCTTCATTTCTTCCTAACAAGGGTCCACATTTCGTTCCAACCACTCATTCACACTTAAAGATCTCGAAAATAGCTTGTTTGAGCACATCATTCACTAAATTCATTCCAATAACCTCATATATACTCTCTTGGGACTAGGAATATGTTGAATTGCGCTAAACATAGAGTTTTTGATGATTTCTAGCAGTTCTCACCAGTATTTTATGGTTAATTACTCAAAAATAAGACTGTCTCTGCATTTTTTCCTAACAAGGTTCCACTTTTCGTTGTAATGACTTATTCACACTTAAAGATCTTGAAAACAGCTTGTATGACCACATCATTCACTAAATTCACACCAATAACGTCATCTATACTCTTTTTGGACTAGGTATATGTTGAATTGCATTAAATATAGTATATGTTGAATTGCATTAAATAGAGAGTTTTTGACGATTTCTAGCATTTATCACAAGTATTTGATGCTTAATTACACAAAAATCAGACTGTCTCTTCATTTCTTCCTAATAAGGCTCCACTTTTCGTTGTAATGACTCATTCACACTAAAAGATCTTGAAAACAGCTTGTGTGACCACATCATTCACAATATTCATTACAACAACAAGATCTGTACACCCTTGGGACTTGGAATCTGTTGAATTGCACTAAACAAAGATTCTTTGATGATTTCTAGCATTTCTCACAAGTATTTGATGCCTAATTACTAAAAAATGAGACCATCTCTTCATTTCATCCTAACAAGTCTCCACTTTTCATTGTAATGACTGATTCACATGAAAAGATCTTGAAAACAGTTTGTATGACCACATCATTCACTAAATTCACTGCAACAACATCATCTATACTCTTTTTGGACTAGGAATATGTTGAATCGCATTGAACTTAGAGTCTTTGAAGATTTCTAGCATTTCTCACAAGTATTTGAAGCTTAATTACACAAAAATGAGACCGTCTCTTCATTTCTTCCTAACAAGGCTCCACTTTTCGTTGTGATGACTGATTAACACTAAAAGATCTTGGAAACAACTTGTGTGACCACATCATTCAGAATATTCATTGGAACAACAAGATCTATACACCCTTGGAACTTGGAATCTGTTGAATTGCACAAAACAAAGAGTCCCTGATGATTTCTAGAATTTCTCACAAATATGTGATTCTTAATTACACAAAAATCAGACCATCTCTTCATTGCTTCCTAACAAGGCTCCACTTTTCGTTGTAATGACTAATTCACAGTTAAAGATCTTGAAAACAGCTTGTATGACCACATCATTCATTAAATTCATTGCAACAACCTCATCTATATTCTCTTGGGACTAGGAATATGTTGAATTGCTTTAAATATAGAGTCTTTGATGATTTGTAGCATTTCTCACAAGTATTTGATGCTTAATTATGCAAAAATAAGACTATGTCTTCCTTTTTTCCTCACAAGGCTCCACTTTTCGTTGTAATGAATAATTCACACTTAAATATCTTGAAAACAGCTTGTGTGACCACATTATTCACAATATTTATTGCAACAGCAATATCTATACACCCTTGGGACTTGGAATCTATTGAATTGCACTAAACAAAGAGTCATTGATGATTTCTAGAAATTCTCACGAGTATTTGATGCTTAATTACTCAAAAATGAGACCGTCTTTTCATTTCTTCCTAACAAGGGTCCACTTTTCGTTCTAATCACTCATTCACACTTAAAGATCTTGAAAACAACTTGTTTGAGCACATCATTCAATAAATTCATTGCAACAACCTCATCCATACTCTCTTGGGACTAGGAATAAGTTGAATTGCACTAAACATAGAGTCTTTGATGATTTCTATCATTTCTCACAAGTATTTGATGCTTAATTATGCAAAAATAAGATCGTCTCTTCCTTTCTTCCTAACAAGGCTCCACTTTTCATTGTAATGACTGATTCACACTTAAAGATCCTGAAAACAGCTTGTATGACCACATCATTCACTAAATTCATTCCAACAACCTCATCAATACTCTCTTGGAACTAGGAATATGTTGAATTGCACTAAACAGAGAGTGTTTGATGATTTCTAGCATTTCTCACAAGTATTTGATGCTTAATTACTCAAAAATGAGAGTGTCTCTTCATTTCTTCCTAACACGACACCACTTTTGGATGTAATGACTCATTCACACCTAAAGATCTTGAAAACAGCTTGTGTGACCACATCATTCCCTATATTCATTGCAACAACAAGATCTATACACCCTTGGAACTTGGAATCTGTTGAATTGCACTAAACAAAGAGTCCTTGATGATTTCTAAAATTTCTCACAAGTATTTGAGGCTTAATTACTCAAAAATATGACCGTCACTTCATTTCTTTCTAACAGGGGTCCACTTTTCATTCTAATCACTTATTCACACTTAAAGATCTTGAAAACAGCTTGTGTGACCACATCATTCACTATATTCATTCCAACAGCCTCATCTATACTCTCTTGGGACTAGGAATATGTTGAATTGCATTAAACAAGGACTCTTTGATGATTTCTAGCATTTCCCACAAGTATTTGATGCTTAATTACTCAAAAATGAGACCGTTTCTTCATTTCTTCCAAACAAGGCTCTGCTTTTCGTTGTACTGACTGATTCACGCTTTAAGATCTTGAAAACAGCTTGTGTGAACACATCTTTACTAAATTAATTGCAACAGCCTCATCTATACTCTCTTGGGACTAGGAATATGTTGAATTGCAGTAAATATAGAGTCTTTGATGATTTGTAACATTTCTCACAAGTACTTGATGCTTTGTTACTCAAAAATGAGACCATCTCTTTATTTCTTGATAACAAGGCACCACTTTTCGTCATAATGACTCATTCACTCTTAATAATCTTGAAAACAGCTCGTGTGACCACATCATTCACAATATTCATTGCAACAACAAGATCTATACACCCTTGGGACTTCGAATCTGTTGAATTGCATTAAACAAAGAGTCATTGATGATTTCTATAATATCTCACAAGTATTTGATACTTAATTACTCAAAAATGAGACCCTCTCTTCATTTCTTCCTAACAAGGCTCCACTTTTTGTTGTAATGAGTCATTCACACTTAAAGATCTTGAAAACAACTTGTATGACCACATCATTCACTAAATTCATTGCAACAACCTCATATGTACTCTCTTGGGACTAGGAATATGTTGAATTGTATTAAACATAGAGTCTTTGATGATTTCTAGCATTTCTCACATGTATTTGATGCTTAATTACTCAAAAATGAGACCGTCTCTCCATTTCCTCCTAACAAGGCTCCACTTTCCGTTCTAATGGCTCATTCACACTTAAAGATCTTGAAAACAGCTTGTTTGAGCACATCATTCACTAAATTCATTGCAACAACCTCATCCATACTCTCATGGGATAAGGAATAAATTGAATTGCACAAGACAAGGAGTCTTTGATGACTTCTACCATTTTTCACAGGTGTTTGATGCCTAATTACTCAAAATTGAGACTGTCTCTTCATTTCTACCTAACAAGGCTCCAGTTTTCCTTGTAATGACTGATTCACACTTAAAGATCTTGAAGACAGCTTGTATGACCACATCATTCACTAAATTCATTGCTACAACCTCATCTATACTCTGTTGGGACTAGGAATATGTTAAATTCCATTAAACATAGAGTCTTTGACGATTTCTAGCATTTCTCACATGTATTTGATGTTTAATTACTCTAAAATGAGACCGTCTCTTCATTTCTAACATTTCTCAAAAGTATTTGATGCTTAATTACTCAAAAATGAGACCGTCTCTTCATTTCTTCCTAACAAGGGTCCACTTTTCATTATAATGGCTCATTCACACTTAAAGATCTTGAAAACAGATTGTTTGACCACATCATTCACAAAATTCATTGCAACCACCTCATCTATACTCTTGTGGGATAAGGAATAAATTGAATTGCACAAGACAAAAGGTCTTTGATGATTTCTAGCATTTCTCACAAGTATTTGATGGTTAATTACTCAAAAATGAGACTGTCTATTCATTTCTTCCTAACAAGGGTCCATTTTTAGTTCTAATGGCTCATTCACACTCAAAGATCTTGAAAACAGCTTGTTTGAGCACATCATTCACTAAATTCATTGCAACAACCTCATCTATACTCTCGTGGGATTAAGAATACATTGAATTGCACAAGACAAAGAGTCTTTGATGATTTCTAGCATTTCTCACAAGTATTTGATGCTTAATTACTTAAAAATGACACTATCTCTTCATTTCTTCCTAACAAGGGTCCATGTTTCGTTTTAATCACTCATTCACACTTAGAGATCTTGAAAACAGCTTGTTTGAGCACATCATTCACTAAATTCATTGCAACAACCTCATCTATACTCTCGTGGGATTAGGAATAACTTGAATTGCACAAGACAAAGAGTCTTTGATGATTTCTAGCATTTCTCACGAGTATTTGATGCTTAATTACTAAAAAATGAGACCGTCTCTTCATTTCTTCCTAACAAGGGTCCACTTTTTGTTCTAATGGCTCATTCACACTTGAAGATCTTGAAAATAGCTTGTTTGAGCACATCATTCACTGAATTCAATGCAACAACCTCATCTATAGTCTTGTGGGATTAGGAATAAATTGAATTGCACAAGACAAAGTGTCTTTGATGATTTCTAGCATTTCTTACAAGTATTTGATGCTTAATTACTCAAAAATGAGACTGTCTATTCATTTCTTCTTAACAAGGGTCCACTTTTCATTCTAATGGCTCATTCACACTCAAAGATCTTGAAAACAGCTTGTTTAAGCACATTATTCACTAAATTCATTCCAACAACTTGATCTATACTCTCGTGGGATTAGGAATACATTGAATTGCACAAGACAAAGAGTCTTTGATGATTTCTAGCATTTCTCACAAGGATTTGATGCTTAATTACTCAAAAATGAGACCGTCTCTTCATTTCTTCCTAACAAGACTCCACTTTTCGTTCTAATCCCTCATTCACACTTGAAGATATTGAAAACAGTTTGTTTGAGCACATCATTCACTAAATTCATTGCAAAAACCCCATCTATACACTCTTGGGACTAGGAATAAATTGAATTGCACTAAACCCCATCTATACTCTCTTGGGACTAGGAATATGTTGAATTGCATTAAACATAGAGTCTTTGATGATTTCTAGCATTTCTCACAAGTATTTGATGCTTAATTACTCAAAAATGAGACTCTCTCTTCATTTCTTCCTAAGAAGTCTCCACTTTTCGTTGTAATGACTCATTCTTGAAAACAGCTTGTGTGACCACATCATTACTAAATTCATTGCTACAACCTCATCTATACTCTCTTGGGAATAGGAATATGTTGAATTGCATTTTAACATAGAGTTTTTGATGATTTCTACCATTTCTCACAAGTATTTGATGCTTAATTACTCAAAAATGAGATCGTCTCTTCATTTCTTCCTCACAAGGCTCCACTTTTCATTATAATGGCTTATTCATACTTAGAGATCTTGAAAACAGCTTGTATGACCACATCATTCACCAAATTCATTGCAATAACCTCATCTATACTCTCTTGGGACTAGGAATATGTTGAATTGCATTAAACATAGAGTCTTTGATGATTTCTAGCATTTCTCACAAGTATTTGATGCTTAATTACTAAAAAATGAGACCGTGATGCGGGAAACCCCAAAAAGATGTGTGTTAGGGACCCAGCGCACACAATGAATCAAAGAGCAACTAGGAAAGCTAAATCAGAGTTTCTTAACACAAGCCCTAGACCTAGTATTCGAAGCAAGACGAACTTAGGATATTCAAGATGGATATGGATGCCACACTCCAAAAAGGAAAGGAATTGGGAGTGATAAGTTAATTTGAATGCCACAAGAAGAATTACCTCTTGATAAGTTCATTAGTTTTTAAAAGAACCAAGGGAGAAAAACCCTTGCTTTCTATTTCACTCAAAGTTGTCTGATATATTTGATGTTACAAGGGGTGCCTATTTATAGGCTAAGATAACAATCCTAAAGAGGTACAAATTCCTACTTAGGACAATTCCTTATTTTGGAGGAATTCCTATCTAGGTACAAATTCTTACACTTACAATAAACTCTTAATTTGGAGTGACTACTATTACTTAGTCCTCGCACCATTTAAAGCTTGGTTGGCCTGAACGTCCTTAATCAGCCTATTTAGTTCTTCTTTCATCTTTCTTACTCTAGCCCATGTTATTAGGCCTCTTGGAATATACAATGAACCTCTTGCATCCATTAAATCTCTAACTTGTGTTATTGGGCCCTCTAGAATGTACAATGGACCTCTTAAATCCATTGAAGAAGCTCTAGCTCATGTTATTGGGCTTTTTAGAATGTGCAATGGACCTCTTGCATCCTTTGAAGCCTTCCACCCATCATCTGTACGGTTCTCATCACCCTTGGGATGTGGAATTGATTGAATTGCAATAAACAAAGTGTCTTTGATGATTTCTAGCATTTCTTGCAAGGATTTGATGCTTAATTACTCAAAAATGTGACCTTCTCTTCATTTCTTCCTAACACTGCTCCACTTTTCATTGTAATGACTGATTCACACTTAAAGATCTTGAAAACAGCTTGTATGACCACATCATTCACTAAATTATTTGCTACAACCTCATCTATACTCTCTTGGGACTACGAATATGTTGAATTGCATTTTAATATAGAGCCTTTGATGATTTCTAGCATTTCTCACAAGTATTTGATGCTTAATTACTCAAAAATGAGATTGTCTCTTCATTTCTTCCTAGCAAGGCTCCACTTTTCATTGTAATGAAACATTCACACTTAAAGATCTTGAAAACAGCTTGTATGACCACATCATTCACTACATTCATTGCAACAACCTCATCTATACTCTCTTGGGACTAGGAATTTGTTGAATTACATTAAACATAGAGTCTTTGATGATTTCTAGCATTTATCATAAGTATTTGATGCTTAATTACGTAAAAATAACACCGTCTCTTCCATTCCTCCTAACAAGGCTCCACTTTTCATTGTAAAGACTGATTCACACAAAAAGATCTTGAAAACAGCTTGTATGACCACATCATTCACTATATTCATTGCTACAACCTCATCTATACTCTCTTGGGACTAAGAAAATGTTGAATTGCATTTTAACAAAGAGTCTTTCATGATTTCTAGCATTTCTCACAAATATTTGATGCTTAATTACTCAAAAATGAGACCGTCTCTTCATTTCAACCTAACAAGGCTCTAGTTTTTGTTGTAATGGCTCATTCACACTTAAAGATCTTGAAAACAGCTTGTATGACCACATCATTCACTAAATTCATTGCTACAACCTCATCTATACCCTCTTGGGACTAGAAAAATGTTGAATTGCATTTTAACAAAGAGTCTTTGATGATTTCTAGCATTTCTCACAAGTATTTGATGCTTAATTACTAAAAAATGAGACCGTCTCTTCATTTCTTCCTAACAAGGCTCCACTTTTCATCGTAATGACTCATCCACACCTAAAGATCTTGAAAACAGCTTGTGTGACCACATCATTACTAAATTCATTGCAACAACCTCATCTATACTCTCTTGGGACTAGGAATATGTGGAATTGCATTTTAACAAATAGTCTTTAATGATTTCTAGCATTTCTCACAAGTAAATGATGCTTAAATGAGACCGTCTCTTCATTTCTTCCAAACAAGGCTCCACTTTTCATTGTAATGACTCATCCACACTAAAAGATCTTGAAAACAGCTTGTGTGACCACATCATTCACAATATTCATTGCAACAACAAGATCTATACACCCATGGGACATGGAATATGTTGAATTGCACTTAGCAAAGTGTCTTTGATGATTTCTAGCATTTCTCACAAGGATTTGATGCTTAATTACTCAAAAATGAGACCATCTCTTCATTTCTTCCTAACAAGGCTCCACGTTTCATTGTAATGACTGATTTACACTTAAAGATCGTGAAAACAGCTTGTATGACCACATCATTTACTAAATTCATTGCAACAGCCTCATTTATACTCTCTGGGGACTAGGAATAAGTTGAATTGCACTAAACAAAGAGTCTTTGAAGATTTCTAGCATTTCTGACAAGTATTTGATGCTTAATTACGCACAAATAAGACTGTCCCTTTCTTTCTTCCTAACAAGCCTCCACTTCTCGTTGTAATGACTGATTCACACTAAAAGATCTTGAAAATAGTTTGTATGACCACATCATTCACTAAATTCATTGCAATAACCTCATCTATACTCTATTGGGACTAGGAATATATTAAATTGCATTAAATGTAGAATCTTTGATGATTTCTAGCATTTTTCACAAGTATTTGATGCTTAATTACGTAAAAATACGACGTCTCCTTTCTTTCTTCCTAACAAGCCTCCACTTCTCGTTGTAATGACTAATTCACACTAAAAGATCTTGAAAATAGCTTGTATGACCACATCATTCACTAAATTCATTGCTACAACCTCATTTATACTCTCTTGGGACTAGGAATATGTTGAATTGCATTTTAACGTAGAGTCTTTGATGATTTCTGGCATTTCTCACAAGTATTTGATGCTTAATAACTGAAAAATGAGACCATCTCTTCATTTCCTCCTAGCAAGGGTCGACTTTTCATTGTAATGACTCATTCACACTTAAAGATCTTCAAAACAGCATGTATGACCACATCATTCACCAAATTCATTGCAACAACTTCATGTATACTCTCTTGGGACTAGGAATATGTTGAGTTGCATTAAACATAGAGTCTTTGATGATTTCCAGCATTTCTCACAAGTATTTGATTCTTAATTACTCAAAAATGAGACTGTCTACTTCTTTCTTCCTAACAAGCCGCCACTTTTCGTTGTAATGACTGATTCACACTAAAAGGTCTTGAAAATAGCTTGTATGACCACATCTTTCACTGAATTCATTGCGACAACATCATCTATACTCTCTTTGGACTAGCAATATATTGAATTACATTAAACATAGAGTCTTTGATGATTTCTAGCATTTCTCCCAAGTATTTGATGCTTAATTACTCTAAAATGAGACCGTCTCTTCCTTTCTTCCTAACAAGCCTCCACTTCTCGTTGTAATGACTGATTCACACTAAAAGATCTTGAAAACAGCTTGCATGGCCGCATCATTCACTAAATTCACTGCAACAACGTCATCTATACTGTCTTTGGACTAGGAATAGGTTGAATTGCATTAAACATAGAGTCTTCGATGATTTCTAGCATTTCTCACATGTATTTGATGCTCAATTAATCAAAAATGAGAACCTCTCTTCATTTTGTCCTAACAAGGGTCCACCTTTCATTGTAATGACTTATTCACAATTAAAGATCTTGAAAACAGCTTGTTTAGTGCAATTTCTAGCATTTCTCACAAGTATTTGATGCTTAATTACTCAAAAATAGGACCATCTCTTTCTTTCTTCCTAACAAGCCTCCACTTTTCGTTGTAATGACTGATTCACACTAAAAGATCTTGAAAACCACTTGTATCACCACATCATTCACCAAATTCACTGCAAGAATGTCATCCATACTATCTTTCGGCTAGGAACATTTTGAATTGCATTAAACATAGAGTCATTGATGATTTCTAGCATTTCTCACAAGTATTTGATGCTTAATTACTTGAAAATGAGACTGTCTCTTCATTTCTTCCTAACAAGGCTCCCCTGTTCCTTGTAATGACTGATTCACACTAAAAGATCTTGAAAACAGCTTGTATGACCACATCATTCCATAATTCACTGCAACAACGTCATCTATACTCCCTTTGGACTAGGAATATTTTGAATTGCATTAAACATAGAGTCTTTGATGATTTCTAGCATTTCTCACAAGTTTTTGATGCTTAATTACTCAAAAATGAGACCATCTCTTCATTGCTTCCTAGCGAGGCTCCACTTTTCGTTGTAATGACTCATTCACACTTCAAGATCTTGAAAACAGCTTCTATGGCCACATCATTCACTAAATTCTTTGCAACAACCTCATCTATATTCTCTTGGGACTAGGAATATGTTGAATTGCATTAAACATAGAGTCTTTGATGATTTCTAGCATTTCTCGCAAGTATTTGATGCTGAATTATGCAAAAATAAGATTGTCCCTTTCTTTCTTCCTAACAAGCCTCCACTTTTCGTTGTAATGACTGATTCACACTAAAAGATCTTGAAAATAGCTTGTATGACCGCATCATTCACTAAATTCACTGCAACAACATCATCTATACTGTCCCTGCACTAGGAATATGTTGAATTGCATTAAATATAGTTTTTGATTATTTCTAGCATTTCTCCCAAGTATTTTATGCTTAATTACTCA
Source organism: Bruguiera sexangula (assembly GCA_020141445.1). NCBI lineage: Eukaryota > Viridiplantae > Streptophyta > Magnoliopsida > Malpighiales > Rhizophoraceae > Bruguiera > Bruguiera sexangula. Next base: position 7,085,535 of record JAHLGP010020640.1, on the reverse strand, counting down.
AAAATGACATCGTCTCTTCCTTTCTTCCTAACAAGCCTCCACTTTTCTTTGTAATGACTGATTCACATTGAAAGATCTTGAAAACAGCTTGTATGACCACATCATTCACTAAATTCACTATAACAACGTCATCTATACTCTCTTTGAACTAGGAATATGTTGAATTGCATTTAACATAGAGTCTTTGATGATTTCTAGCATTTCTCACAAGCATTTGATGCTTAATTACTCAAAAATGAGACCGTCTTTTCATTTCATCTTAACAAGGGTCATTGATTGCACTTAACAAAGTGTCTTTGATGATTTCTAGCATTTCTCACAAGGATTTGATGCTTAATTACTCAAAAATGAGACCGTCTCTTCATTTCTTCCTAACAAGGGTCCACTTTTCATACTAATCGCTCATTCACACTTCAAGACCTTTAAAACAGCTTGTTTGAGCACATCATTCACTAAATTCATTGCAGCAACCTCATCTATACTCTCGTCAGACTAGGAATAAGTTGAATTGCACTAGACAAAGAGTATTTGATGATTTCTAGCATTTCTCGCAAGGATTTGATGCTTAATTACTCTAAAATGAGACCGTCTCTTCCTTTCATCCTAACAAGGGTCCCCTTTTCATTGTAATGACTCATTCAAACATAAAGATCTTGGAAACAGCTTTTATGACCACATCATTCACTAAATTCACTATCACAACGTCATCTATACTCTCTTTGGACTAGGAATATGTTGAATTGCATTAAACATAGAGTCCTTGATGACTTCTAGCATTTCTCACAAGTATTTGATGCTTAATTACTTGAAAATGAGTCTGTCTCTTCATTTATTCCTAACAAGGCTCCACTGTTCATTGTAATGACTGATGCGCACTAAAATATCTTGAAAACAGCTTGTATGATCACATCATTCACTAAATTCATTGCAACAACCTCACCTATACTCTCTTGGGACTAGGAATATGTTGAATTGCATTAAACATAGTGCCTTTGATGCTTTCTAGCATTTCTAACAAGTACTTGATGCTTAACTACTCAAAAATGAGACTGTCTCTTCATTTCTTCCTAACAAGGCTCCACTTTTCGTCGTAATGACTGATTCACACTTAAAGATCTTGAAAACAGTTTGTATAACCACATCATTCACTCAACTAATTGCAACAACCTCATCTACACTCTCCTAGGACTAGGAATATGTTGAATTGCATTAACCATAGACTATTTGATGATTTCTATCATTTCTCACAAGTATTTGATGCTTCATTACGGTAAAATAAGACCGTCTCTTCCTTTCTTCCTACCATGGCTCCACTTTTCACGACTTATTCACACTTAAATCATTGCAACAACCTCATCTATACTCTCTTGGGACTAGGAATATGTTGCATTGCGTTAAACATAGAGACCTTGATGATTTCTAGCATTTCTCACAAGTATTTGATGCTTAATTATGCAAAAATAAGGCCATCTCCTCCTTTCTTCCTAACAGGGCTCCACTTTTCGTTGTAATGACTGATTCATAATAAAAGATCTTGAAAATAGCTTGTATGACCATATCATTCACTAAATTCTCTGCAACAATGTCATCTATACTCTCTTTGGACTAGGAATATGTTGAATTGCATTAAAAATAGACTCTTTGATGATTTCTAGCATTTCTCACGAGTATGTGATGCTTAATTACTCAAAAATGAGACCGTCTCTTCATTTCTTCCTAACAAGCCTCCACTTTTCGTTGTAATGACTGATTCACACTTAAAGATCTTGAAAAGAGCTTGTATGACCACATCATTCACTAAACTAATTGCAACAACCTCATCTATACTCTCTTGGGAGTAGGAATATGTTGAATTGCATTAAACATAGAGTCGTTGACGATTTCTAGCATTTCTCACAATTATTTGATGCTTAATTACACAAAAATAAGTCCGTCTCTTCCTTTCTTCCTAACAAGACTCCACTTTTCGTTGTAATGATTGATTCACACTGACAGATCTTGAAAACAGCTTGTATGACCACATCATTCACTAAAGTCATTGCAACAACCTCATCTATACTTTCTTGGGACAAGGAATATGTTGAATTGCATTAAACATAGTGTCTTTGATGATTTTTAGCAGTTCTCACCAGTATTTGATGGTTAATTACTAAAAAATGAGATCATCTCTTCATTTCTTCCTAACAAGGGTCCACTTTTCATTTTAATCACTCATTCACACTTAAAGATCTTGAAAACAGCTTGTTTGAGCACATCATTCACTAAATTCATTGCAACAACCTCATCTATAATCTCTTGGGACTGGGAATATGTTGAATTGCATTAAACATAGAGTCTTTGATGATTTCTAGTATTTCTCATAAGTATTTGATTCTTAATACTCAAAAATGATATCGACTCTTCATTTCTTCCTAAGAAGGCACCACTTTTTGTTGTAGTGACTCATTCACACTTAAAGATCTTTAAAAGGGCTTGTGTGACCACATCATTCACTATATTCATTGCAACAACAAGATTTATACACCCTTGGGACTTGGAATCTGTGGAATTGCACTAAAACAAAGTGTCCTTGATGATTTCTAGAATTTCTCACAAGTATTTGATGCTTAATTACTGAAAAATGAGACCGTCTCTTCATTTCTTCCTAACAAGGGTCCACTTTTCATTTTAATCACTCATTCACACTTAAAGATCTTGAAAACAGCTTGTTTCAGCACATCATTCACTAGATTCATTGGAACAACCTCATCTATACTCTTGTGGGACTAGGAATAAGTTGAATTGCACTAAACAAAGAGTCTTTGATGATTTCTAGCATTTCTCACAAGTATTTGGTGCTTAATTACTCAAAAATGAGATTGTCTCTTCATTTCTTCCTAGCAAGGCTCCACTTTTCGTTGTTATGACTGATTCACACTTAAAAATCTTGAAAACAGCTTTTATGACCACATCATTCACTAAACTCATTGCAACAACCTCATCTATTGATACGGAAAACCCCAAAAAGACGTGGCTTAGAGACCCAACACACATAATGAATCAAAGAACAACTAGGAAAGTGAAATCAGAATTTAATAGCACAAACCCTAGATCCAATATTTGAAGGAACACGACCCTATGGTATTCAAGAAGGATATGGACGCCACACTCCAAAAAAGAAAGGAACTAGGAGTGATAAGTTGACTTGAACGCCACAAGAAGAAGAACCTCTTGATAAGTTCTTTAGTTATCAAAAGAACCGACGGAGAAAAACCCTTTCACTCAAAGTTGTCTTATTTATTTGATGTTACAAGGGGTGCCTATTTATAGGCTAAGATAACAATCCTAAAGAGGTACAAATTCCTACTTAGGACAATTCCTTATTTAGGAGGAATTCCTATCTAGGTACAAGTGACTACTATTACTTAGTCCTAACACTTTAAGTATTCCAATGATATTAATAAGGCCTGGACTCTCTTTCAAGCTTGAATTCACACCATTTAAAGCTTGGTTGGCCTGAAGGTCCTTAATCAGCCCATTTAGTTTTTCTTTCATCTTTCTGACTCTAGCTTGTGTTATTAGGCCTTTTGGAATGTACAATGAACCTCTTGCATCCATTAAATCTCTAACTCATGTTATTGGGCCTTCTGGAATGTGCAATGGACCTCTTGAATCCATTAAACCTCTAGCTCATGTTATTGGGCTTTCTAGAATGTACAATGGACCTCTTGCATCTTTTGAAACCTTCCACCCATCATCTGTATGGTTTTCATCATTTATACTCTCTTGGGACTAGAAATATGTTGAATTGCATTAAACATTGAGTCTTTGATGATTTCTAGCAGTTCTCACAAGTATTTGATGGTTAATTACCTAAAAATGAGACTGTCTCTTCATATTTTCATAACAAGGCTCTACTTTTCATTGTAATGACTCATTCACACTTAAAGATCTTGAAAACAGCTTGTGTGACCACATCATTCACAATATTCATTGCAATAACAAGATCTATACACTCTTGGGACTTGGAATCTGTTGAATTGCATGAAACATAGAGTATTTGATGATTTCTAGCATTTCTAATAAGTATTTGATGCTTAATTACTGAAAAATGAGATTGTCTCTTCATTTCTTCCTAACAAGGGTCTACTTTTCATTCTAATCACTCATTCACACTTAAAGATCTTGAAAACAGCTTGTTTGAGCATATCATTCACTAAATTCGTTGCTACAATGATGAGAATCGTACAGATGATGGGTGAAAAGCTTCAATGGATGTAGGAGGTCCATTACAAATTCCATAAGGCCCAATAACACGAGCTAGAACTTCAATTGATGCAAGAGGTCCATTGCACATTCCAGAAGGTCCAATAACACGAGCTAGATCTTCAATGGATGCAAGAGGTCCATTGAACATTCCAGAAGGCCTAATAACACGAGCTGGGGCCAAAAAGATTAAAGAAGTACTAAATGGGCTGATTCAGGACATTCAGGCCAACCAAGTTTCAAATAGTGCGAATTCAAGTTTTAAAGAGAGTCCAAGCCTAATTAATATAATTAAACTACTTAATGGGTCAGACTAAGTGATAGCATTCACTCCTAAATAAGAGTTAATTGTATCTGCTGGAATTTGTCCGAAAATTCCTCCAAAATAAGGATTTCTCCTAATTAGGAATTTATGCCTATTTAGGATTGCTGTATTAACTTATAAATAGGCACCTCTTGTAAGCTCTGGAGATCAGACAACTTTGAGTGAAATAAAAAGCAAGACTTTTTCTCTCTCAGTTCTTTTAAGAACTAAAGAACTTATCAAGAGGTAATTCTTCTTGTGGTGTTCAAATCAACTTATCACTCCCAATTCTTTCCTTTTCTGGTGTGTGGCGTCCATATCCATCTTGAATACCCTAGGTTTGTGTTCCTATAAATAGACACCTTCTTGTATGCTCAAGATCATTAGGCAACTTTGAGAGAAATAAAAAGCAAGAGTTTTCTCCTTCAGTTCTTTTGAGAACTAACGAACTTATCAAGTGGTACTTCTTTTTGTGGCATTCAACTCAACTTATCACTCCCAATTCCTTTCTTTTCTAAAGTTTGACACCCATATCTTTCTTAAATACCCTAGTTTTGTGTTCCTTTGAATGTTGGGTCTAGGGTTCGTGTTATTACAATCTAATATAGCTTTCTTGGATATTCTATGATTCCTTATGCACATTGGGTCCCTAAGCTATGTCTTTTTGGGGTTTTCCACATCAGCTAGTACTAGAGCCTAGTTCTAAATCTGGTTGGATTAACACATTCTTCAATTTTCTTCCTTGTGATTCATTTATTTCTATTTAGTTTTTCTATTAAGTGCATTACCATTCAAATGCACTAATCTATTTGTTTGCAATCCTTCTCTCTTTACTTGTTTGTTTGAGATCATAACTACCAAAAATGTGCATATTTCAATTCCAATTATTGTGTCTAAGTATTCTACTGTCAAGAAAAGTGAAGAAAAAAAAAACAAGAAAGAGCAGCAAAAAAAAAAAAGAGCACTCCTTCAATTCCTTCTTGATCTTTGAATATGAAGAATTAAAAAGAAATTAAAGGAGCTTACTTTATCTAATCCTTCAAGATAATAATTTATATTCATTACCAACAAGTTGCACTTGTAAGGAAATATAAAATAGAGATTAAGTTTGATTTGATTGAAAAGTTTGAAAAACTTATGGGGTCAGATATAATATTTGAAAATATAGGAGCTATAATGCAATTTATTGAAAGTTGGCATAATGAAAAGAAGGAATTGAAGGCTATAAGAAACATAATTGAGGTTTAACAAAAGAACAACCTTTGCACAATGCTCAAAGGAACAAGAAATTATGGTATAATCCAATAATTAGTCTTGAAAGCATCATGAACTAATGGTGAAAGGAAGGATATTGGCTTTGCAATCTAGGAAGATGAGATTTGGTAGTAATGAGGCCAGTTGGAATGCAACAAAAAGTAATAGGAGGCAGCAAGGAAGAAAAACTAGAGAAGACACCAAGAAACATAATTGAGGTTTAACGAAAGAGAAACCTTTGCACAATGCTAAAAGGAACAAGAAGTTATGGTATCATCCAATAGCCAGTGTTCAAATCATCATGAACCAATAGTCAAAGGAAGGATATTGGCTTTGCAATCTAGGTAGATGGGATTTGGTAGTAATCAGGCAAGTTGAAATGCAACTAAACGAAATAGGAGGCAGAAAGGAAGAAAAGCTAGAGAAAAAACTCCTATTTTGATAAGCAAACCTGATTTAAAGCCCAAACTTCCCATATCACCCAATGTTAAACACAGAGAATACAATGAAACACACAATGAAAAGAAGGCATTGAAGACCCCAAGAAACATAATTGAGGTTTAACGAAAGAACAACCTTTGCACAATGCTCAAAGGAACAAAAACTTATGGTATAATCCAAAAACCAGTGTTCAAAGCAACTTGAACCAATGGTGAAAGGAAGGATATTGGCTTTACAATCTAGGAAGATAAGATTTGGTTGTAATCAGGCGAGTTGGAATGCAACAAAATGTAATAAGAGGCAGCAAGGATGAAAAACTGGAGAAAAAACTCCAATTTTTATATTCAAACCCAATTTAAAGCCCAAAGCTCCCATATTACCTAATGTTAAGCATAGAGAATGCAATGAAACACACAATGAAAGGAAGGCATTGAAGACCCCAAGAAACATAATTTAGGTTTAACGAAAGAACAACCATTGCACAATGCTCAAAGAAATAAGAACTTATGGTATAATCGAATAACTAGTGTTCAAAGCATCATGAACCAATGGTGAAAGGAAGGATATTGGTCTTGCAATCTATGAAGATGAGATTTGGTAGTAAGGAGGGGAGTTGGAATCCAACAAAACGTAATAGGAGGCAGCATGGAAGAAAAACTAGAGAAAAATCTCCAATTTTGATAAGCAAACCTGATTCAAAGATCAAAGCTCCCATATCCCCCAATGTTAAACACAGAGAATACAATGAAACACACAATGAAAAGAAAGCATTGAAGACCCCAAGAAACATAATTGAGGTTTCACGAAAGAACAACCTTTCCACAATGCTCAAAGGAACGAGAACTTATTGTATAATCCAATACCTAGTGTTCAAAGCATCAAGAACCAATGGTTAAAGGAAGGATATTGGCTTCGCAATCTAGGAAGATGAGGTTTGGTAGTAATGAGGCCAGTTGGAATGCAACAATACGTAATAAGAGGCAGCTAAGTAGAAAAACTAGAGGAAAAACTCCAATTTTGATAAGCAAACTTGATTGAAAGCCTAAAACTCTCATAGCACCCAATGTTAAATACAGAGAATGCAACAAAAATCACAATGAAAGAGGGAATTCAAGACCCCAAAAAACATGATTGAGGTTTAACAAAAGAACAGCCTTTGCACAATGCTCAAAGGAACCAGAACTTAGAGTATAATCCAATAACCAGTGTTCGAAGCATCATGAACCAATGGTCAAAGGAAGTTTCTCGGCTTGGCAATCTAGGAAGATGAGATTTAGTAGTAATGAGGGGCGTTGGAATCCAACAAAATGTAATAGGAGGCAGCAAGGAAGAAAAACAAGGGAAAAAACTCCAATTTTGATAAGCAAACTTGATTTAAAGCCCAAAGCTTCCATATCACCCAATCTTAAACATAGAGAATGCAATGAAACACACATTGAAAAAAAGGAATTGAAGACACCAAGAAAAATAATTGGGGTTTAACGAAAGAACAACCTTCGCACAATGCTCAAAGGAACAAGAACATAAGGAATAATACAATAACCAGTGTTCATAGCATCGTGAGCCAATGGTGAAAGGAAGGATATTGGCTTTGGAACCTAGGAAGATGGGATTCGGTAGTAACGAGGAGAGTTGGAATGTAACTATACATAATAAGTGGCAGCTCAGAAGAAAAACTAGAGAAAAAACTCAATTTTGAGAAGCAAACCTAATTTAAAGCCTAAAGCTCTTATAGCACCCAATGTTAAACACAGAGAATGCAATGAGAATCACACTGAAAAGAAGGAATTGAAGACCACAAGAAAGATAATTGAGCTTTAACAACAAAAACAACCATTGCACAATGCTCAAAGGAATAAGAACTTAAGATACAATCGAATAACCAGTGTTCAAAGAATCATGAACCAATGGTGAAAGAAAGGATATTGGCTTTGCAATCTAGGAAGATGATATTTGGTAGTAATGAGGGGAGTTGGAATCCAACAAAACGTAATAGGAGGCAGCAAGGAAGAAAAACAAGGGAAAAAACTCCAATTTTGATAATCAAACCTGATGTAAAGCCCAAAGCTCCCATATCACCCAATGTTAAACATAGAGAATGCAATGAAACTTACAATGATAAGAAGGAATTGAAGCCCCTAAGAAACATAAGTGGGGTTTAATGAAAGAACATCCTTTGCACAATGCTCAAAGGCACAAGAACTTAAGGTGTAATACAATAACCAGTGTTCAAAGCACCACGAGCCAATGGCGAAAGGAAGGATATTGGCATTGCAATCTAGGAAGATGAGATTTGGCAGAAATGAGGCAAGTTGGAATGCAACAAAACGTAATAAGAGGCAGCTAGGAAGAAATACTAGAGAAAAAACTACAATTTTGATAAGCAAACCTGATTTAAAGCCCAAAGCTCCCATAAAACCCAATGTTAAACAGAGAGAATGCAATGAAACCCACAATGAAATGAAGGAATTGAAGACCCCAAGAAACATAATTGGGGTGTAAGGGAAGAACAACCTTTGAACAATGCTCAGAGGAACAACAACTTAAGGTGTAATACAATAACTAGTGTTCATAGCATCATGAGCCAATGGTGAAAGGAAGGATATTGGCATTGCAATTTAGGAAGATGAGATTTGGCTGAAATGAGGCAAGTTGGAATGCAAACATAATAGGAGGCAGCTAGGAAGAAATACTACAGAAAAAAACTCCAATTTTGATAAGCAAACTTGATTTAAAGCCCAAAGCTCCCATATCACCCAATCTTAAACACAGAGAATGCAATGAAACACACAATGAAAAGAGGGAATTGAAGACCCCATGAAAAATAATTGGGGTTTAACGAAAGAACAACCTTTGCACAATGCTCAAAGGAACAAGAACTTAAGAAATAATACAATAACCAGGGTTCATAGCATCATGAGCCAATGGTGAAAGGAAGGATATTGGCTTTGCAACCTATGAAGATGAGAATTGGTAGGAATGAGGCTAGTTGGAATGCAACAAAATGTAATAGGAGGTAGCTAGGAGGAAAAACTAGGGAGAAAACTCCAATTTTGAGAAGGAAACCTGATTTAAAGCCCAAAGCTATGATATCCCAAAATGTTAAACACAGAGAATGCAATGAAACTTACAATCGAAAGAAGGAATTGAAGACCCTAAGAAACATAATTAAGGTTTAACGAAAGAAGAACCTTTGCAAAATGCTCAAAGGAACAAGAACTTAAGTATAATCCAATAACCAGTGTTCAAAGCATCATCAGCCAAGGGTAAACGGAAGGGCATTGGCTTTGCAATCTAGGGAGATGAGATTTGGTAGTAATGAGACAAGTTGGAATTCAACAATACGTAATAAGAGGCAGCTAAGTAGAAAAACTCTAGAAAAAACTCCAATTTTGATAAGCAAACCTGATTTAAATCTCAAAGCTCCCTCATCAAACAATGTTAAGCATAGAGAATGCAATGAAACACATAATGAAAAGAAGGAATTGAAGGCTATAAGAAACATAATTGAGGTTTAACAAAAGAACAACCTTTGCGCAATGCTCAAAGGAACAAGAATTTATTGTATAATCCAATAACAAGTGTTCAAAGCATCATGAACCAATGGTGAAAGGAAGCATATTGGCTTTGCATCCTATGAACATGAGAATTGGTAGTAATGAGGTGAGTTGGAATGCAACAAAACGTAATAGGAGGCAGGTAGGAGGAAAAACTAGAGAAAAAA
>JAHLGP010020640.1:7054074-7073920 GCA_020141445.1 Bruguiera sexangula | reverse complement strand
ATCTTGGTCACTACCCCACTTAAAAGTCATGTTCTTTTTGATAAGCTCAATGAGTGGTGCAGCAATGGTGCTAAAGTCCCTAACAAAGCATCTATAGAAACTAGCTAGACCATGAAAACTATGCATATCACTAATTGACTTAGGAGCAGGCCAATCTTGGATAGCCCTAACTTTTTCCTCGTCAACCTCAATACCTTTAGCACTCATAATATAGCCAAGAAATGTGATTTGATTGGTACAAAAGGAACTTTTGTTGAAGTTAGCATACAATTTCTCAGAAGGTAAAACAATTAAAATAGAATGTAAATGATAAAGATGCTATTCTAAGCTTTTGCTATAGACCAAAATATCATCAAAATACACAGCCACAAATTTACCAATGAATGGATACAAAACATGATTCATTGATTGTATAAAAGTGCTTGGTGCATTAGTGAGACTAAATGGCATAACAAGCCATTCATACAAACCATACTTAGTTTTGAAAGTTTTTGTCCACTCATCTCCCTCTCTGATCCTAATTTGTTGATATCCATTTTTCAAATCAATCTTAGAAAAGACACACAAACCATGCAATTCATCCAACATGTCATCTAACCTAGGTATGGGGTGATGATACTTTATAGTTATTTTGTTGATTGCTTGACAATCAACACACATCCTCCAAGTCCCATCTTTTTTAGGTACAAGTAGGATAGGAACAGCACATGGACTCATGCTTTCCTTCACATATCCTTTTGAAATAAGCTCCTCAACCTGCCCTTAAAGCTCCTTTGTCTCCTTAGGATTACTACTATATGCTGGCCGGTTAGGGATGGATGCACCAAGGATGAATTCAATTTGATGCTCAATTCCTCTCTTAAATGGCAATCCACTTAGAACATTGTCAGGGAATACACCTTCAAATTCCTGCAATAAAGCAACAACAACATTAGGCAAAGATTGTTCAATCTTGTTAGTGTTAAAATAAGCCTCTTTGTACAAGAGTATGATCATAGGTTATTTGGCATAAAATGCTCTTTTGACATCACATTCTTTTGCATAGAAACTTTCTGTTTTCTTCTCTCTCTTGTGTCCTCACATTTTCTCCTCTCTTTTCTCTTTTGTCAATCTCTCTTTTCTGTTCACTTTCACTTTTAATCCTTGATTGATCCCCATAAGCTTGTTGGGGTAATAATGGTACAAGAGTGACAGGTTTTTCATTCATTACAAAAGAATATCGATTCTTAAAGCCATCATGCATAACTCACCTATCAAACTATCATGGCCTTCCTAATAGAATATGGCCCATATGCATAGGTACAATATCATATAAAACTTTATTGTTATACCTTCCAATAGAAAATGACACAAGCACTTGCCTATTTACCTTGACTTCACCACTCTCATTCAACCATTGAAGCTTATATGGCCTAGGATGCTTCATAATAGGTAAATTCAACTTCTCAACCATAGTTGTGCTAGTAATATTAATGTAACTCTCACCATCAATAATCATACTATATACCTTATCTATGATGAGACACTTTATCTAAAAGATGTTATCTCATTACACCTCATTTTCTTCCTTTACTTGCGCATTCAATGCTCGCCTTGTGACAAGAGCTACTCCATTAACCGAATACTCTTCTCCATCACTTTCACCCTCTGATGATGGTACAAAATCATGATCTGACTCACTTGTAACTTCAACATCTCCATCACCTCTCAAGATCATTGCACACTTATTTAGACATTGAGATGTAATGTGACCCCTACCCAAACACTTAAAACATTTAACATCTCTATTTCTACTTGGTTAGGGGTCAGAATTACCTACCTCCTTGTTAGAACCCATATTCTTGTGCTTAGAGAGCTTGGCTTTGGACTTGTAATCGGCCTTCTCATCCTTTTTACTCCAATTCAGCTTCCAAGATGAGGTAGAACCTGAGTTCTGCCCAAACCGTGTGGAACCCTTTCACTTAAGTTGCCTTTCAACTTTCATTGTCATGTGCACCATGTCTTCCAATTCCACATAATGTTGCAATTCAACCACGTTGGCTATGTCTCTATTTATCCCTTACAGAAATCAAGCCATGGTTGCCTCTCTATCTTATTCTACATTTGCCCTAATTAAGGCAATCTCTATCTTCTTCTGGTAGTCCTTCATACTTTTGATGCCCTGAGTGAGCCCTTGTAGCCTTTGGTACAACTCCCTATAATAGTGATTAGGGACAAACCTCCTCCTCATGATATCCTTTATCTCCTCCCATGTATCAATAGGTTGCTCACGATTCCTTTTCCTAGTCAAAACAAGTTGATCCTACCAAATAATAGTATAATCAGTAAATTCAATAGCAATAAGCTTTACCTTTTTCTCCTTGGAATAGTTATGGTAGTCAAAAACCAATTCAACCTTCTCCCATTCTAGGTACACATCAGGATCATTCTTACCTTGGAATGGAGGAATTGTCATTTTAATATTGCCCAAATCATGGTCATAGGTGCCTTGCCTCCCAAAGTCTTTTAAATCCCTTCTATTGTTAGTAGTTCTAACCACAGTAGTTCGATCGTCAAATTCATCATCTTTTACATCATCTTGATGGTCATAGGCATGTCTTAATTGCCTTATTGCTTTAAGAGACTCATATTCCCCATTCCTCCTTTGCAACTCTGCTATTATATTGGCATGCTCCTTCGTCCTCTCCTTCATATCATCAAATCTGGTATTCATGTGCTCAAATTGTTGTTACATAGCTTTAATCATGAAGGACACATCACCAGCTCCCTTCTGAGCTACACCTTTGTCTTTAGATGTCATAGTATTACTTCTACACAAAATAATTAGGATACCTCACAGAACACTCTCTCATGTGTTTCACTCAAGAGAAGGTGTCACACTCCCTTGTGTTTACACTCTTTATGGCTTTTTCTTTATATGAACTTTCACTCTTGCCTTTTACCACTTAGATTTCCCCTTCCAGCTATGTAAAGAATTAAGCAAACTAAATCAAGAGGATTGATTTTGAACATAATAAGATAAATGGCATAGAATTGAACAAATTAGAGAACAAGGAGTCAAAAAAAATGAAAAAAGGATAGTAACACAAACAAATTTAATGAACTAATGATGAGAACCTCAGAGGTGATGGGTGGAAGGTTTCAAAGGATGCAGTAGGTCCACTGCATATTCCAGAAGGCCCAATAACATGAGCTAGAGCCAAAAAGATGAATGAAGCACTAAATAGGCTGATTAAGGACATTCAGGCCAAACATGCTTCAAATGGTGCAAATTTAAGCTTGAAAGAGAGTCCAAGCCTTATTAATATGATTAGAGTACCTAATGGGTCAGGGCTAAGTAATAGCATTCATTCCTAAATAAGAGTTTATTGTCTATGTAAGAATTTGTCCCTAGATAGGAATCCCTTCTAAATAAGGATTTGTCCTAAGTAGGAATTTGTGCCTCTTTAGCATTGCTATCTTAGCCTATAAATAGGCACCCCTTGTAAGCTCTGGAAGATCAGACAATTTTGAGTGAAATAAAAAGTAAGGTTTTTTCTCCCTCGGTTCTTTTGAGAACTAAAGAACTTATCAAGAGGTAGTTCTTATTGTGGTGTTCAAATTGACTCATCACTCCCAATTCCTTTTTTTTTTTTTTTTGGAGTGTGGTGTCCATATCCTTCTTAAATACCCTAGGTTCATGTTCCTTTGAATGTTGGATCTAAGGTTTGTGTTATTAAAGTATGGTTTAGCTTTCCTGGTTGTTCTTTGATTCTTTGTGTGCATTGGATCCTTAAGCCATGTCTTTTTGGGGTTTTCCGCATCAGTAGGACCAATGCACATTCTAGAAGGCCTGATTAAGGACTAGAGCCAGAAGGATGAAAGAAGCACTAAATGGGTTGATTAAGGACATTCAAGCCAACCAAGCTTCAAATGGTGCAAATTCAAGCTTGAAAGAGAGTCTAGGCCTTATTCATTTGATTGGAGTACCTAGTGGGTCAAGGCTAAGTGGTAGCATTCATTTCTAAATAGGAGTTTATTGTCTGTGTAAGAATCTGTCCCTAGATAGGAATTCCTTCTAAATGAGGATCTGTCCTAAGTAGGAATTTGTGCCTTTTTAGGATTGCTATTTTAACCTATAAATAGGCACCTCTTGTAAGCTCTGGAAGATGAAACAATTTTAAGTGAAGTACAAAGCAAGCTATGGCCCTGCCTTAGAATCGCATAGCAATGATACTAATGCAATGATCATCTGGGACTTTTCTATACTCAAAGACTTCATTTACAAGGGTCAACCAATCAAGAATTTCATCAACAGAATCGATACCTGAAAATTTCAGGATGTCCCTCCTGATTTCCTTTTCCCAATCCAGTTCATGAAATTCTTGTGCACAACGATAAGCATTCCTCCTTTGGGGAAAAGACTGAACATTTTCTGAAGAAGAGGAATCACCATTCAATTCTTCAGTTCTGGAATGAGACTGAGGGTTGTTTGCTTCAGCCCTTAGGTGCTGAACTTCTCGGGTCAAGGCATTGATTTGTTCTTGCATATGTTGTAAATTCTTAGCAGGTGAGTGCACTTCATTCAATGGAAAGGCTCTGCCACCTTGACGTCTAGCTTGTCTTGGAGGCATTGTCCTCTCCTCCAATGCTCTGATATCAAATGATGTAGCTGAAGGCTTGACAATTAAGTCAAAAGTAAACAAAAAAGGGATCAGGAGAGTGACTTGTACAAATTTGAGCAGAAATTTCAGTTCTGCATGTCGTTAGGAAAATGGCCATATCTCTCAATCAATAGGTCAGAATGGAGTGATTCCAATTGAAAACGAACAAGGACTTGTAGATCTACAACTTTTATGTTTTGAGTTTTTGCAGATATGCACTACGGAACTAATTAGAACGTGAAAATGAGAAGGGACTTCAGTGGTTGCCCTTCTAGGCTTCCAATGAAGCTGGTGGGGCATCAATTCTTCTAGATTGATGGCTACAACTTTTCAAGGATGTAGACTTTGAAAAGCTCCAACTCTTCAAAGATGTAGTGAAAACTCTTCTAAGTTTTCATGCACATGAACTCTTCAAGGTTCAAAAGAATGCTCAAGGTAATTTCATTCATCCCGTCAAGTCTAGGAACTAGCAGCTAATAAAGAAAGATTATTAAAACAGAATACTTTCAATGTACAGGAAATGACAAAGTCAACAATGAGAACCTTGTTGGTTATGGAAAGTCAACGATGAAAATCTTGTTAGTTATGGACTTGTCGAGAAGAATGATGGGCTTGAATGCAAGTTGATCTTCTTGGCTAAGCAAATGTTGTGGAACTTGCCAATGAGGGCTTATTGGTGAGAGAGTGATGCAGATTGCATCATTGGTTTCCTATAGATTGAAAATAAAGATTAGTATAGTTTCTTTATTGTATAACAATACTTGTAGATGATTCTGCTTTATATGGTGAAGCTATAATCTCACTATCTTCTACTTTAATACTTAGGTTTAGTGTAGGGAGGTGAACACTAATAACCCTTTTTCCCTTTTTAGTTGTGTATTCCGAGTATGCCTTTTCTAATACCATGAACTCTTCTAGGGCAGAAAAATTTGGGAAAGGTTTCCTTTTAAGTTTATAGACCTTTCTCAAATAAGTGAAAATGTCCACTGCTCCCATCCCATTAGTATATATTTGATGACATTCATGCCACATCTCTCTTTCTTTCTCATTAAAGGTCATAAGAAACCATTTTCTTTTTATAGTATTTTCAGGAAAGTAAAATAATTCTTTTACCTTTTCATTTACCTCATTGACTACTTCAAGGACATAGAGATTCCTATCTTCATCCCGATATCCCATATTAGAGAGAGGAGACCTAGGCCTAGAGGCCTAACTAGATGTTTCTAATGGCTCATTAACTATAGAAGCAAAAGTTGAGGGGGGCAAGTCAACTCTATACTAAGGTTGATTGACCTACTCTCTTATTTTTCTAATACCTTCTAGCTCAATGATTGGCACTGAGGGGGTACAAAATCTAGGTTGAAACTTTGCTCTTTCTTTTTTGAAGTTTAATCTTACACTTCTAAATGGAGCAAATTGGATTTTGTCATCCCTATCTTTAAACTCAATTACTTCCTCCATTTGTCTATTAACTTGTTTAACAAATTCAACAACCTTTTCTAATATCCATTTTTTAGGTAATTTAACTTGATCCCATGTAATTGTTTTAAGAACCATAACATTAGATTTTGTCCTACTAGTCAAAAACAATGAAGCAGTCCTTTTAAGCATATCTTGCTAGAATTTCTTTAATTCCTAGGACACTGATGTTCATAATAACCTTATAATGTATCTTGTAAATTAGGATTAGATTTTCTGAAGATGGCATCATATCAAATCCATCAATTTTAACATCCAAACATAGAGCATGCATCAAATTAAAATCTAATAATGGTAGGGTAAAATTCAAAAAACAAGAGAACCAAATAAGCCCATCACTAAGAATAGATTCAATTACTCTTAATAAGGAGTCATTGAAATAGTTTGTGTCTCTTATCTCAAATTCATATAATTGCTAAGTTATTTAAACCCAATCTAGTAGCAAGTTTTAATACCGCTTATACTATCCTAATATGGATAAATCTATATGTTTTCTATTGCAAGCTAATAAGCTTTTAGGATAGCAAAACAAAATCATTGTAACCCTAAGTTAAAGGTAAAACTTCTTCTACAGTTTTAATAACACAATCAATTTTAGAAAAGAAATTTCCCCATTTATAAACCTAGAAGACAAAGAAGAAGAAAGAGAAAGAGTCCAATTTTATAAATAATTATTATCTAAATTTTTACTAATTATTATTTCATTATTTCTATTCCTAAAAGAACTATCCCTTATAAATAGTCAATCGGGTCTTAACCTATTCATGCCTTACCATATTACTATCAACATCTTAAGCCACAACCCTGCACACCTATATGGAAAATATGGGTACAAAGGTAGTGCAACTTGGGTTTTCAACGATGAGACATCAAAGAGTCTAAGTGGCAGTTCAACTACTTAGAGGATTAGAATTCCACTAGGTACAAGGCCTTGATACCATTCTTATATCGGCAGCATAAAGATATATAGAAACTAATTTAAATGTACTGATGTAAAATAAGACAATAAAGAAAAGAATAACTGCTGCCAAAAGAATAAAGGCTCGAGCACAAGAGATACCATGTTTAAATATTTTCCATCTTGATGCTTTTAAAATTGTAAAAACAGATGCATTGGATAAGGGATATAAGGGAATTCTGAAACAAAGAATTCATTCACAAGAATAGCTCATTATATTCACTTCAAGGGTATGGAAAAGAGTTTGACTTCATTATTCTACTATCAAAAAAGAAATTCTTGCTATTGTTTTATGCATTTAAAAATTTGAAAGTGATTTGATAAATTAGAAATTCCTTCTTTGTATTGACTACAAAGCAGTGAAAGATGTACTCACAAAAGATATTAAGAACATAGTCTCTAAACAAATCTTTATTATATGGCAAGGAATTCTATCTATATTTGATTTTCATATAGAGTTTATTGATAAAACAACAAACTCTCTCACTGATTTCCTAACTCGTGAGTTTTGTAGGGATTTAGATAGTAAGAGACCCTTAATATAGGGGCTGCAATCCCTGGCCAACTCAATTATTCCACTGACTAAGGATGCTTCAAGTTCAAAACTAGTAGAAGTTGATAAACTTCAAGAAGACACTTATGAGTGAGCTTTGGATAAAACCTTAACATATTGTTTAATTCCAAAGCACATTGACTTTTTATGTGCTATCGAAAATAATAATATTCAGCTTCAACCTAATGAGGTGAAACTCTAATCTTCTAAGTAGTTGAACTGCCACTTAATGATGAGAAGTTTGAAGATCATGTGTGGAAGGTTTCAAAGGAGGCGAGAGGTCCATTGCACATTCCAAAAGGTCTAATAACACAAGTTAGAGCCAAAAAGATGAAAAACGCACTAAATGGGTTGATTGAGGACTTTGAAGCCAACCAATCTACAAATTATGCCAATTCATCTTTGAAAGAGATTTAATGCCTTATTAATATGATTGGAGTACTTAATGGGGCAAGGTCAATTAATAGTATTCACTCCTAAATAGGTGTTTATTTTAAATAAGTTATTGTTATAAAAGTAGAAGTTTTCTATATAAGAATTTATCTTAGATTTGTTCTAAATAGGAATTTATGCCTCTTTCGGATTGATATCTTAACCTATAAATAGGCAACTCCTTGTAACCTCTAAAAAAGCAGACAATTTTAAGAGATAAAAAGGGAGTGTTTTCTCTTTTGGTTCTTTTAAGAACTAAAGAACTTATCAAGAAGTACCTCTTCTTATGGCATTCAACTCAACTTATCACTTCCAATTCCCTTCTTTTCTGGAGTGTGGCATCCATATCCTTGTTAAATACCCTAAGTTCCTATTCCTTTGAATGTTAGGTTTGGGGTTTGTGTTATTTAGGTCTAATTTAGAGTTCTTGGATATTCTTTGATTCTCTACATACATTAGGTCCTTAAGCCACGTCTTTTTAGGGTTTTTGAAATCACTTAAACTCTTTGTTGTCTCATTGTTGAAACCCTAAGTTGCACTACCTTGGTACTTGTGTTTGCTCTATAGGTATGTAGGGTTGTGGCTTAAGACCTTGACAGTGATTGACTATTTAGAGGTGATACTTCTTTTAGGAGTAGAAATAAAGAAATAATAATTAGTGAAAATTTAGATAACAATTATTTATAGAATTGGACTCTTCCTTTTTCATCTTCCCAGGTTTATAAACAAGGAAGTTTCTTTTCTAAAGTTGATTATATTATTAAAATTATAGAAGAAGCTTTATCTTTAACTCAAGGTTACAATGATTTCTTTTTACTATCTTAGGAACTTATTTGCTTGCATAAGCAAAAGTATAGATTTAAACTATTTAAACCCGATTAAAAAAGCTAATCAAGATCAATGATTCCTTTGTTTAATGGAATTCGATGGATTTATAGTGCTAACATTGTAATATGGAGCTTATAGCAACAAATATAATGTTTGGTGTAGGCTTGAAAGTTGACTTCATAATCATTTTGTGTGAATGACTCTTTGAAATGAAAGGGGATGTCTTGTTAGCTAGAAATGAAGTTACAGGCTCATCCTTCAGGAATTAAACCATTTAAACCCAATAAGAAAAGGTAATTAGAACAATGACTTTTTTTTTTTTTTTTTACAGAATTCAATGGATTCAAATTGTCAAAGTTTTAAAGACATAGTTGCAATGGATGTAATGTTTATTGTATACACAAAAGTTTATTTCATAATCATTATGTATGAATAAAAGAAATTTTAGTCTAGGTTACCTACCCTATTTGTTTAAAGGGTAAAAAATAGGTTGAAATTCCATCATAGAGGAGTTATTGATTACTTTAGTTATACATACGGAAAATTAGCCATAAAAATTATAGCAGAAGGAGTTAAAATCTATAACGAGATAAAATTACATAGGTAGTTGCAAAATGAAAAAATACAAGGAAATAAAGCCCTAAGTAATTTCTATGAACAAATGGGTTATCCACTCATGAAATATCCTAAAAAATTCCTAAAAAAAATTAACAAGAATTATAAACCCATGGCTTAAAAGAAATCCTTTTATGAAAAGGAAAAGTTAAAAAAAAGAAACAGTCTAGTCCATAAGAAAAGAAAAAGAACATAGTTGTTTGTTACAAATGTGGAAAAATAAGCTATTATTATGATAAATGCAAAAAGAAACAAAAAAAATATAAAAATTAGCTATAAATGAAGACCTTAAGAGGTCACTCATGCATATTTTTTTTTTAAACAGAAAATGAATCTAAGGAATTAGAATTAGAAGTAGATCTTCTAGGAGAAAAAAATGAAACTACTTTTGAAGACAATTCTAGTAATAGTTATAACAATCAATGCAACTATCATCAAGTTTTATGTAAAAGTAATGGCTTCTTAATCTTTACAAAAAACAAAAAAAAAAAATCTAATATTAGATCTTATTGATAAGATTATAGATCATCTAAAAGAAAAAAGAGACTAGTTAAAGAAGTATCTTTATCTATCTCAAAATGAGATTAGAGTTAAGGAACCAAAAGAAGATTATAGGTTCAAAATTGTTATTCAAAAAATTAGAAATAATCATTCTAATTTAAAAACTAGAACAATGGTAGTAAAACCTTCAATTAGAGAGCCTAAAGTTGAAATAGTTCTCTTATTCAAAAATAACAGAAGTGTTAAACACTACTAATAAAAGGAAGCTTGTTATTAAATACAAGTTATCTCATGTAGCAATATGCAACGAAGGAATTTGCTTTAAGATTCCTTTCATATTGGTTAAAAACCTATCTTAGGATATTATTTTAAGAAATTCTTTCCTACACATGCTATACCCTATTAAGGAAATTAGCAATAAACGAATTTTCTCAAAAATAGATGGAAAGCTTATTAGTTTTAAATTTATATCTACCCCTTAATATAGGGAGATAGACACACTTCAAAACTTAGAAAGGAGAGAAAAGAGATTTATTCAATCTCTTTATAATGAGGTTAAAAAAATAAATATTTATAAGAAAAGATAAATACTTTTATTATACACGTTAAAATATAGAAATTATAGAAGAAGTTAGAAAGATGGTTTGTGTAAAAATCCCTATTACTTTTTAGGATAGGAAAAAGCTTGTGGTAGAATTACCATGTGAAGTGATTTTTAATGAAAGCCAAATACCTACCAAAATTAGGCCCATAACTATGGGACCTAGACATTTAAAGATCTATTAAAAAAAGAAATAAATGATCTCTTAGAAAAGGTAATAGCCCATAAAGTTGCTTAACATTTTATGTGAAAAATGCTACAGAATTGGAGTGAGTAATTCCAAGATTGGTTATTAATTATAAACCCTTAAATAATTCCTTGAGATGGATTAGATATTTTATGCCAAATAAAAAACATTTGTTATATTAGGTTTTATAAAATTCAAATATTTTCAAAATTTTATTAGAAATATAGTTACTGGTAAATCTAAATTTATGAAAAGGATAAGTATAAAATAGTATTTACAATTTCATTCAAACATTATGAATAGAATGTAATGCCTTTTAGGTTAAAAAATACATCCTCAGAATTTCAAAAAATCATGAATGAAATGTTTAATACTTATTCAATATTTACAATTGTTTATATTGATGATGTATTTGTATTTTCTAATATCATTGAACAACATTTTAAACATTTCAACTTTTTCTTAAAGGTTATTGAAAAAGCTGGCTTAACCATTTCAGCTAAAAAATATGAAGTTATTCCAAACTAGGGTTAGGATTCCTTAGTCACTTCATAAAAAATGAAACAATTTTTCCTATTTATTGAGCAATTGAGTTTACCTCTAAATTTCCTAATGAAATTAGTGAAAAATAACAATTGCAAAAGTTTTAGGATATTTGATATATATTTTAGAATTCTATCAAGAATTAACTTATGATGCTGAGGCTTTGTTTGATAGATTATTGAAAAATCCTCCCAAATAGACAGACGAACATATAAAGGTAATTAAGAAAATAAAATTAAAAACAAAAAACTACCATGTTTAACTCTTTTTTATCTTGATACTTTTAAAATAATTGAAACTAATATAAAGGATTAATTCAAAAAAATAACTAATTTGTTTCACTTAAAGTGTTTGGAGATGAGCTACAGCTAATTACTTTACTATTAAAAAAGAAATCATAGCTATTGTACTATGCATTCAGAAGTTTGAAAGTGAGTTGTTAAATTAGAAATTCCTCTTAAGGATACATTGTAAGATAGTAAAATGTCACGGGTGCACACTACCCAACTCTCATATCTTTGAGGAAGAGGGGGACCTTGGGCCATATAAGAGTGGGTACTGCACACCCTAATAGGTTGCCTTTTGGGAGAAAGTAATGACCCCGTGACAAAAAGATGTTCTTACCAAAGATGTTAAAAACATTACTTCTAAATAGACCTTTACTAGATGATAGGGAATACTTTTTGTATTTGATTTTGATATTGAGTTTATTAAAGGAAATTCTAATTGTTCATTAGATTTCCTAACTTGTGAATTTTTGTAGGGAACTAAGGCATGAGTAAAAGGCCTCTCATACAAGGGCCTTAATCACTAGTAAAGTCGGTTAATTCACTAGTTAAAGATGTAAAAATAAAAGAAGTTGATAAACTTCGTGATGATGCTTATGAGCAAGCTTTGGATAAATCCATTATATATCCTTTAATTCCAAAGTACATAGACATTTTATATGATATTAAAAGTAATTATACTCAGTTTAGACCTAATGAGATTGCACATTTTTATCTTAAAGATGATATATATCCCCACAATAATTTGAAAGATTGCTTGTATTATCAACAAATACTATATAAACTAGGCTTGGTGGTTATTGAACCCATAGAAAGAGGGTTTGGAACTAGATTGGTGGTTCTGTTAAGATAGCTTTATTAAAGCTATCTATTAAGTCCCATGATAATTAGTCCACCAAAAGTTGTTTGTCCTTTTGCCCTTTACAACTCATAAAAGTGCTAAGAATCTTACATAACATCATCATTGAAATGCCTCTAATTGCTTTTAGCTTGGTAGGCTTTGGTGTCTTGAAATGGTTAAATCAAAGCAGCCATCATTTTCAATAACCTCTCTCTTGATACAAACTCCATTAAAGTCATTATAATATAAACAAATCACTATAACCATGAGTTAATGGTAAAGCCTCTTATACTATTTTAATAACATAATCAACTTTAGAAAAGAACTTCTTTATTTATAAATCTAGGAAGATAAAGAAGAAGGAAAAGTCCAATTTTGCAAATAATTATTATCTAAATTTTCACTAATGTGACTTGGGTTTCAACAATTAGACACATAAGAGCTTTAAGAATTCAACTACCTAAAAGATTAACGCTCCACTAGGTTCAAGGCTTTGATACCATTCCTTTCTTGGCAACACAAGATCACCCACAACAAATATATAAAATAACACATAGATATATATAATGTAATTTAAGAAACTAAATTAACACGATCAATATGAAAATTGGCAAAAGAAATTTAGTTGGTTCATCTAAATACATATTTTAAAAGACCCAAAAGGATTTTCAAATTAGTTTAAAATCTGGTTTTCCAAATAGGGTTACATCATTTAACCTTGCTCTATAAAGTTAGAACTATTTATGAATAATTTGTGAAGCAAATGAACTACCCGTTAATGTCTGTAACATAGTATCATGTTCCATGGATTATTTAATAGACTACATCATTATGACTAAACAAGTTAATGTTAATAAGAATCTTAGACATGATGGGTGGAAGACCTCAAAGGATGTAAAAGGTCCATTGCACATTCCAGAAGACCCAATAACATGAGGTAGAGCCAAAAAGATGAAAGAGGCACTAAATGTGCTAATTGAGGACATTCAGGCTAACCAAGCTTCAAATGGTGCAAATTCAAGTTTGAAAGAGAGTCCAAGCCTTATTAATATGATTGGAGTACCTAATGGGTCAAGGCTAAGTAATAGCATTCATTCCTAAATAAGAGTTTATTATCTGTGTAAGAATTTGTCCTTACATAGAAATTCCTCCTAAATAAGGATTTGTCCTAAGTAGGAATTTGTGCCTCTTTAGGATTGCTATCTTAGTTTATAAATAGGCACCTCTTATAAGCTCTGGAACATCAAACAATTTCGAGTGAAATAGAAAGCAAGGGTTATCTCCCTCAGTTCTTTTAAGAACTAAAGAACTTATCAAGAGGTACTTCTTCTTGTGGCGTTCAAATTTACTTATCACTCTCAATTTCTTTCTTTTGTTCCTTTTTTTTTCTTTTTCTCTTTTTTTTCGTTGCTTTTTTTATTTCTTTTCTTTTGCTCAACACAAAACAATATTAGAATACTTAGACACAGCAATTGGGATTAAAATTAGCATGTTTTTGATAGTTATGATCTCAAACAAACAAGCAAAAGGGAAGGATTGCAAACAAATAGATTAGTGCATTTGAATGGTAATGCACTTAATAGACAAACTAAACAGAAATAAATAAATCACAAGGTAGAAATTTGAAGAATAAGTTGATTCAACCTGATTTAGAGCCGGGCTTTAATGCCAACAAATGCGGAAAACCCCAAAAAGATGCAGCTTAGGGACCCAACGCACAAAAGGAATCAGAGAACAACTAAGAAAACTAAATTAGAGTTTAACAACACCAACCCTAGACCTAACATTCAAAGGAACACAAACCTAGGGTATTTAAGAAGGATATGGATGCCACACTCAAGAAAAGAAAGAAATTAGGAGTGATAAGCCAATTTAAATGCCATAAGAAGAAGTACCTCTTGATAAATTCTTTAGTTCTCAAAAGAGTTGAGGGAGAAAACTCTTGCTTTCTATTTCACTCAAAATTGTTTGGTGTTCCAAAGCTTACAAGAAGTGCTTATTTATAGGCTAAGATAGCAATCTTAAAGAGGCACAAATTCCTACTTAGGACAAATCCTTATTTAGGAGGAATTCCTATCTAAGGACAAATTCTTACATAGACAATAAACTCCTATTTAGGAATGAATGCTATTACTTAGCCTTGACCCATTAGGTACTCCAATTATATTAATAAGGCCTGGACTCTCTTTCAAGCTTGAATTCACACCATTTAAAGCTTGGTTGGCCTAAATGTCCTCAATTAGCCAATTTAGTGCCTCTTTCACCTTTTTGGCTCTAGCTCGTGTTATTGGGCCTTTTGGAATATGCAATGGACCTTTTGCATCCTTTGAGGCCTTCTACCCATCTTCTCTAAGGTTCTCATCAAATGTCCTAGATGTAACAAAAAGATAAGCCTTAAGAGCTAGAAATGAAGTAACAACCTCATCCTTAAGGCAATGAATCATTTTATCTTTGTTAAAAAACCTATTTAAAATAAAAGACTCCTTTGTTTGATGGAATTCGACTACCCAAGGTGTATTGACATACATGTTATTATGAAATGAAAGTTCAGTGTAAACATGGATATGATTGCATGACTATTTTATATGAATGAATCCTCACATCCAAAGGAGAAGCACTATTGCCAAGGGATCAAATGATGATCTTAAGTTTCAAGGAATGAACTATTCTTTGCTGGTAAATAAAGCTAATCAAGAATGATCACTCTTTTAGACTTCAATGGATTTAGACTACCTAAGACAAAATAGCACACATCTTGCAATGAAATTAGTGATCAGTGCTAATATTTAAATTGATTTAATTATTCGTTTAGGTGAATGACTCCTTAAAATGAAAGTATTAGCCCTTTTGGCTAGAAATTAAGTTACAATCTCATCATTTAGGTAATGAAGCATTTTATCCTTGTAACAAAAGTTAATCAAGATGAATGAAACAATTATTTATGGAATTAAACAATTCATCTTGAAAGTCAAATTAGAGCAAAAGCAAGGAGAGGACTGATTACAAGCTCAAGATTGAATCTTACAATAGTAAGGGAGTGAGTCCTAGCAAGGAGAAATGCAATTTTAATTCCTAACTTTGTAAAAATAGTGATATTAAATGTTTTAAGAGTCTATGAAGGGGACATATTGCATCTTAGTGTCCAAATAAGTGTACCATAGAGTTGTAGGGCAATGGTGATATGGAGACTAAAAGTGAGACTAATGATGACTCCATTCTACCATTAGAGGATGCAAGTGATGGAGAGGAATACCAAATTGAAAAAGATGTGTTGGTGACTAGATGAGGATTGATTATACAAACCAAGGAAAATGAAGAAGTGTGGAGACATAATCCCTTCCATACATGGTATCACATCAAAGATAAGGAATGTAGTATAATCATTGATGGGGGTAGTTATATAAATATAGTTAGTACTACTCTAGTTAAAAAACTTAATTTACCTACCTTAGGCGATATAAGTTTTGACAGTTGAATGAATCTAAGGAGGTTAAGGTAAATAAGCTAGTGTTAATATTGTGTACTATTGGAAGATATACTGATGAGGTCTTGTGTGATGTTGTACTCATGCATGTTAGGCATATTTTGCTGGAAAGATTGGCAATATAATTAGCATGTGATGCAACATGAGTCTACAAATGAGGTACTCTGTTGTAATAAATAATAAATTTGTCACTCTTGTATCTTTGTTACCATGACAATTTATAAAGACCAATTAAGGATTAAAAAGGAGAGTGAGGGAAAAAGAGAAATTAAGGTTGATGAGAGAAAAGAGGGAAAAATAAAGGAGAGAAAGGTGATGACATTGAAAGAAAAAAAGGAAGAGGGCAAGAGAGAAAAATTGAGAATTTGAATGCAAAAGAGATTGATGTTAAGAGAGCTTTCTATTCGAAACAATCAATAATTGTACTTTTGTACAAGGAGATTTATTATAATACTGATGAAGTTCCCAACTTCACCCTAAGATCTACTAGTTTGTGATACTAAGAGGGGGGGTGAATTAGTATCACCACAATTCACAATTCGCAGGTAAGTGAACAACTTCAATCTCTTCTTAAAAGCAAACTCTTTCTCAGATTCAACTAAGGTAGATCTATTGCTACCTACTAATCACAATAGTCCCCAAAGTCACCTTTCAGACACCTTGCCTAATTGGCAATTCGGATGTTCTTGTTTAGGTCTTCGTTAGGTTATGAGTTGGCTGATACTTTAGCTGCGTTCACAACTCAATTCAAAACACAGAACGTAAAGCAAATTAAGGACACACGAGATTTACATGGTTCCGTCAATGTGACGTACATCCACGGTGGTAGGGACTCTCCCTTACCGAGACTATCCACTATACTTGAGAATTCTAGTTACAATGGATGTCTAAATCTTCTGCTCCTTTCACTATTGCAATTACTAAGCAAGTACAATACAAAGAGTGTCACTTACTGTGTCTACACTTCTTCTAGCTTGTCTTGCCTCTGTTGAATTGAAAGGCTGCTCCACTGCCGCTTAGAAGTTCACCGCAACGCTCTCTAACCTCTCTTGAAGAAATCTGGAAATATGTTGAGTTTTTTCCGATGCTTCGCCGAATTCCTTCTCTAGGTTGTCTCACACAGCTACTGCTTTCACCATCTCACGGTCTCACCCATCTCCTATTTCACGGTCTACTGTTTCACGGCCTGTCCTCATGCTTCTGGTCTGTCATGCCATTGCACATTCTGGTCTCATGCCATCTCCTGACATACACCCACGCTTCTGGTCTGCCGTTTCACGTCTCTTGGCCTGCCTCACGTTACTGGTTTTTCTGGTTCACGTCTTTTGGCCTGCCTCACGCTTCTGGTCTGTTATCTTCTCTTCCGGGTGGTCTCACGGATACCAGGTCTGCTGTCTTTTCTTCCGGGTGGTCTGTTTCTTATTTCTCCTCTTGCTGGTTGTGCGTTTCTGATTTGCTTGCAGGACGTGTTTCTGGTTTCCTTGCAGGAGGCATTTCTGGTTTGCTTGCAGTATGTGTTTCTGGTTTGCTTGCAGGACGTGTTTCTGGTTTCCTTGCAGAGGCGTTTCTGGTTTGCTTGCAGGATGTGTTTCTGGTTTGCTTGCAGTATGTGTTTCTGGTTTGCTTGCAGGACGTGTTTCTGGTTTGCTTGCAGGAGGTCGCACGTTCTGGTTTGCTCTCCCGGTGGTGACGTTTCTGGTTTGCTCTCCCGGTGGTGTCGTTTCTGATCTCTTGCCGTTCTGCTCTCTCTTCCTTTTGGCCAGTTGTTGTAGAGTTGCTGTTTATTCAATTGTGTTGGCCCCCTTCCCTAGTTTTGTCTTCCAAGACCTTTATATACTCTCTTCCATAAAACCCTAATAGGGCTTACATGGCGGATTTATGTTCTTGCCCTTACGCGACAGATTTACTTTCTTGCCCTTCCATGTGACTTTACTGCCCTTCCATATGACTTTACTCTCTTGCACACTTAACCCTAGTTGACAACAATTACAACCCATACAAGGCTGTGGGAACAACAACTGATGAGCTTAACCTCTCTTTACCTAGTATTGTTATTTCTCTTTTGCAAGAATTGGGTGATATTTTTCCCAAAAAACCAAGCAGTTTGCCATCTTTGAGAAGAATAAAACATTAAATTGAATTCATCCTTAGTGCAATAATTCCAAATTAACTAGCCTATAGAAGTAATCTTAAAGAGACAAAGGAGCTTCAAAGGTCAGTTGTGGAGCTTATGGTAGTCTGTGTGCAGTTCTAGTATTGCTTGTACCACATAAAAGTGGGACTTAGAGGATGTGCATTAACTATAAAGTGGTCAAAAAAATCACTATATTGGCATTGAAGCAATTTTGATGTAGGTGATGATTGGTGGAAAAATCCTTTTGAGGAGAGGGAGAATAATGAGATGCATAAGAGAGCTAATGCATGGAGGGCTTCTAAGGATCCAATGAGTATTCAAGAAGGACCAATAATATGTTTAAGAGCTAAAAGGATGAAAGGAGCACTTAGTGAGTTGATTGAAGAAGTTTGGGCCAAAAAAGCTAATTCAAACTTGAAGGGCAGTAAAGCATATCTTAATGTAGGCCTAGGCTTTATTAATTTTAC
Organism: Bruguiera sexangula; assembly: GCA_020141445.1. Lineage (NCBI taxonomy): Eukaryota > Viridiplantae > Streptophyta > Magnoliopsida > Malpighiales > Rhizophoraceae > Bruguiera > Bruguiera sexangula. The sequence goes on along the minus strand of JAHLGP010020640.1, from coordinate 7,055,367 downwards.
AAGGATGCTAAATGGGCTTGTGTGTGAAATGATTGTAAGTATTTACACAACAATCCCTAAAAAATAGGAGTAGACTTGTTGTCATCCTCTTTAGGAAGTTTGTCCTTGTCTCTAAGGTTCTTAATTTAACCTATAAATAGGCTTGATTTCATTGTTAAAGGGAGCAAATGATTAGGTAAAATAAAAGTGAGAATTTTCAATTTTGGTTATTTCAAGAACTAAAGAACTTATTAAAAATTAACTCTTTTTGTGATGTTTAACCCAACTTATCACTTCCAAGTCCATTCTTTTCTAGGGTGTGGTGTTCATCTCTTTCTTTATACCTTAGGTTCATGTTCCTTTAAACATTAGGTCTAAGTCTTACATGATTGAAATCTGATTTAACTTTCTTGAATTCTTGTTTAATTCCTTATGCATGTGGGCCCCTAAGTCACATCTTTTAGGATTCACATTAGAAAGAAGAGAGGCCAGTAACTCTGATGTGCTAGGTATGCAGTGGTTATGATGAGAACCTTAGAGATGATGGGTGGAAGGTTTCAACAAATGTAAGAGGCCCATTGCATATTACAAAAGGCCCAATAACATGAGCTAAAGCCAAAAAGATGAAATAAGTTCTAAATGGGCTAATTGAGGACATTTAGGCCAACCCAGTTACAAATGGTGCAAATTCAAGCTTAGAAGAGAGTCAAGGCCTTATTAATATGATTGGAGTACTTAATGGCCTAGGACTAAGTAATAGCATTCAATCCTAAATAGTAGTTTATGTTAAATAAGTGATTGTATAAAAGTGAGTTTTTTGTGTAAGAATTTGTCCTAAATAGGAATTCCACCTAAATAAGCATTTGTCCTAAATAAGAATTTATGCCTCCTTAGGATTCCTATCTTAGCCTATAAATAGACACATCCTTGTAAGTTGTAGAAGATTAGAAAACATTGAGAGAAATAAAAAGTAAGGGTTTTCTCCTTTGGTTCTTTCGAGAACTAACGAACTTATCAAGAGGTACCTCTTCTTGTGACATTTAACTTGACTTATCACTCCCAATTTCTTTCCTTTTTGAAGTGTGGCATCCATATCCTTCTTAAATACCCTAGGTTCATGTTTCTTTGAATATTGGGTCTAGGGTTTATGTTATTAAAGTCTGATTACAAGTCCAATTACAAGTCCAAAGCTAAGCTCTCCAAGCATAAGAATGTGGGTTCTAGCAAGGAGGCTGGTAATTCTAACCCCTAACCAAATAGAAATAAAGATGTTAAATGTTATAAGTGTTTGGGCAGGGGTCATATTACATCTCA